>BPTQ01000006.1:241224411-241338070 GCA_019973895.1 Chrysanthemum seticuspe
TTCTCGAAAACGTTTTTCATTACCCCAAGTTCCTTATGAAAATCCTTTTCCCAAGCAATTGCACAACTTTTCAAGTTTTTAACATTAGGTAAAAGATTTTTCTGAAAAAATGTCTCTTTGTTCTCGCGCCAGAGGCGATTGAAAATGTTCAACTTTGATTTCAGAGCGATATTCTATCTCATGTTGTAAAATTTTGAGGTCAGCCATGAAAATGTCAAAATATCGAAGGATTTTTCGATTTTCAGGTTTTGAGTTTACTTCACTAATGGAAGGTAAAGGACCATAAGTTTGTGCAAATTCTGTTTTGGGATTAACATTAGAAGACTCAGGTGTTTTGATGATAACCCTTGGTGTGTTAGAAGAATCCGTTGGTGTGACGAAAGTGACCGCATTTTTATAATTAAAAGGTTTGTTGTAAACAACATTTTTTAATTTTGATCGACTCTCGTCTTCTGCATCTAATTCCTCTTGACGATGATATTCAACAACACTCATGACAGTATTATCAATTTTGTATTCTGCACTGGAAACTTCAGGAGTTGGTTTGAATGTTTTTAGTGAAAGCTTTGGTTTGTAATCAGCTAGATTTTTTCCATATCCTTTTGGATTGGGTTTTAAGGTAAACTTTTCAATAGCTGTTACGGATTCACCATGTTTGTAAACAACAGTTTTAAACTCTTTAAGTTTGTTTTTCAAGCCGAGAATTTCGTCAAGAAGGTCATCTACCCGATTCGTTGAATGCTTTTTGTATGCGGAGAACTGTTTTTGACAATTTAACAACTCAGCCTTAGATTTTTGATTTTCCAAGGTGAGAGCGTTAATTTGCTTTTTATGTTCGTGTTTCAGTTGTTCTAATTCAGACAACAAAGCATTCTTCGAGGCGGCTAGATCACGCATCTGTCTCTCTAAATATTTTTCGTTTGGATAAGATTTTGCAAAAGCGGCTTCAAAACCTTTTTCACGGTTTTCTTGAGTTTTGAAAAAGTTGAGTTGCATTTGTAAGCATTCAAAATCCTTTGTTAACAGTGCATTTTTACTTTTTAAGGACTGATTTAATGCATAACATTCCTCCATTTTGATTTTATGGTCTTGAATTAACCGAGCAAAATCCGGATGAGGCAACAGATCATCTTGTTCAACGTGAGTCTCAACATGATCATTCTTTAGATCCTCAAGTACGACCACGGAGTCAATTTGATTATCAAAGGAAACCATAAGGTCATCTTGATCGTCAAATGTAACTACAGGGTTAACTTGAAAATCGTCAGAAAGATATGTAGAAGACTCATTTTGAACAGTCTGATCCGTGCCGGATTCAGATATTGGCGGAGATATTAGTTCAGATATGATGATGGTTTGTTCGAGTACCTGAGACAAGCCATCAGTGTCATACACTGGGCCTGTATCACTCATGTGCAGCTCATGCATATTAGCCATCAACATAACAGCTGCATTAGCCTGCAAGTCCTCCATATCATCATCTGAGTCTGCATCTGCCATAAAGCTCTGTTCTTTGTCTGTAAGAGATCCACCAGCTTCATCCTTAAGAGCCAAAAGTAAAGCCTCTTTGAAATAATTACTGCCCCTAGTCCTTGGCTTTGGGCATGCATTAGCCAGGTGTCCCTTCTCATTGCAGTTGTAGCATCTAAGACCATTTAACCGATTATGAGCATTTCCCTGTTCCATCACTTGAGCTCTGTTGTTATTCCTACCCACAACATTAAACCCTTGACCACCGCCCAACTGACGACCATAATCACGATTCTGAACTTCAACACGTCCATTGTTTACAACAGCTTGAGTCCGTGTGTTAGATGAGGAACGAATGCGATTGTTGGATTTGTTGGTGTAACGGCCAAAAGCATTAGCAATCATCACAAATCCTTGTTGCAATGCTTCGAATGGATCGATTTCCTCAGTAGCTTCACTGACATATTCTTGAGCATTGTTGCTGTATGGAACCAATTGATTTTGTTGAGGTTGAGGTTGCTGTGAAGGTGTGTTTGAAGCAGTTGGTTGAGTTGCTGGTTGAGAGGGATAATTCTGTTGAGCATACAAGGCAAGTTGTTGATTGTCCGGTTGTGACTGTTTAGCAATTTGAGCACGGAGAATCCTTTCCCGATCAACTTCCTTTTCATGAGGCTTCAAGTAATCGTACAACAATCCATAGGTAGAATGATGCATATTCTTCGCTTGACGGAGAAAAATGACATACTTCTCCCATTCTGGACCAAGACTACTCAGGAACTTAGTATTCACTGCAATTCGTGGCATGATGATGTTGTGTTTATCCAAATCATTGATGATGTTTGAAAATCGATGATGATAGGACTCTAGTGTCTCTCCAGGTTCAATCTTGAAGTGTTCATAAGCCAAGTAAATTTTGGATTCCAAATCCTCCTGATTGAGTACAGATCCTTCCATAAGAAGACGAATATGATCCCACATTTTTTGTGCAGTCTTTTGAGCATCAACACTACGAAGAATTGGGTTTGGTAATCCTAAGAGGATGTATTCCATTGCGAGTTCATCAGCTTCATAGTGTAGAAGTTCTGTGGGATTTAAATCTGCAACAGTAGCAATGTTGGTTTGTTCATCTCTTGGTGGAACAGCAGTTGGATCTCCGGGTACAATGACAGTAGGCATCTCAAATGGACCTTCCAAGATAACCTTCTTTAAGAACTTTCCATGTGGCTTCTTTAGATCACAAAACCTAAAGAACCTTATTACCCATTGATCGTAGTTTCCTGGAGTGAGCATTGGAGGTCTATCAAGTGATCCAGCTTCATGAATTGATTGTTGGCTGCTTAAAGCTTCACACATCTTTGCAAACCAAGTGGGTTCCTTCATAGTGCTTCGTGATGGATGTTGATTGAAATCATTTGTGTAGGGTAGAACTTGAAGACTTGGTGATGGTTGAACCATTTGTGGTTGTGGAATTGCACCAAGTTGTGGAGTATGTTGCTGATTAAATTGTTGTTGATAAATAGCTTGTTGTTGATTCCATTGTTGATGTTGTGGAGTTAATTGTTGTTGTTGTTGATGATTATAAGTGTGAAGGAAATAGTTAGAGTATGGTGGTTGTGACATGATGATAAACTTGTGTGGTAAAAATGGATCTTTGTAGTCGAATGAACCTTTGTTGATGAAATGTCCTTAGGCGTAGAAAAGACAAGAACCAAGTAGCACTTATGCGTAAAAATACCAAAAGTTACGCGTAACAAAGGAGTTACGCGTAGGTTTTAGCTTACGCGTAAGTAGGTAAAACACTAAAGTTATGCGTAGACAAAAGTTAGGCGTAGAAACGTAGGCGTAGGATTACCTTATGCGTAGACCTTAGTTTACGCGTAAAGTGAATCTTATGCGTAGGATTTCTACGCGTAAGCTTATGCTTATGCGTAATTTTAGGGTTTTTTTTTTCCCAAATGATCTTTTACACTTCACAGTGCAAAAGATATCCAAAGTCGACGTATTTTCAGACTTATCCAAGTAAGAAAACACGGAATAAACCAGAAAATTGAAGATCAAACCAAGGAAAATCTTACGCGTAATATTAGGGTTTTGATACGCGTAGGATTACTCGTAACTTTGATTCTGCCCAAATGTGTTTCTAAACCAGTTTTTTGTTATGGAATAGCTTCAATAGTACCAAAAGAACACAAAAATGTGAAATTTGATGTACCAAAACTGCTAGACGGGTTACGCGTAGAACGACACCCACGAACAAAAACAAGCTTAAAAACGTAAATCCACGCGTAAAGTTTGAAACTTTTTGCCAAAAACAAGTATTTTAACACCTCAAAACATTGAAAGTACAAGAATCTTGGATTAAAAAGTTTAAAAAACGAGTTTTTAAGATAACCAAAGATTTCGTTATCTTTACGCGTAAGACCCAAAACCAAAAACTTCAAAAACAAAGTGTACACCCAACTATTTGGCGATTGATACCACTGTTAGGTCACTAGTTTTACAAACACAAGTTATAGAGAAAGAGATAAGGCGATTGAACAAGTAAACAAGCACACATACACAATGAGAGTAGCACGGTTAGGCGTAGGTGAATGTGTGAAGAGAATAACTTGAACAACCAACCCTCAAATGAGGGTTTACAAGATTATTTATACGAGGGAAGCTAGGGCAACACTCCTAGATCCCATCCTTTCTTATGTGGGCTTGGGCCTAAGCTTATGGGCCTTCTACATAAGCTTGACCTTAAACAAACATAAAGGCCATAATAAAGCTACCTATTACATATGAAATATAAATACTTGAAATAATGTTTAGGAGTGATTCCAACATATATGTTGTTTATCAGCTGTTTGTTGATTTTGAGAAAACTTATAAGAATAGAATCACACCTACTGGGATAACTGAGGGGGAAAGGGGTTTTGAGCAAACTAAAGAATGTTATTTAACTGAGGTCATGCCTTTCTTCAAACAATTAAAAGATCAATTTGAGAGTCTTCAAAAAAGGATAAATTCAGATATTAAAGAAATGGAAAAGGAATTTGATGCAATGATAGTTGAAGTCAATGATTATGAACATGAACTCAAATATAATGAAGTTGAAAGAACAAACTTGCACATCTTAAATGAGAATTTGATTTCGAGTTGTGTTTCTCAAGATGTGTTTTATACTGTTACTAAGCACTCTATTACTACTTCTGGATTTCATGAATTATCTATTGCATTGAAAGTTTCCCATGATTGTGTCATTGAGCTTAAAAACAAAAACTCAGAACTAAGTGAGAAAATTGATCAGGATGATCACGATAATTTGGTAAAATATTTTTCTAAACTAGAAGTTGAACATTTTGATTTACAACTAAAATATCAACATCTAAAAGAAAATGTCAAAACCTCAAATATCAGGACATCCTCAAATGTTCCAGAGTTTGATGCAGTTTTTGAGATAAACAAACGTGACGAACAGATTCAAGCTCATTGTAACACGATCAGAAAGTTGAAAGCCAAAATCTCTCAATTAAAGGGTGAAAAGAACAATGTGACTGGCTCCCAAATGCCTCCTCCTTTAGATTCTTAGTATTCTCAAACTTTTCATCTTCAAAACCTAGTTAATGCTTTAGAAAAAGAAAACAAAAGTTTTCTAGAAGAAAATGATAAAGTTAAACGACACTTTAAAGAGTTATATGATTCAATGAAAGTCAATCGTGACAAAAACAACGAAAAAATAACGTCTTTACAAAAAGAAATTGAGAATCTGAGGAGTCAGGAGAAAGGGAAACTGCCACTAGTTTTTAATGAGAATGTTGCATCAAAGTCATCCTCAGACTGCAAATATACTGTGATTGTTAAATACATTCCTCCTCATCTTAGGAATAATGAACCTGTGTTTCACAACTATTGTGCTCACCTTAAGGATAGTCTAGAATGTCTCCGTGAGATTGTGGAAGAGGATTTTATAAATAAGCCTCTTGACAGTGAAATTAGGTTTGCGTGCATTCAAGCCAAACGATCTCAAGAACTGCTAGAATCTTTAATAGCAACATGTCCTAAATCCTTAGGTGCAAAAGGAAAAGCTGTGATGCCTTGTTCTATGCCTAATGTCAAGCATACAAACCATTATATGCCCAGTTTTAAGAAAGTGAACACTAATGTGCCTTCAAGTAGTTCAGATCCCTACACTTCTAGTTCAGGAATGCAAAAAGTAGCAAAACCAACTAATGTTCCAATTCCCTCTACAGGAGTAAGAAGTGACACCAAAGCAAGCGGGTCAAAGCCTCAAGGCAACACAAAGAATGATAGGACCTTGCATGCTAGGAATGCTCAGTGGAAGAAAGTAGAAGATCACCTTAGGGAGAATTTGAATAAGACGAATCGTGTTGATTCTAGTATTAGCTATAAGCGTACTATAATTAATTCGAATTCTGCTACTACCTGCAAACCATGTACTGATGATTGCTTGAATTCTGTTACTAATCATGAATGTGGTGTGAATGATTTGTCTAATGTTGTTAAATGCCCAGTTAAAATTGTTAATGTTAAAATTCAAGCTAAGAAGGCAAAAAGGCAAAGGCAAAAGAAAGTTAGAAAACAGTGGAAACCCACAGGAAGGATATTTAGTAATATAGGTTATCAATGGATACCTAATGGGCATAAGGTTAATGAGTCTTGCCCTAAATTTGCTAAGTCAATGCCCACTAGAAAATGGATGCCTACTGGTAGAACTATTCCCTTAAGAAGTGAACATACTTTGAATAGGTCAAATATGGACACTAGCACAACATCTATTTCTAATGATACCATTGCTTCTACTTCTGATGTGGGTGTTCCAATCACTGTTACTAACCAAATGGAACCCATTCTTGCATGGGGATCCCAATTATCCAGTTATCCATTCTTGTCTGTGTTCAACTGCAGATCGTTCAAATCATTCTGTGGTACCTGGACTCAGGCTGTTCCAAGCATATGACTGGAGACCGATCACGGCTCATGAATTTCGTGAGCAAATTCATCGGAACTGTGAGATTCAGAAACGATCATTTTGGTGCTATTATGGGTTATGGTGATTACGTGGTTGGAGATAGTGTGATTTCCAGGGTATATTATGTTGAAGGTCTTGGACATAATCTATTTTTTGTTGGACAATTCTGTGACTTAGATTTAGAAGTGGCTTTCAGAAAACATACTTTCTTTGTTAGAGAACTTGATGGTGTGGAACTTCTCAGAGGAAATCATGGTTCGAACCTATATACTATCTCTATTGAAGATATGATGAAATCTTCACCCATCTGCTTGCTGTCAAAGGCTTCCAAAACTAAGTCATGGCTATGGCACCGTCGTCTCAATCACTTGAACTTTGGTACCATAAACAATATTTCCATAAAGGACTTAGTTGTAGGTTTACCTAGACTAAAGTATGAAAAGGATCATCTTTTCTCAGCATGCCAATTGGGAAAAAGAAAGAAATACGCCCACAAACCCAAACCTACAAACTCTGTTACTGAAGTTCTTCATACAATTCACATGGATTTATGTGGACCCATGAGAGTGCAGAATATCTTTGGGAAGAAATATGTGTTAGTTGTGGTTGATGATTACTCTCGATTCACCTGGGTTAAGTTCTTAAGGACAAAGGATGAAACTCCAGATATCATCATCAAACTTATCAAACAGCTGCAGGTTTGACTTAACAAAACTGTCAGAATCATCCGAACAGACAATGGAACTGAGTTTGTTAATAAACAACTTAGTGAGTTTTATGAAAGTGTTGGAATCAGTCATCAAAGAAGTGTTCAACGAACTCCTTAATAGAACGGTGTAGTTGAAAGACGAAATCGAACTCTTGTGGAAGCCGCAAGAACAATGCTGATTTACTCAAAGGTTCCAATGTTTCTCTGGGCTGAAGCCATTGCCACTGCATGCTACACTCAAAATCGATCCCTAATTCACACTGCTCATGGAAAAACTCCATATGAACTTGTCCACAATAGAAAACCTAATCTCTCATTCCTTCGTGTGTTTGGTGCATTGTGTTATCCAACTAATGAGGGCCAAGACTTAGGCAAACTTAAAGCTAAAGCAGACATTGGAGTATTTGTAGGATATGCACAAAACAAAAAGGGATACCGAATCTACAACAAAAGAACCCGAAATATCATGGAAATAATTCACATTGCGTTCGATGAGCTGACCGGTCCAATGGCTCCAGGACAACCCAGTTCTGGACCCGCATCATCATGTAGTCCCATTAGTTCTACTCTTGTTTACAGCTCCTCACCAGTAACTCCTTATGTACCTCCTTCAGATGATGATCTGAAGAAATTATTTGATCCAATGTTTGATGAACACTATGAGCCAATTGCTAATGATATGTCAATTCCATCAACAGAGGTTGCCCCTATCCCTGTCAATGAAGTTAACCCTTCTGAATCAATGTCATTAAGTCAAGAAGCGCCTGCTGCTGTTCAATCCGTCTCATCAACAAATCATCAATCATCGAGTGTACATCATGGAAGTTTTTTCTGGCACCCTTGATGGAGAAAATCTCTTTGCTACTCCTGAAGATGCACCATTTGAAAACATATTCGCTCCTGAATCATCTTCTGAACCATCTTCATCAGGAGACATTGACTCTGCTACTTCAGTTCCTCAACAGCAACCACATGAACACCTTAGTAAATGGACACATGATCATCCATTGGACAACATCATTGGAAACCCCTCTCGTCCAGTATCAACACGGAAACAACCTGCAATCGATGCCTTATGGTGCTTCTTCAACTCCGTAATCTCTAAGGTCGAACCAAAAGATGTTAAAACTACCATGAATGAAGACAGCTGGTTCAATGCCATGCAAGAAGAAATTCATGAGTTTGATCGACTTGATGTATGGGAATTAGTACCTGCTCTAGATTGTGCTATGATTGTTGCTCTAAAGTGGATCTTCAAAGTGAAGCTTGATGAGCATGGTGATGTATTAAAGAACAAGGCTAGGTTGGTTGCAAAAGGATACCGTCAGGAGGAAGGTATTGACTTTGAAGAATCATTTGCTCCTGTGGCACACATCGAGGCGATCAGAATCTTCCTTGCTAATGCTGCAAGTAAGAACATGATTGTCTATCAGATGGATGTAAAGACGACTTGAAGCAAGCTCCAAGGGCATGGTATGATACGCTATCAAAGTTTATTCTATCTACTGGATTCAGCAAAGGAGCAGTTGATCCGACATTGTTCACCAGGAAGTCAGGCAAACATTTAATTCACGTTCAAATATATGTTGATGATATTATCTTTGCCTCGACTGACCCCAATGAATGTGATCGTTTTTCAAATGAAATGGGTTCCAAATTTCAAATGTCAATGATGGGACAAATGTCATTTTTCTTGGGATTACCAATATCACAAAGTCCCGGAGGCATTTTTATAAATCAATCTAAATATGCAAATGAGATCTTAAAGAAATTTGGATTTGATTCAAGTGACCCTGTTGACACTCCCATTATAGAGCGTGCTAACCTGGATGAGGACCACTCAGGGATCATGGTAGACCAAACGAAATATCGTAGTATGATTGGATCCCTGATGTACCTCAGAGCCAGTAGACCAAAAATTTTGTTCGCTGTTTGCATGTGTGCTAGAAATCAGGCTAAGCCTACCAAAAAGCACCTTGAAGCAGTTAAACGGGTCTTTCGGTATCTCTAAGTAACCATCAATATGGGACTTTGGTACCCGAAGGACACCGGTATGTCACTAACAGCCTATGTAGATGCTGATCATGCAGGATGTCAAGATACTCATCGAAGTACGTCTGGAGGTGCTCAGTTTTTGGGTGATAAGCTTGTGAGCTGGTCTTCAAAGAAGCAAATGAGTACTTCTATTTCCTCTACAGAGGCTGAATACATAGCCATGTCATCTTGTTGTGCTCAAATCCTATGGATGAGATCCCAATTATCTGACTATGGCTTTAAATTCAACAAAATCCCTCTGTACTGTGATAATAAAAGTGTTATTGCTCTCTCATGTAACAACGTACAACACTCAAGATCAAAGCACATCGACATTCGACATCATTTTATCAGGGAGCAAGTTGAAAACGGTGTGGTGGAACTATACTTTGTGAGGTCTGAATACCAGTTAGCAGATATCTTCACCAAAGCTCTTCCTAGAGAATGCTTTGAGTTTATCCTTCCACGTCTTGGGCTAAAGAGTCTATAACCGGAAACACTCAAGCGTCTTCAAGTGGAAGACGAGGAGTAAAGGTCTTTATTCATCTATCTCTTGTATATACTTATTCAAAAAGCAAAATACAAAATTTCAAAACCCACAAAAGAAAATATAAAATTATAAAATTCTCAAAAAATCCATAAAAGTAGAAAATCTTGAAAAATTCCAAAAAAATCGTTATTTTGTCATGTTTTTCCTTATTCGATGTCATCTACGGACTTTGTGTTGACATTCAAAGAATGTTACGGGTCTTTAGATGTTCTTCGAATGTACATATTTTTTCTAAAAAAAAAAAAAAAAAAAAAAAAAAATGAAGCGGAGAAAAATGGTGGTTTATTGTCATTTCAGGCAGTAACCCGTTTTAAAAGTAAAGAACAGAGCCATGCTTTAACTTATTTTTCTAATCTCATGCTCTGATTCTTAAAACAAATGTTTTTCATCAAAAAGACAAATGTTTCTCTTTCCAAATATTTTTCCGTCTAATGATTTTTCTGAAAAATATTTGTCGTCGAATGAAAAATAAATTGCTTTGAAAATACCTCATACTCTATTATTCGTGTAAATCATTTGTGCTTATCATTCTGTTAAAATCTCTATCTCTCAATCAACAACTTGTGTCATTGATTGAGGGGGAGAATGATTTTATTCGAATTAAAAAGGTTATTTTGAAAGGTCATTTTTCAAACAATTGGCACGTAAATGAGCAAGGTTTATTGTTGAAAATTCAAAAAGAATAATGTTTTATACAGTTGATTCAAAACCTTTGCTAATGTTATGTTTTCAAAAGACAATCTTGCATGTTTAATCAATGGAGTTTAAAGTCTGAAAATCTAATCCTTATCAGTTAAAAAGTTTTTTTTCAAAAGCAAGTCACTATTCTCCTCAAAAAGTTTCCAAAATTGAATTTAAATCAATAGAGATCACAACTTTCAAAAGGAGTTGAAAAATGTGATCGGGGGAGAATTTGTGATTTAAATTGGATTTAAAACGATAAATCGATACATGGTTTTATAAGGATGTACAAGCTCTCCTTCCCACATGTGCCAAACGATTTCAAATTTTCCATGCACATGTTGAGGGGGAGCATCTATCTTAAACCACAAAGATTTGAAACGTGATCAAATTATTTCAATGTGCAGTCTTTTCCTAATATGTGCAAAACATTTTCAAATTTCTATGCACATATTGAGGGGGAGCAACTATTTTGAAAACCACATTCGTTATATAACTACTCTTAGATGCAAGCCAACCCCTCAAAGATGAAAATTATTTTTATTACGAAATGATGCTTGATGCACATGTTGAGGGGGAGCTCTTGTTCTAAAAAATTTCAAAAAGCATTTCAGGTACAAAAATGCTTTGATAATATATCACAAGTATCTGGATTGATTTTAAAATGGTTTTCAATTGGTTCCAATGGCAGATGAACAATACCAAATAGACCGACCAACTTTACTTTATGTATGGTGATATAAGGATGATAAGGTTAGGTATTTGTTCCCATGATCCGCCATAACCGGAGGGATCTACCCAGGGACAATCCACTAGATAGTGTAGAAGTCCTTAGGTATGATGAAAAAAGGAGAAATGTGAGATATGGGAAGAGTGCGGACTGAGACAGAGCTAGTACTGGAATAAACCCAACAAGGTTCTAGTTATGAAGTCTCGGTAAGCACTGAAGGGTTGAAGAATGAAAAAGAATTGAATGTGAAAAGGGTGAAAATAAATAGCCATCCGATATTTCATCCTTAGGGCAGATACCGGGTTCAATTCATATGCTACTGGTGGTTACTAAGGTAACACTGGTATTGAAGACAAGACGTCATGGACCCAGTGATGCACAGCACTACATCTTCCCAAGCTACTCAAGTTTCTCTTAAAAGGACTTGTTTCATTCTCACGGGGAACCGACATTATCTATCGACTTTCTCTTAGAGTATGTTGATATTGAAGAAGGAGACCCTCTCCCTAGTCTCCGGCATAGGAACCAAATTATGCACAATTGAGTCTAGAGCCACGAGATCATCAATAAATCTCATTAGGACACTGTCAATGAAGACTCTCTGTTTCACACAATGTGGAAAGAGAGATTATATCTTATGAGTCCTACGCATTATCCTTGTGGTATTGCCAGAACATCTGAGTGATATGCAATCATATTCACAATGAAGATGGAAAGCCTTATGGAGCCAACATCAAACAAGCTCCTATGGGTGGCATGTGAGATCTATCCAATAGATCAACCATGTGACAACTGAACAGAAACTATGGGGCGATTCAATCTTTTGAATCAATCCTGGTTCAGGTTATGGATTGACGGATACCTTTGAAAACACCGGTCGTTGTGCTTAAAAACTCTTTTCTTTAGCACATCGACTGTGTACTAATATTTCAAAAATAAAAGGTGTTTATGATTGATAATTGATTTTCATTAAAACCTTCTCTGTATTGCTAAAACAATTTCTATTGAGCAATACACGATTGTTTGTCAAATCTTTTTTCATCAATCAGTGAATCTCAATTCGCTGGTTCACTCACTCCGTGTTGTCTTCTTTGAGACGTTCCGGTTTGAGACCAGCTAGAGCAGCTGCGAAACCCTGTCAAGGAAATTCTTCGGAATTATACCTGATCACAGGCAATACTTGTACTGATCAACGGGGAACCGTGGGCCGTGTACCTCAATTCAACAAAAGTGATCAAAGACACTTTCGTGCACTTTATTGCTAACTGTTGTTGATGTGCTACGTGTGTACAAGTTTTAAATTTATAAAAGGTGAATTACCAATATTACCAATAACACATACGAGCAAGTATACTCGTCTGTTCTAGCAAGATTATGAAGGTAAGTCGGGATCGTTCGCAGGGATTTGAGTGAATCTAAACACAAGTTTGAATTAACAGAGTCTATCCAAAACATATAACAAAGCAAATAGATATGATGAAATTAAGATGATTAAAAACTACACTTGCTTAAACTAGTTTCATATCATAGATTAATGTGATTGTGTTAACCTCTTAACATGTTGGTTATGATAATTAGTTGGAAGACTAATCTATTGTTCCTACAAGTTAAACCTTCGTCAAGATTTTAGTTCATAAAAACAAGCATTACGTTTAACCAATCAATTCAAGATCATTTCAAGTTTCATAAGTCCACATAGATAAACTTAAACACAAAAACATCCACTTGTTCATCAAATTGCTTAAGAAATGGTCAATACAAAAGGTAACCGATCATAGACAAAAGGCTACAATTGATTCTCAACAACTAATCTTACGACTTTTTAGATGTTTCCAACCAATCCAATTCGATAATCAAAAAGTGTTTCTATTACAACCACACCTTAGTTCCTTTGTATAATCAAGAATAATGGGTAAACACAATCATCCATAGACAAAATGATTATGACTAGTTGAATAACAATAAGTTCTTTCGACCCCAACGATTACTATCAATTAGCCAAACTTGATTAACAAATGTCACTACGAAACTTTAGCACAATTGGATCTTAGAATCAACTTGAAATTGAATTAAAACATGTTAACACAATCACTAGTTAATCATATGATAATCAACATCATTTTAGCAAGTGTATAAAGAAACTAGCAACTCATAGCAAACATGAACATAAACTAAGAACTTTGAACATTAGAAAACATGATTAAAAGTCTTACAATGCTTGGAATAAGATTACAAATGGTGAAGTAACGATTCCCAAAGTATTGGGGTAGACTTCTTGGCGATTTGGCCTCCAAATGTGGAACTTCTGGAACTCCAAACTTCCCTAGACTTCTAAGGATGAATTTTGAGAGCTTAAAGCTTTGTTTGATGAGTAGAGAGATTTGTATTTGAGGTGTGTCTCATATCCTCACAAAAGGCCTCTATTTATACTAATTCCAAAGCCTAGGGTATTAATTGCTGAACTTGGCCTCCAAGGAGTAAGGAAGGGACTAGAATACACCAAGAGAAGGACCTAGAATTGCTTGGATGCAAAGGGGAAACTTAGTGATGAAGATTTGGCAGATGAAGCTTCTCCAACCGGATCGGTAAACCGATCCGGTTGGTCTTCTACAAAAGTGGCCAACCGTTCCGGTTGCGGGTTGCGACCGAACGGTTGGTGATGGTCATAATGTCGTTTCTGGTCATATTCCAACCGATCTAGTTACAGTTGTAACCGATCCGGTTGGATTTCCTGAGT
This sequence comes from Chrysanthemum seticuspe, assembly GCA_019973895.1. Lineage (NCBI taxonomy): Eukaryota > Viridiplantae > Streptophyta > Magnoliopsida > Asterales > Asteraceae > Chrysanthemum > Chrysanthemum seticuspe. The sequence continues at coordinate 241,238,298 of BPTQ01000006.1, forward strand.
TAAGGAAACTTGATCTTTTCTTCTCTTTTTCTTGTAGAACTTGGTTCTTCAATCACTATGGTCTTCAAAGGTCCTTGAGATACTGATTTAGACTTACTGAAACAGAATCTTTATTTTGCTGAACATTTCTTTATTTTCCTTCCGTTTCCCTGCACTTGGTTATAAACACTAGACAAACATCTTTTGATGCGTTTAAGTACTATAATCACGCAAATATAACCAAATAACAGATATAAAAGCACACATAATGATACTAAAAACATGCACAATCTGAGCATTATCAAATTCCCCCACACTTAAACTTTGGTTGCCCTCAAGAAAATCTAGGAAAAACATCCACTGGTACAAGATCGTGATTATGAAAAATGTGATGCAAATCAACCAAGTATAAATACGAGAGAGGATTTATTAATTATGCTTTATAAAGGTGAAACATCAAGATGTTTGACAATATCCAATGATTTTCTTGCATGATTAACATTTCAAAACACCTCACGAAAAAGGAACGAAATATAATTCACTCAATCACTCATTTTTAGTGGAGTAACAAGATAAATCACACTCATTGCTCAGTCATGATTAGATTATTACCATAAGCTTGTACAAGAAACAAAACTCCACTGACGTGGCGTGAGCACCAAGTAAAAACATCTAAAGAGGGCTTTTATTCGGGTTATAATGATATGGCTTAGGGTTAAGGGTATGGATAAGGCATGGAGATGATTACGAAATTTGTGTTAGAATAAAAATGAAATCAAGTCCAATACCCGTGTTGCTAGCTACCAAACATTCCACAAACCAAATAAATTATTATATCTTGGCTTTCTTCTTTTCCGCTTTCCACATTTTTTCGCTTTGCCATGACAATTTTTCTACGATCATAGCACATTGGCTATTATTTTCACATAAATTTTTTTTCAAACATGACATAACGCATGGCTCAATCAATCTCATAGGATGTGGTACTCATAATCATTTGAACAATCTTCACTTTCCTGGCGACTAGCAACCAACCGCTTAGACATTGATACGGGATAGGCTAAGGTTTAAAGTGTAAAATCTTTTTGTATTTTTTTTGGGTGAAGCAAGAATGAAAAGGATGGCTCAGAGGGTGTAACTAGGGGTATCTAGTGCTAAAAATGAGCACTACAAATGGGTCCATGTGGTGGTTAACTAACCAATGCGGTTAGCTAATATATCATTAGATGTAAAATGGAAGGCCATTTGGGTTAAATCCTAAGGTGCCTCTTTATCACACGAATTCACTTATATCACACGAATGCAATCTCACTGCGGTCTGGTAATGATTTACAAGCACAAGTTCTAGAATAAATAAAATCACCGGCACACTCATAGCAAAAGATCCAAGCATAAAAGATGTATGCTGTTTATGAAATAGGCTCAAATCCTCACAGTTTAGTGGAAAGGCTATAATATGTGCTAGCAAATGTTTATCGATCCCAGAATGGATAGCAATAGTAATCGGAACACATCTCGAAGTTTTAATTATTACCAGTTTTACCAGTGGAATGATCCAGTTATTCTAATAGATAATTCTAAAGTGTGAAAACAACTAGATCACAAGGGCAAACAAAATTTTAAATTTAAGCATGAAAACTCTCATTTTTCCTATTCACCCCCCACACTTAAGTTAGACATTGTCCTCAATTAAAAATGAACTTCAAAGTATAGAAATAGGGAAAATAGATATGAAACCAGATATGTCAACGAGTTTATCAGCTTAAAATTCTTTCATCATTCCTAGCGTCCACTGGAGAAATCATCACATGCACACAATCTTATAAACAAACAAAAGGTTTTATTAAAAGGGTGGCACCCCCCCACACTTAAGTTCAACCAAAGGTTTAACCTTTGGGGAGTCATCACAGAAAATCAAAACACACGGTTTGCCTCCCGAGAAGCGCTTGTTTTATTACCGAGTCATCAGCCTGACTCGAATTCTTCACCAGTAGCTTCAATATCGTCCTAGACGAACTCAGCAGATGGTTTCCATGAAACAATTTGTGGGATTCTTCCTGGAAATGGTGCTACAAAGGTGATAGTTTCGAATTCATTTTCATGGGAAACTGTTGCAACGAAAACTTCATTCGTTTGCTCCTTTTCGTAATATAACTTGATTCGATGCCCATTAACAATGAAACTTCTACCATGTTTGTCATAGAGTTCGACATACCCTGATGGATATCCATGTTTAACGATATATGGTCCAAACCATTTTGGTTGTAATTTAGGAGCTTTAAATTTGAATTTCATGTTAAAAAGTAGAACTTTATCTCCGGCTTTGAATTCGTTACGAATCCGTAGCTTTTTATCGTGATAAGCTTTTGTTCTAGCTTTATACAGTTTGGAATTTTCATAAGCTTTGAGTCTTAATTCATCGAGTTCGTGCAATTGTAGGAATCTTTTCTCTCCAGCTATTTTGAGATCGGTGTTACAGTTTCTGAGAGCCCAATAAGTACGATGTTCAACTTCGAACGGCAAATGACAAGTCTTTCTATACAAGAGTCTGTAAGGAGTTGTGCCAATTGGAGTTTTATAAGCCGTACGAAATGCCCACAGAGCATCGTCAAGTTTCTTTGCCCACACTGAAGGATTGTCCTTCACTATTTTTTCTAGTATTCGTTTGAGAGCTCTGTTGGTATTTCCAACTTGACCACTGGTTTGTGGATGATAGGCCGTCGCGAATCGATGATGAACTCCATATCTTTTCATGGTTTTATCCATTTGTTGGTTACAGAAATGGGTTCCTCGATCGCTTATTAATGCCTTGGGAATTCCATAACGAGCGAAAAGCTTTTTGAGGAAATTAATGACGACACGGGCATCGTTTGCTGGTAAAGCTTCAGCTTCTACCCATTTGGACACGTAATCTATAGCAACGAGAATGTATTCGAATTTGTGGGATTTAGGGAAAGGTCCCATGAAATCTATTCCCCAAATATCGAATATTTCACACACTTGAATGCTTGTTAATGGCATTTCATCTCTTCGAGAGAGATTGGTGGTTCTTTGACAAGCGTCATAGTTCTCAAAAGTGTGTGTGCTTCTTTGATTATTGTTGGCCAATAGAATCCATCATCAAAAACTTTTTTAGCTGTGGTGGAAGGACCATAATGTCCCCCAGTTGGGCCATGATGAAATTCGTCAAGAATTTTGCGGGTTTCGGAACCAGAAACACATCTTCGGATCATTCCATCAGGACACGTTTTGAAAAGATATGGCTCTTCCCAAAAATAGTATTTAAGTTCCAAAAAGAATTTGCTTCTTTGAGCATGAGTTAGACCTTTTCTGAGAATTCCTCTTGCGAGGTAGTTTGCAAAGTCAGCAAACCAAGGATCTTCAGTTCCATCGATGGTCATGAGAGTTTCATCGGGAAAATAATCATCGATTTCCTCTTCTTTTAACTCCTCAAGATTGGGATTTTCAAGATGAGATAAGTGATCAGCGGCAAGATTCTCTGCTCCTTTCTTATCTTTGATTTCGATGTCAAATTCTTGGAGTAGCAAAATCCATCAAATAAGACGTGGTTTAGCATCTTGCTTGGTAAACAGATACTTGAGCGCTGAATGATTGGTAAAAACGACTTTTTTTTAGAGCACGAGGTATGATCGGAATTTGTCGAATGCGAAAATGACGGCCATTAATTCTTTTTCGGTGACGGTATAATTTTGCTGAGCACTATTCAGTGTCTTGCTAGCAAAATATATAGGCCGAAAGTGTTTTCCTTCACGTTAGCCTAAGACGGCTCCAACAGCAAAATCGCTTGCGTCGCACATAAGTTCGAAGGGTAGTGACCAATTAGGTGAAACCATGATTGGAGCACTAGTAAGTTGAGATTTTAGTGTTTCGAAAGCTTTTATGCAATCTGTGTTGAATTCAAAGATAGATTCTTTCTCAAGAAGTTTTGTCATCGGACGAGATATTTTTGAAAAATCTTTGATGAATCGGCGGTAAAAACCAGCATGTCCTAAAAAACTTCTAACGGCTTTGACGTTAGTTGGTGGTGGAAGTTTTGAGATGACATCGACCTTTGCTTTGTCTACTTCCATTCCTGCACTGGAGATTTTGTGGCCAAGCACAATTCCTTCGGTTACCATAAAGTGACATTTTTCCCAGTTAAGGACAAGATGTGCAACTTCGCATCTTTCGAGCATTTTATCGAGATTAGAAAGACAAGCTTCAAACGAATCTCCAAAGACTGAAAAGTCATTCATGAAAACTTCCATGGAGGTTTCTAGCATGTCTTGGAATATGGCGATCATACACCTTTGAAAAGTCGCAGGTGCATTGCAAAGACCAAAAGGCATACGCCGATATGCGTAGGTTCCAAAAGGACAAGTGAAAGTGGTCTTTTCTTGATCGTTAAGATCGATAGGAATTTGGAAATATCCTGAAAATCCGTCGAGGAAAAAAAAGAATTTATTTCCTGCCAATCTTTCAAGCATTTGATCCATGAACGGGAGCGGAAAGTGATCTTTTCTGGTGGCTTTGTTTAACTTACGATAGTCAATACAAACGCGCCACCCGATGACAGTTCTAGTTGGAACTAGTTCATTTCGCTCATTAGTCACAACCGCCATTCCTCCTTTCTTGGGAACACAATGAACAGGGCTTACCCAAGGGCTATCCTCAATTAGGTAAATGATTCCAGCATCGAGAAGTTTTATGATTTCTTTTTTAACAACTTCTTTCATGTTGGGATTGAGTCGACGTTGACGTTCTACCACAGGTTTAATCCCTTCTTCAAAATTGATTTTGTGTTTGCAGAAATTAGGACTAATTCCTTGTATGTCAGATGTTTTCCAAGCGAAAGCTTGTTTGTGATTTTTGAGGACAGAAACTAAACTTTCTTTCTCACTATCCTCAAGGAATGAAGATATGACTACTGGAAGAAGAGAGTTTTCCTCCAAGTAGGCATATTCAAGATGATCTGGGAGAGGTTTGAGTTCGAGATCTGTGGGTGGTTCTTTGATAGAGGATTTAATTCGCATCTCGTCATTGAAAGTTATTTCTTCAAAATTTTCTTCCTCTTCCTCCATTTCTTCTTCTGAGTTATCTTCTTCGATTTCTACTTTCATAAAATCATCAAATTCTTTGTCAAAATCTGTTTCATTGATTTTTTCAGAAGTAGTCATGAATGGATCGGATTCATTAAGTAATGCGTCTAATTCTTCATCAGTGACTTCATCAATAATATCGATGTTAAAACAAGTGTCATCACTGGAATGTGGGTAGCGCATTGCTTTATTGATTAGAAAAGTGATTCGATCTTCCCCAACTCCAAGGTTGAGTTCTGTTCCTTTCACTTTGATGATTGCATCGGCGGTATTTAGGAAAGGTCTTCCTAAGATGAGTGGAACTTTACTATCTTCTTCCATTTCCAAGATTACAAAGTCCACAGGAAAAATGAATTTACCAACTTGAACAAGCATATTCTCGGCGATTCCCACAGGATATTAGTAGGAATGATTTGCTAATCGGATGCTCATTTTTGTTGGTTTCAGGCTGTTATTGCACAACTTGGAATATAGCGAATAAGGCATAAAATTGATACTTGCGCCAAGATCGGCCAAAGCATCACATTTAACATTATTCCCGAAAGTACATGGAATAAGAAAGCTCCCAGGATCTCCGAGCTTTGGTGGGATCTTGTTTTGGACAATAGCTGAGCATTCTTCGTTAAGAAAAGCTGCTGATATTTGCTCAAGCTTGCTTTTGTTATTAAGAACTTCTTTAAAAATTTCCCGTAATTGGGCATTTCGGCTAAGACATCAAAGAGAGGAACACTGAGTCTAACCTCTTTGATTATTTCAATGAACTTCTTATAACGCTCTTCCATCTTTTCTTTCTTTAGGCATTGAGGATAAGGAATTTTTGGTGTATACGCCTTGACGGATGAAATATTTTTCTTTTTGGTGGTTTGAGTTGTGTTTGGTTCCTCGATTTCATCCTCACTATCAATGGTGACAGGAGTATTAGGATTTGGTGGTGGATCGTACGAGAGACCACTTCTTGTGAAGACAACATTGATATGCTCATTTTCTTGTTTGAGGTGGATGGTACGTCTTATCATTTGATGGTTTTGGGTTGGATTGGGTATTACTTGGAAATGAACCAGATGGTCTAGAGGAATGTTGGTCAGAAAGTCTGCCAAACTTGTTTTCAAGATCTTGGATAGATGCTTGATGATTTTTCTGTCCTTGCTCAACTTTGGCTTTGAGATTGAAAAATTGATTTTTGATAAAATCATTTGCGGATTTTTGACCAGCCACGAATTCTCTCATGGTTTTCTCGAATTCGGTTTCTTCCATCTTTTTGTCTGGATTTTGTGGTGGTGGATCGTCAGTTAATGGTTGAGAATCACGGTTGTCATCCCTTGGTCGTCGATCTTGCCAATTTCCAGAATTTCGACATTAATAATTACTATGATATCCTCCTCCACGGTATCCTCCTTGAGCGTAACTCGCTTCTCCTTCCTTCGGTCCACCCATAGGTTTATCGTCGCACTCAGACGATGGATGATTTCCTCCACAATTGTTGCATCCGTCTCGCATTTCCTTCATTTCACCTTTGATATATTTGTACTGCGAGTCGATTTTTGAGGTTAACGCTTCCATCTTCTCCATAAGTTTTGAGGTATCGGTGTTTTCGACAAAAGCAACGGTTTTTCGGAGAGGTTTAGTTTTGGAATCTTTGGACCAATCAAGTTTGAGAAGTACTCGATCTTCGAGCAATTGATGTGCATCGTTGGGAGTCTTATAGAGAAAAATTCCTCCAGCATCAAGGATGCCTTGAGAAATTTCATCTAGTCCATGGTAAAAGATTTGGATAATGGTTCCTTTTGATAGTCCATGTCCATGACAACTACGAAGCAAATCTTTCATTCGAAGCCAAGCTTCGCCAAGTGATTCGTTTGGGTTTTGGTTGAAAGCATGAATTTCTCCCATTAATCGATCAAACATGGCAGGTGGAAAGAATCAGCTTACAAAAGCTTGCCTCATCTCCTCCCAAGTATTGATGATTCCTGGGGTTAATTCATTGTACCATACTTTAGCATCTCCGGCGAGTGATGATGGGAAAAGTTTGAGTTTGATGGCATTGACATCGGTGTCGCCATAACGGAACATGCCGCAAATTTCGATGAATTCGGCAATGTGCTTATGCGGATCGGCCCGCGCATGGTCATCAAATTGACGGTCTTTGATCATAGAAAGGTGATGTCACTTCACGGTGAAGTTGTCACCAAGATTGACAGCAACAATAGCACTTTCGGGGGTTGGTGCTACGGCTCGGTTGGTTCCCCACATGGGCTTCTACGAGATTATCAAATGGTGGGTTTTGTACTCTTGGTACACGATTTTCCAATGGTATAAAAAGTGTTCTTCTTCTTCTTCGAATCAAACGTTCGGGTTTGGTAAGAGGTGTAATTGGTTCTATTCCCGCTGCTCGAGTGTTCATACAATGTCCTTGAGAATCCAGGCAATATCTAAACACACGGACAAACAATGAAAATAGTTTTTATGGGTCAGAGTGGGTAACCGGATCGGTTGCGGTTTGCGACCGATCGGTTAGACCAGTTGAGTGATGGGTAAAATCATAACCGATTCGGTTGAGGGACAACCGGATCCGGTTAAGGTTTCTGAGAGAAAATTTTTTGGTTGAATCGACAGAGGGAAATTCAAAAACTTGTTGAAACACAATCAAATCCCCGGCAGCGGCGCCAAAAACTTGATGTGCTACGTGTGTACAAGTTTTAAATTTATAAAAGGTGAATTACCAATATTACCAATAACACATACGAGTAAGTATACTCGTCCGTTATAGCAAGATTATGAAGGTAAATCGGGATCGTTCGCAGGGATTTGAGTGAATCTAAACACAAGTTTGAATTAACAGAGTCTATCCAAAACATATAACAAAGCAAATAGATATGATGAAATTAAGATGATTAAAAACTACACTTGCTTAAACTAGTTTCATATCATAGATTAATGTGATTGTGTTAACCTCTTAACATGTTGGTTATGATAATTAGTTGGAAGAATAATCTATTGTTCTTACAAGTTAAACCTTCATCAAGATTTTAGTTCATAAAAACAAGCATTACGTTTAACCAATCAATTCAAGATCAATTCAAGTTTCATAAGTCCACATAAATAAACTTAAACAAAAAAACATCCACTTGTTCATCAAATTGCTTAAGAAATGGTCACTACAAAAGGTAACCGATCATAGACAAAAGGCTACAATTGATTCTCAACAACTAATCTTACAACCTTTTAGATGTTTCCAACCAATCCAATTCGATAATCAAAAAGTGTTTCTATTACAACCACACCTTAGTTCCGTTGTATAATCAAGAATAATGGGTAAAAACAATCATCCATAGACAAAATGATTATGACTAGTTGAATAACAATAAGTTCTTTCGACCCCAACGATTACTATCAATTAGCAAAACTTGATTAACAAATGTCACTACGAAACTTTAGCACAATTGGATCTTAGAATCCACTTGAAATTGAATTAAAACATGTTAACACAATCACTAGCTAATCATATGATAATCAACATCATTTAAGCAAGTGTATAAAGAAACTAGCAACTCATAGCAAACATGAACATAAACTCAGAACTTTGAACATTAGAAAACATGATTAAAAGTCTTACAATGCTTGGAATAAGATTACAAATGGTGAAGTAATGATTCCCAAAGTATTGGGGTAGACTTCTTGGCGATTTGGCCTCCAAATGTGGAACTTCTGGAACTCCAAACTTCCCTGGACTTCTAAGGACGAATTTTGAGAGCTTAAAGCTTTGTTTGATGAGTAGAGAGATTTGTATTTGAGGTGTGTCTCATATGCTCACAAAAGGCCTCTATTTATACTAATTCCAAAGCCTAGGGTATTAATTGCTGAACTTGGCCTCCAAGGAGTAAGGAAGGGACTAGAATACACCAAGAGAAGGACCTAGAATCGTTTGGATGCAAAGGGGAAACTTAGTGATGAATATTTGTCAGATGCAGCTTCTCCAACCGGATCGGTCATATGACCAACCGATCCGGTTGGTATTCTACAATAGTGGCCAACCGTTCCGGTTGCGGGTTGCGACCGAACGGTTGGGGATGGTCATAATGTCGTTTCTGGTCATATTCCAACCAATCCGGTTACAGTTGTAACCGATTCGGTTAGATTTCCTGAGTTAAGGAAACTTGATCTTTTCTTCTCTTTTTCTTGTAGAACTTGGTTCTTCAATTACTATGGTCTTCAAAGGTCCTTGAGATACTGATTTAGACTTACTGAAATGGGAATCTTCATTTTGCTGAACATTTCTTTATTTTCCTTCCGTTTCCCTGCACTTGGTTATAAACACTAGACAAACATCTTTTGATGCGTTTAAGTACTATAATCACGCAAATATAACCAAATAATAGATATAAAAGCACACATAACGCTACTAAAAACATGCACAATCTGAGCGATATCAGTTGTATGCAGGTACGCCCGACGTTTGCAGCTGATCAGAAAGAAGCGGTCAATCCATAGCCGCATGCTCACACTACACATTCATCTCAAAAGAAATCGTGATAAGTGCTTCAACGACTCTGATACTTTCACTCCATGCTTCTGCTATGCTGCTGCAAATATCATGATTCTGTAAAAGCTTCCGCTACTCTGATGAGAATATATCATGATCCAGAAAGTGAGCATGTCGGTCCAATTGTCACAACATCACATAATACCAACACCACAAAGGTAGAGTCAGAGATTTTTGTTTGCTGATGATCCCAATGCTGGCTCAAAACTCATCATCACGTGGATCAGTTAAAGGCCTCCACTTGAAATTATCCAAACATGCGGAACATGAAGAATCAAAGACTACGAGCTACTGAGCAAAGAACTTTATGAAGAATCCTAGAACAATCTAATGTAATATCTGTTTGTATTCGTTGTAAATTGAGGTGACCTCCCTTAGGGGGAGATTGTTAGGAATTAGAAAATTCAATCGTTAAAGAGTCGGTCACCTCAAGTATATGTATTCGATAGAAAGCTCGTAGACGTAGTCAAGTTATGTTAGTAAGTAGTATGTTAAGTAACACCGTGGAGGACGGACGGGTCTTTACCTACTGTATGCCTGATCCACAGCCCGTAGGTGGCGTTTATTTGTAAGACACTATAAATACCCTCTACCTCCCAAGGTAGAGAGTTGGAGCTTTAATACCATTTTTCTTTGTTTCACATAGTTCCCAACTCTCTTCTATTTCTCTCTCTAGAACTTTCTCTCTCTAAACATATTTAACGCCTCATGTGATTATGGTTTAGTGTGTTTGTGAAATCCAATATCTAACACTCATCCACATCATCCTTGATAAAAGTCCTATATTCTGCTTGTAAATCAACATGTTTAAAACTGATTTGGGTGTATGCTTTGCAACAGATTTCTTCCGGGTAGGAGTGGAAATTAGAGCAGTAGGAGATACAACAAGATTTGGAGTCACAGTAGGAGCAGTAGGAATAGGTGTCTCTTCAGGAATGGAAGCATCAGTAGAAAGAGGTGTGGTAGTAGGAATAGTAGTTGCAGGAGGAATGGTAGGAGAACCAACTGGTGGGGGTGTAGCAATAGATGAAGCAGAAGGATTTGAAGCTTCAGTAGACTTCTACTGCTTGGAAGAAGGTGCTTCTTCCTCAGAACTCTTCCTCTTTAAGGACCTGTTAAACGCCTGCACCTGAGAAGATCCAAGAGCCCTTTTGATCTTTCAAACTCTTGTTTCAATAGTTCATCAGTCAAAAGTTTCACCCTAGCCATGGTCCAACCAGTGGAGTAGACAATACATCCCTGATTCTTGACAAATTGTCTCACAAAGTCTTGTTGTTGTGCCTTTGTCATTGGCCAATTTTGCCTTTCTTGTGCTAACCTCTCTATAAGAGCTTGTCTCCTCCTTTTGATCAAAGCTGCCATCCTAGCTGGAAAATTGTCTTCATTCACATCAGCACCTAATAAATCCTTGGAGAGAGATGCATTAGCTTCCACTTGAGGCATGATATCAATCCAATCAGCCTCTGTATAGTACATAGCAGAGCTAAAAACTTCTTGTTGTCTCTTCTTGGCCATTTCAGCTCTATGTTTGGCCAGCCTAGCAAGTTCTTCCTCATGGGCCTTTTGTGCAGCCTCTACACCCATTCTATCTTCCTCTATTTGCTTGGTAGTCCTTTGTGGGACTTTAGGATCCTCATCCACCATTGGAGATTTGCCTTTGTCAGAAGAAACAGCGGCAGGAATATCAGGATTAGCAACTTCATGAACATCAGTATCATCACCAGTATCGACATGAGTATCAAAATCATCATGAGTATCAGTTGTAACATCATCATGAACACTGGAGCAGTAAAAGCACCAGAAGGAATATCAGCAGTTGCTTCAGGAGGAACATCAGACACACCAATAGGAGGAACAACAGAAGCACCACCAGAATGAATATGAGAACCAGCAACCACAGCTGCTTCAGCCAACTTAAACAGTGCATCCAGATCCACACCTTTCTCTCCCCCAGCTTCCTGATCAAGGTCTGATGCACGTACGAAGCGCGTTCGGGGTCAAAGGAACTTCCTTTTTTGAGCAAGTTTTTCAACTACCTCGGCAGTGAACCTAATCTTTGTAGTGTAGTATTGGGTAAGCCTCAGGGATTGATATCATTCTCTAGGGGAATAGGAATGCTAGTAAGAAATGTATGACGAGAAGGTGGGGGTTGAGGATGATTCTTTTTTATCTTTTTATTGGTTTTTTAGAAAGCTAAGGTAAAATCTCGGGGCAATTAGTTTGGGGGTGGTACTTCTACCGATTACTTCTACTTATCTAATTGTCTATTACTACGAGTAGTCTTACGTCTATTTTATGTGTGCTCGTATGATGATTAAAAATGTGTTTACCTAGATACTATTAATCCCTAGTTTTCTTTTATTGGTCGGTTGAATTGTCACACCTTATCTTAACGCGTTATATTCCTAAGGTGGTAGGGTAGGCGTAGTCTCTAGTTCTTTGAGGTTATCTCTCAGGCATGACATACAAAATCAGCAAGCCTAGGCTATTTCATTCATAAGCCACACATTCATAAAGCATACTCAAGCATTAAATACAAAGAATGATGCCTAGTTGCACCCCAAAGCCAATTTACAATTAAGATAAGAAACAACCTAAAAATAATCAATAACTAGGTTTCATAGATCTAAGAAAAAACACAAGAAATTTAGCTAGACATGGTAAACAAGCAAGCATACACACAATCAATTGAATAAGGGATAGACATAATATTACTTTGGATTAAAAGACTTATCTCAATGTGTAAAATAGGGTATGGGACCCTAAGATACTATCCAAATCGGACTACAAACGATTTAGGGTTTTTTCTCCAAAAGTTTACCTCTTTAAATGCAGAAAAATCGAATTATATATATATAGATTTACAAGTGCGACGAAGGCACCTTTTGCATGGGACAGCGTCAGCTCGCCGTCATTAGGGTTTTGTCTGGGCCAAGTCATCGATGGGACGACGTCACCTTAGAGTTGTGACGCTGTCAGTATTCAATTGGGACGTCGTCTTGATTCTGGATCTTGGCCTTCTGAGTTGAAAACTGTGAGTGGCGCCCTCCTTCTTTACAACTTAACGCCGTCAGGTTATATGAACAAATTTCCACTGAGCCTTCTGGTGCATGTTTTGATCAAGTCTTTATATAGGGACGGTGTCGCCCTTTAATTGGGACGCCGTCAGGTACTGTTTGATCAACTTTGAGAGGCTTCGATCTTGACTTTGCCATTTTCTTCATGTATTTGCTCCTTTTCGTCCAAATATGCTTCATTCTAGTATTTTGCTTCCAATAGACCTAAAAGTGAAATGGAACGAAATTAAGCAATAATGGATATAAAATGGTCGATTTAGGACTTAAATGACCCCCTAAAAGCGTACGTTTTAAATCCTTATCAAATATCCCTACACTTGGTATTTGCTTGACCTCAAGCAAATGTGCTTTTAGCCAATCAATTTATAAGTTAGGGGGCATGAAGCATGGGTTTAAAATAATTCACAACAAGTAAAAGCACCGCAATAGTCATAACAAGCAAAAAAATTATACATTAGCACCTCACAAGGGGTGTTTGGATTCTCTCATCTCTCGGGTTTATATGAAATATAATAAATGGAAATGGAAGATAAAGACTCATTACCTGGCATAGTACATAGATTACCATAAGCTTGAGACTAGATCAAACCTCCACCGCTTTGGTGTAAGCACCTAGGAACAACTATCTAAGAGGTCTTTACAAGGGTTGTAACGTTAGGCTTGCGGTAGGGAAATAAAGGGTTTTGTTGGATAGGGGATATGTAGTGGTGGCAAGTCAAAAATCTTATGTTACAATCATGAAAAGCGTGGCGTTGCTAAGCCAAGACTCGACTCACTAAACTCTAGATAACTTGAAATAAACAAACATAAATTTAAAGACATAAACATAAAGATAGATGTAGGATGGTAGCCCGTATGTTTTTTTTCTTCATTTTTTTAACACTCTCTTTTTTTTTTTGATTTTTTTTGCATACCTACACTTGAGTTTTTATTTCTCTAACACTAACTGACCCGATTTGAAAAGATCAAAACACTTGGAGTATTTAATTACGTAAACAAAGGGAATTTGAATTTTTTGTTCTTACCCGTTACTCCATAAAATATTACTTTTACCCATTATTCCCAATCATCCTATAACTGTGTACAAATGATATGACTCGACTTAGCAACCATGCAAGTAACTAGATATTTGAACTAAGGGATTAGCAATGATAAAAATAATGCACTAAAGGTGAGTGCATTCAAGGTAGGCTAAGGCGATTTGGGTGTACATTTGGGGGAGGATTGTAAACAATGCTCTTCATTGATATTTCGGAAAATCAAAACTCACGAGAACCGCGAAAAGGATAGGCTCTGAGGGGTTAAATAGGGGTATCGTGTACTAAAGATGAGTACATCGCAAGGGTGTGGGGTAATTACTCAACCGATGTGGAAGAAGTAATTATAATACAATTTTCAAACAAGGGTTATCCTAATGCCTCTTATCACTTAGTTATTCCTAACTACATAAGTGTAGTCTCACTAGCTATCTCGGAATGCATCACAAAAAAAGTTCTAGAATATATTATACTATCGGTACACTCTCTAAGCATTAAAAGTGAATGCTTTTATTCCTAAAGATCTAGGGCGAACCTCACATTTTTGGGGTGGAATTTGAGTGGTAAACGGTTTTTGTGCTAGTCATATAACTCCTATCAATGAGACGCTTTATAAAGACTAAAGTTTAGCTCGTACGTGTCATAAAAAAATTTAAATTTGGTGCTAAAATTGCCCTAACAAATATTTCTCATAGTTTATTACACAAATTACCAAGGACAAGATAAATAATCAAGTGATTGAATAGTTTCTAAGTTCCCGTTTTATTCTCTCTCCCTACACTTAAACTGAACATTGTCCTCAATTTTCCCCGAAATTATCAAAGTTATGATAAATGAAGGTAAGTAAGGAAAAGAAACTAGTACTCCCCTGATTAGCTTGGTAGGATCCGTGTGAGGTTGCGGTTAAATTCTTTTTCAAGAAGAATGCATAAGTAATAAGCTTCATCCAATGTTGTGTTTCTTCTTCTTGCCAAATATAACCTGCACACTAAAGAAAACAAACAAAACCTTCGCATAAAATCGGAGGTAAAACTATATATGACACAACTAAACTAGAAAGGAAGTAAGATATAATGCTTGTGGAATGAATGTTTGCAGTTTTTCTGGAAAATTAAGACTTGGAAATTTCCAAAAATTTATAAGTAGCACAGAAAACGAAAAAAAAATGATAAACTGTTTCTGCTTAACCTGACGTCGTCAGGCTTTAATCCTGACGCCGTCAGGTTGCCCTGACCGAAACTGGTCTGCTGTGTTTTTCTGGAAAAATTACATCTTTAAAACCTGGAAAAAATTCCTGCAAAACATCCATTATGACAGGATACAAGCATTTGACTCGAACAAACACACACATATATATTAATTTCACTAATTGTAATTCTCATGTTCATGTTCTTCAAAGACGTATGTGATCTTCCCTACTGATAACATTAAATAGTCTTGAATATTAAGTGTCAATTTCCCCCGATAATGCCCGTATTTTATATCATTTATATGGATTTACGCTTGTTTTCCTCTATATATCACTTACAGGTAAAATACGAGCATTGGAGCTAAAGAGACGCGGATTTGGAGAATTTATTGAAGATATATCATAGTATGCTCATTTTGAAGAAGTTACGGCGTAACTCCTCTCTCATATTAAGCCGTAACTACAGTGTGGCTCAGAAAACCAACTCAACAAAAGATTACGGCGTAACTCTCCGAAAGATTACGACGTAACCAACTAGGTCAAATGAGGGTCCGCGCCGCTGCAAGCTACGCCGTAACTATTGTCTCAATTACGCCGTAACCAAGATTTATTGAAGATACGGCGTAACTCATTCCAGAGTTACGCCGTAACCAGCACTTTTAGTGCAAAGTACGAAGAATTTTTTGTTACGGCGTAACTCTTAACATTAGTTACGCCGTAACCAGATCTGGCCTATAAATACCCCACGAATTCCAGCATTTCAAAGCATCCCATTTCACACACAACACCAAGTGAACGTGAGTAGAAATCGAAGGCATGTCTAGAGGAGCATACGGAGCTATCTCTAAGGGAGAAATCACTCCCCTACGATATGCATTAGCATTTTATCTTTTCTATACTTTCAATTCATGTATTTCGTAAAGTTAAACATTGAATCGGTTGTTTTAGTTAATATGAGCGGCTAAGCACCTTTGGTGCTAGCCTAGTTATGATTCCTTAATTGTTTGGTTTGCGTTTACATTGCTTCCGTATAATTATTTCTAAGTGTATGCATGCATAGTTTGTTGGTAACTACCCTTGTTTCGGTAGTTTTGAATGGCGGTAGTGGCTAGTTACTTAGGAGATATGACCAACTGACCCTAAGTAGGTAGACTGAGTGGGAAGGGTAAGATATGACCAACTGACGACCCTTTCTGCTTGTGCGATTTGACCAACTGATCACCTACCGTTTGGATGAACTTATGAAGTAGGGGTTGAGTGTTTAAGAGTCTAGCGCCCGGGCACTCACTGTTATGAATCTAGAATGTAGCGGTACTTAATGACTTGGCTTACGAGACTAAGAACAACTGGACTTATAACAGGTTACCTGATTTCTCCAGTGGGACCCTTTGCTGATAGGTTAGGACGAACTGACTGATAAGGATTTAAAACGTACATTTTTAAGGGGTCGTTTAAGCCCTTAATCACCAACTTTTATATCCGTTACTGCTTCATTTCATTCCTTTTCACTTTTTAGGTCTCTTAGAAGCAAAATTCTGGAATGATGCATTTTTGGACGAAAAGGAGGGAATATGTGAAGAAAATAGCTAAGTCAAGATCAAGACACTCAAGCTGCTGGAATAACACCTGACGGCATCCCAATCAGAGGGCGAGGCCGTCCCTATATTTTTGATGACTCAGGAGAGAAATTGCTATTTTACACCTGACGGCGTCATGCTTTGATGAGTAAGGGCATCACGAAGACTTTTCTTCTCAGACTGCCTAGATCCAGACTCATACGACGTTAGTACTAAAGACAGACAGCGTCACAACCACAACATGATACCGTCCCAGTGATGACTTGGCCAAGACGAAACCCTAATGGCGGCGATCAGACGGCATCCTACCTATAAGGCGACACCGTCGCAGTTGTAAAATTACATATAAAAATCGAATTTTCAGACTTTTAGGAGGTAGACTTGTGGAGTAAAAAACCTAAAACGATTGTAGTCCGGTTTGGACAGTATTTTAGGGTTCTAATACCCTATTTTACATTGAGATAAGTTATTTATTCATTTGATTTCATTATGTCTTCGATTGAATGTGTGTATGCTTGCATGTTTAACATGTCCTGCTAATTTACTTGTGTGTTTGCTTAGATCTAAGAAAACTAGTTATTAAATATTGATTGGTTGTCTCTTATCTTAATTGTAATTGGCTTAAGAGTGCTTAAAGCCATCGTTGTGTTTTTAATGCTTAATTAATCTTTGTTGAACATTGGTTTATAATTACTAGTGGAATTGTAGGCTAAACATCCAAAGAAAACTTTAGTGTTAAGTTTATGAATCCTAGAGATTTCGTAGTCATTAACCTTAAGGTAGCTTCAAAGAGTTAGGGATAAAAGCACACCCTACGACCTTAGAAAACACAACACGTTAAGAATAAGGACGTGACAATTCAACCACCAATAAAAGATAACTATGGAGTAATAGTATCTAGGTAGACACATCTTTAATCATCATATGAGCACACTTCAAAAAGTCATAGACTACCCATTAGTTAGATAATTAGATAGTAGAGTAATCGGTAGAAGTACCAAACCCCCAAATCCAATACCCTGAGATTTTACCCTTAGCTTTATAAAAAAATATAAAAAGATAAAAAATAATCTTCCTCAACCTCAACCTTAGCATAGTAATTTCTCACTAGCATTCCTATTCCCCTAGAGAAGGATATCAATACCCGAGGCTTACCCAATACTACACTACAACGATTAGGTTTACTACCTAGGTTGTTGAAAAACTTGCTCGACAAAAAGGAAGTTTCCTTTGACCCCGAACGCGCCTTGTACGCGCATTAAGTTTTTGGCGCCGCTGCCGGAGAATAGAATAGCTAGTTAGGATTCTATCTCATTTAGGTTCCCTTGCTTGATTCCTATCAAGTAAGATATTTTTTCTCATTTTTAGCTTCCTCGTAGTCTATCCCCCTTATTTGTGAATTTGTTCGTAGCCCCATCACTTTTTATCATGGAAGGTGATAATCAACCACCACTCATCAACCCACCACCAAATGGCCCGCCAAGAGCCCGTACTCTTGATGAATACTCTAGACCAAGCCACCGAGGCTATAGGAAAACCATTGAGCTCCCCGATCAAGCTCAAACTACGGCCCTGCGATCCGACACCATCCGGTTGGTGCAAAACGGATGTGCATTCCATGGACTTTGTTCCGAAGATCCTAATCAGCATCTTAAGGATTTCCTTAAAATAGTCGATTCCATCGACCTTGATGCTACTACTCGGGAGACCACGCGCTTGCGTCTCTTCCAATTCTCTCTATGGGTTCAAGCTAGTAATTGGCTTGAGCGACTTCCTGCCGGCTCCATCTCAAGTTGGGATGATCTCACTACTCGTTTCCTTGCCCAATTTTTCCGACCGGGGAGAACTACTTAGCTTAGGAATGAAATCTTGATATTCCAACAACGTCAAGGTGAATCTCTCTACGAAGCATGGACTCGATTCAAGGACTTTCTCCATAAAGTCCCTCATCACGGCATCGATCTTTGGCTTCAAGTCCAAATATTTTACCATATTGTCAACTTCTCGACTAAGCAATCCATCGACCAAGCGGCCGGTGGCAAACTTAGTGATCTCACCGTGGAAGAATCGTGGGGTACAATAGAGGACCTTGCTCTCTATGACAACGAAAGTTGGAATGACCCCCCGGGAGTTGCCCAAAACCCTAAAGGCAATCTCCTTGCATTCCATTGAATCACAAACTTCCGATCGTAGAATGCTCGAACTTGAAGATCAAGTCAAATTCTTAATGAGCTCTTACGAAAATCCTAAGTCTTCATGTCAAGTGAACAAAGTCTCTTCCTTGTGTGAGCTATGTAGTGGTACCCATGACACTCGTACTTGCACGAGACTCCCCAAACAAGCTTCCGTTGACTACGCATCCTCGCGTACCAATGGAATGGGAGGAAGATTCCCCACAACACCCATACCTAGGACTTTCAATGATGCCCGAGAAGCATGGAGGGGCAAACCCGAATACAATTGGGGACAAACCAAAGAATTCACCTCTAATGATTCCCCATGGTCTCACGGCCCTAGCCAACAAAACATAGAAGGAATGTTGCAACACCTAGTTACATCCTAAGAAGCTCAAATAGCCAAGCTTTCGGACCGCTTTAACCAACATCAAGCCAAGATGGATAGGAAGATTGATAACCTTTTGAAAGCCATAACCAATAGTGATAGGAAGACCACCGAAAAGGTCAATGCCATCTCGACTCATTCTCCCGAAGCTTTCAATGTAAAAATTAAGGACCCAAGTAAGTTAGCCAAGCACGTTCAATTCGTCAATACCATCACCATAGTAAAACCTAAAAGGACTAATGATGAAGCGAACCATGAAACGGTACTTGAGGTTAGTGAAACTCCTAAGGATGAATCAACCGATGAAGTAGATGAAGTAGGCGATGACTATTTCAATAAGTTTCCTACGGAAGAGGAACTCTCTCGCCACCCACACTTAGTGCGCGACCTCCATCACATGTATGTTAGGAAAAGCCCTCGGATCAAATTTGGGAATCCTTGGAATCTCAACATACCATGTTGCATAGGACATCTTTTCGTAGCAAAGGCCTACATTGATCGCAAGTCCCCAATAAACATCATGACTAGCACCTACTATAATTGGGTAATGAAGAAACCTATCCCAAATAGGCGAGACCCCGATGGTTAGTTGTAAGTTTCTTGGTAGAGTTAAGGGATTGCCCGTCTATGTAGGTAGTTTCATGTACCCTACGTATTTCATAATTGTGGAGGACATTAGTACGGCCATAGATCCTAGCTTGTCCCACATAATTCTAGGAAAACCCTTCATAGAAAACACCGGAATGACTTATGATCCGTCATTATGGATAGTTAGATTTAAAGATGCGACCAACGACGTAGCTTAACAAATGCCATTTAAGATTGAGAAGTTTTTATCACTTTCCAATGATGAAAAGGAACTTAAGCTATCAGTCTACTATAGGAATGAGGAGGATAAGGAGAAAGGAGTAGATTATGTGATGGATAAGATTTTTGGGTTCTATAAGGATTGCTTGAAACTAGGACCGGAATATAGAACCGATTGGGGAGAAGATGACTTCTTAGAAAGATGCATAATAGCGCATTACTATAACATGGAAAACCCCAATAGAGACCATCATGAGGAAGAAGGTGACGGAGGTGAAGTCAGGTAGGGGCACGACTTTGAGTCTAGCTACAAGACTCATAAATAAAGAAAAGCGCTTTGTGGGAGGCAACCCATGATTAATTTTATGCTTGTTTGTTTGTCATATATCTTTTCATTGGTTGTTTATTCTCATGTTTGAATTTGTGAAACTCCTTTATTTTGTCTGTAACTTCGTCTTAATTACATATAAAGGTATTTTACAAAAAGGATAAGTGTAGGGAAGATTACACACGTTTTTTAAAGAACGTGAACATGAGAATTACGATTATGGAAAAAGATATAAATGTATGTTTGTTAGAGTCAAATGCTTGTATCGAGTCATAATGGATGTTTTGCAGGAACGTTTCCATATTTTAAAGGTGTAATTTTTCTAGAATTTTTTCAGAAAAACGCAGCAGACCAGTTTCTGTCAGGATAACATGATGGTGTCAGGATTGCAACCTGACGGCGTCAGGAGGAGCAGAAACAGCTTATTACTTTCTCTCGTTTTCTGTGCTATTTATAAAATTTTGGAATTTCTCAGGTCTTAGTTTTCCAGAAAACCTGCAAACATCCATTCCCCAAGCATTATATCCTAGTTTAGTAGAGTAGTATATAATTTTACCGCCGATTTTATGTGAAGGTTTCGTCTATTTTCTTAAAGTGTGCAGGTTTTATTTATCAAGAAGAAGAAACATAAGATTGGAGGGAGCTTTTCACGCATACATTCTTCTTGGAAATAATTGAACCACTACTTCACATGGATCCTACCGAGCTAATAAGGGGAGTACTAGTTTCTTTCTCTTTTAATTACCTTCCGTTATCATAACTTTGATACTTTCAGGGAACATAGGGGACAATGTTCAGTTTAAGTGTAGGGAATAAAATGGGAACTTTGAAATTATGCTTATCCTTGATCATTTGTCTTGTCGTATTTCATTTGTGTAATAAACCATGAGAAATATCGGTTAGGGTAATTTTAGCACCAAATTTAAATTTTTTCATGACTTGTACGAGTGGGTCTTTAGTCTTAATAAAGCGTCTCATGGATAGAAAGTTATATGACTAGCACAAAAACCCTTTACCACTTAAATTCCACCCCAAAAATGTGAGGTTCGCCCCTAGATCTATAGGAATTAAAGCATTCAACTTTAATGCTTCGAGAGTGTACCGGTAGTAAATTAGATTCTAGAACTTGTTTTGTGATGCATCCCGAGATCGCTAGTGAGACTACATTTGCGTAGTTAGGAATAAATAAATGATAAGAGGCATTAGGATAACCCTTGTTTGATACCCGTATTATAATTACTTCTTCCACATCGGTTGAGTAATTCCCACACACCCTTGCGTTTTACTCATCTTTAGTACACGATACCCCTAGTTAACCCCTCAGAGCCTATCCTTTTTGCGGTTCTCGTGATGTTTTGGTTTTCTGGAATATCAATGAAGAGCATTGTTTACAATCCACCCCCAAATGTACACCCAAATTGCCTTAGCCTACCTTGTATGCACTCACTTGTAGTGCATTATTGTTATCACACTAAACCCTTAGTTCAATTATCTAGTTACTTGCATTGTTGCTAAGTCAAGTCATATCTTTTGTACACATTTTTGGGATGATTGGGACTCATGGGTAAAATTAAATTTTATGGAGTGACGAGAAAGAACGTTAAATTCAAATTCCCTTTATTTACGTAATAATGTACTTCAAGTGTTTTGATCTTTTCAATTCGGGCCAAATTAGTGTTAGAATAATAAAAACTCAAGTAGGGATGTGCCTATAAATCCCTTCTATTTTGATGTTATCGTAGAGGATGGTAGAGTAAAAGTGTATGCCAAAAAAACGAAATAAAAAAAAAATAATAATAAAAAATAAAAAAACTTAAGGGCTACCATCTTACATCTATCTTTATATTTATGTTTGTTTGTTTCAAATTATCTAGCGTTTAGAGAGTCGAGTCTTGGCTAAGCAATGCCATTCTTTTGATGCTTGTAACATAAAGGTTTTTGACTTGCCACCACTAAATCGCCTATCCAACCAAACCCTTTGTTACCCTACCGTAAGCCTAACGTTACAACTCTTTAAAAGACCTCTTAGATAGTTGTTCCTAGGTGCTTACGCCAAAGTGATGAAGGTTTGACCTAGTCTCAAGCCTATGGTAATCTATGTACTATGACCGGTTAATGAGTGTTTATCTTCCATTTCCATTTGATATATTTCATATACACCCGAGAGATGAGAGTACCCAAACACCACTTGTGAGGTGATAGTATATAATTTCCGTGCTTGTTAAGACTATTGCGGGGCTTATACTTGTTATGAATAATGTTAAACCATTGCTTTATGCCCCCTAACTTATAAATTGATTGGCCAAAAGCACATTTGCTTGAGGACAAGCAAATACCAAGTGTAGGGATATTTGATAAGGATTTAAAACATACACTTTTAAGGGGTCATTTACGCCCTTAATCGCCCACTTTTATATCCGCTACTGCTTAATTTTGTTCCTTTTCACTTTTTAGGTCTCTTGGAAGTAAAATGCTGGAATGATGCATTTTTGGACAAAAATGAAGGAATATGTGAAGAAAATGGCTAAGTCAAGATCAAGACACTCAAGCAGTCCCTATATTTGTGATGACTCAGGAGAGAAATTGCTATTTTACACCTAACAGCGTCAGGATTTGATGAGTAAGGGCGTTACGAAGACTTTTCTTCTCAGACGGCCTAGATCCAGACTCAGACGATGTCAGTACTGATGATAGACGGCATCACAACCACAACATGACGCCGTCCCAGTGATGACTTGGCCAAGACGAAACCCTAATGGGGTCAAAGTCGCTAGGACAACATTTGGTCAGTGATGCGCGTACAAGGGGTAGTCTATGACTTTTTGGGGGTTTGGTACTTCTACCGATTACTCTACTATCTAATTATCTAACTAATGGGTAGTCTATGACTTTTTGAAGTGTGCTCGTATGATGATAAAAGATGTGTCTACCTAGGGTTTCGTCGTCTGATCGCCACCATTTGAGAATGACTCAACCAAGAATGATGGTGGTGGTAGAGAAGTGTCAACTTCCATATGATTGGGTGGTTGACTTTGATGATTTCTCATAATCCAAATGGGATTATATGATGGAAACGGCGAAAAGGAAGCCGGAGCAAGTGTTGACTCAACACCTTGATTTTGAACCATTATTCCTCCTAATGAGGAGAATGTTGTCGGCAGAAGCGGATGAGACGGCCTTGGAGGCAAGTCCTCTAAATTGTAGAGGTGTGGTGATGATAGTGGGGATGTAAATGAAATAGCTCTAGGAACCAATGGTGATGGTTTAGTGGAGATAATATTGTTTGGCCTAGGAGGTATGGTGGTGTTTGGCATTGGTAGTTTTGTGGGTACTATCCTTTTAGGAATTGGTTTGATTGGATGAGGAAGGATCCTATCATTTGTTGGCTTGACCGGAGATGATTCGGTTGAAGAGATTTCATGTATAACACGAGTCTTTTTCATGGGTGGTTCTTTGGTGGATAAGTTACTATTGGGGTTTTCCTCATGATGAAATGATTTCAAGAGGTTGCAAGAGCTGAAAGTTAGGATGAGAGTGATGACTATGTAGGTTCTAACAAGATGGTTTATAAACCATGAGATTTGGCAAGTGCATTTAAGCCTTAAGCCACTAGGATTCATTGGAATGTGATGATTAACATGCACAAGAGTCAACTTCAGAGTTTACACTGATCTAGGAACTCATTTAAGATGAGATGGAGTGTTTGAGTTAGGAAGATGAGTTGAAGTGATTGTTTTAGCAAGATTTGACCTAAATTGTCATCCGGATCCCACGGTTCCTTTCTCAGAGGGATCCGTCTAGGCTAATCCTAGGGATCCGGCTTTCAGCAGTTATGAAAGAGTGGAAATGATGTTTCTAAGATCTAAGACATATATCATCTTGAGTGTTTCAGTCCTCCTAAGTGTTTTAAATGAAGGGGTGCTTGAGTACTTGAAGGTAATGAATGATGTAGCCAATGGTTGTTATTTATGGAAGGATTTAGAACTTTCAAGAGTACCAATGGCTGAGCAAGGATGACACTAAAGATTTAGAGTGTCAATTGGAGCTAAATAATCCTAGAGATCAGGTTGTGTCATAGGGTAGTGTTTTTGGAAAGTACCCTAGAAGCTTTGAGATGGGAAAACTAGATTTTGGTCAACTTTGATCAATTTTGAGGTGAGGATGATTTATGATTAATTTTGGTCATAATCGAAAGATTTCTAAGACTAGATGTGAGGGATCAAGTAAAAAAATGAAGTGTGAGTTTGAGAGCGAAAGAGTAATGGATTAAAAATGAAACGGTAGATCTACAAGCTTTTTAGAGTGTGATCTAGGTGTGTGAGTAGGAAGGATCAACCTATCTTGATAAGGACTTAACTTGCCTTAAGACACTATGTTTGACTTAGTGTGAGGTGTTCTAAGAATATGTTTGAAATATAATGCTTGCAATTTCATTTTCTGTTTGCCGGATCCCACAGTTCCCTAAAGATAGGGATCCATCTAGTACAACATTTGGGATCCGTCCATCTGCTAGGCAGAACCTTTACTAAAGGTATGCAATGATCTTGACAATGAATTATATTCCAAGATTAGTTAAAAGGGTTCTAACACTAAGATATCAAATGTAAGATGTTTTATTTCATGAAGGAAATAGGATTACATTGATAAAGCACGAGTAGAATAGAATTGATCCTATTTAAATTACTACTAAGTTCCTTGAGTGTTATCGCTAGATGGATCATCAAATGGTTGATGAGTGTTGGCGGATTCAGGAATGAAGAACGTCTTCATGAGGGAAATGTTCAGTGGTTCCATCATCTTGTTCACAAGTACGTACAACGGAATTTGAAATTGAGGATGAAAATGCATGACATTATGATAGAGGCGCGTCAAGAACATTCCATAAGGAATGAGTTTGTTCTTGGAGCTTTGAAGATTTTCAATTCACCCTGCAAAGAAATAGGCGAGATTGTATGGTTGTTGTGTTAGCAAACAATACAACATGTGAGCACAACAAGCGGGAAGGATTTCTCGATTTCCCCTAAGACTCCAAAAATTTTCACGTAGGATGAGAGCAAGAGGCTTGTATTCTTCTCGGATATCCCGTGTATGGATAATGTTGGGATTGGAGTGATGAGGTTTGCATATTATGCGAATCAAGTCTTCCGGGGAAGGTATGTGAGAGCAATATGGGTTGTTTTCTTCACGAAAGTTTAAGAGAGAATCAAGAGACCAATCTTCGGTGAAGGCACATTGCCCATGATTTGGAATTCGGAGGATGTGAGCAAAATGCCCAAGGGTTAAAGTGAACTTTTGATTTTTGATATAAAACCAAAGAGATAAAGAGCGATCGTCGTTACGAACGAGTTCGACTTGACGAAAGAATTCCAATACCAACCTTGGACATATTTTCTCATTAATTTCGAGAAGACATTCCAATCCTATGGTTCGGAAGGAGGTATTGATACTTTCTTCGAATTGTAGAGAGGTGTCTACAATACGTCCTTCATGGAAGCGACGGGTTTCGAGATTATTGAACCCACGGACATGATTGCCAGGGGTGTTGGGCTCAAGAGAGATGTTCGGAGTATAGATGCTAGAGAATGAAAAATCAAACTCATATACATGCGACATAGCGAAACCTATAGAAAAGATGAGTTAAAGGAAAGAGATGTTTTGAGATTAACCAATGATTATCTAACGTTTTTACTAGATTTTTATTAACAATGGTTTTTAACACTCTAACTTACTCAAGGTTTTGACTTTCTAGTGGATTATTATTTTTAGAAAGATAGTGGTTTTTAGTCTTGCATGAAAACTGTTTTCCAGTAATACGGATCCCACGGTTCCTTTACAAAAGGGATCCAGCTAGTATATCTTCCGGGATCCGTGGATCTGTAGTAACAGAAACAGATTTGATAAAAACATAGGTTTTACAGTTTTTATACCACGAGAAGTGTTTTATCCTACATTTTCTTTTAGCATGCATTCATGACTTCTAATGTATCACGAAACACATAAATCACAAGAAAATAAATAATAACAAAGATAACAAGATTATTAGTAATATTGCATTTCAATGCTAAGGATGTTACAAAGGATTGGGTATATGATCCCAATGTAGATTAACAACACAAAGTAAATGTCTCCATATGTGAACTTCATCATAGGGAACACAAGTGCGATGAGTGTTAGGGCGATGAGCACGAGTGCGATGTAAACCATGTTGATGACGGATCTTCTTGGTTTCGGTTGAGATGGAATGAGGAGAAAGATGAAGTTTTTGAGTGAGAGGAAATTTTTGAAATTGGAAGATTTGAAAAAGTGGGGATTTGATAGATAGGTCGACAGTGGGAGTTTTTATAAGGAAGGAGGAATTTTTGAAATTCGTGTTTTTGTTTTATTGTTGGATTAAAAGAAAAACATAAGTTTTATATACTACGACTTCAGACGAGAGATAAGACACGTATATTAGAAAAAGGCTTCCTAATGAAGCTTCATGTAAAACATGTAATTAAAACAAAAGATAATCATATAAATACCTAAATAGGTATACTTAATTATCAAGCAAAGTAAAAAGAGAATCATACCTTTAGCGCACTTAGGAATGTCTTTACAAATGACACAGCAAATGTCACTTACTATTCCTGCTCCTTTGCGTTTAAGATACCTTCTTAAGGAAGGTATTCTTGTTACCAAGCGACTCCTAAAGCTTGGTGGGTATGAGCTTGGACTAATCAACATGACAAGGAAGATTAGTGCAAACAAAAAATATATAAAAAAAACTGTTGTTATTGAATCAACATCCAAACATATAGTTTTAAAAGACATGTTGTTTGTTTTTATGAAAAACCTTCTTTGTAGTTTTCAATTAACCGTGGATCGTATTAAGTTTTTAAAGTACAATATACTTCAAGAAACTTGGTAACGAAGCTCTGATGCCAATTGTGGAAAACTAGAAGGGGGGGGGGTTGAATAATTTTACCAATTAAAACTTCCTTTTAAACTATTTAGATCGAATTATGTCTATCTATTTGGTTGTGTATGTTGGATGTTGATCAACAAGCATATAAAGATATGTAATGAAAAGATAAGAGTAAGAAGCATAAAACCAAAACGCGAGTAATTATAGTGGTTCGGCTACAAGGACACCTTCCTTGCCCTACTCCACTCCCCGAGTCACCTACTCGATAGTTTGTAAACACTACACCAATCTCCTTATGGCGGAGAAGCCTTCACAACGTCGCTTAACCTTTTTCCGGTATAAAGCTAAATACCGAGTTCCTTCACACCAAGGCGAACCACACCTAACACAACGTCGCCTACCCTTTATATGGTGCTAGGCTAACCACCGAGTTCTTTCACACCAAGGAGAACTAATCCTATCACAAGGTCGCCTACCCTTTATTAGGTACTAGGCTAAGCACCTAGTTCCATTGCAATGGAGGAACTACTACCACACTACACCAACGACTAATCCCAAAGGAGATATACTCCTTTACAACATCATCAAGGATATCAATATCCTTGGATCTAATACTAGTCTATCTTGTACATCGAAACATACCATATCGAATGTACATCTAAGGAACCTTTCACTAATGCTTTTGACTAGATCTACAAGACACCTTTCACTAATGTCTTGTGTCTTCACTTCTAAGCACCTTTCACTAATGCTTCTTTATCTTGAGTTCTAAGCACCTTCACTAATGCTTCTTTGTCTTGACTTCTAAGCACCTACCACAAGTGCTTATCCTATCGACGATAGATACCCTTCACTAATATCTTCCTCTTGACACTTGAGACATCTTTCACTAATGTCTTCAACACTACACTTCTTTGAAGAAAGAAAGAGATCATCAACAAGAGGACTTCAATAGCTTTGATGATGAGGAAGCATGGCAACTCATGGACTTGAGCTTGCTCGACTTCAGAGGTGGTGATCTTGCCTTTAAGAGGAACCTAGAAGATCACACAAAAACAAAACTAGAAACATAGATCTCTTGGATCTAAGGTTAGTGAGATTTAACTCAGGGGAGAAAGTGTGTTAGAAAGAGATTGAAAAGGGGTGAGAAATAATTAAGAAATGGCTCACTATTTATAGAGGAAAAATCCTACTGTTCCCCGGATCCCACGGATCCCTTCCACTTGGGATCCGGCTAGCACAAAGCCAGGGATCCGTGGAACGCTCCTCTTTGCCCATGGGTATTTTGGTTATGGGTCATGGGTTGAACCATGGATCTTTGGCTAGATACAATGTATCTTTGAGTGCAATGCACTTAGTCACTTGGGTATGGGTTGATCCATGGGTCTATGCATATTATCCATGTATGATATAAGCATGATGTCATGCAATGGGTTATGGGTCAAGATCCATGGGTTATGGGCTTTGGGTTGTACCCAACTACATTCAATGTATTTGCCCAATGGGTTGTGATACTTAAGTTTTTACCCATTTATAATACCCAATATACTACATACTAGTTATGTGTATATTTTACCCAAATATGTAAACACTAGTTGTTGTACATATGTATTACTAAATCATAAAATCACTTATACTTGTTTTAGTGTTTTATGTGAAAATGTGAATATGTTAGAAACTATTAGTTCAAACCATTTACGTATTTTATTTGTTTCGTTAACATGATTTTATGTTTGTTATCGACAAAACATTAGAAGACCGTAAAATATAAATAAACGTTTTTACGGCTTAATTGTATTAACAATTTCATTTTTGTTTTAAAAATTTTCTCAATTTCTCACGATCTATTTTCAAGTTTCAGGTACCATGGAAGTTGTTAACATTGATGACCTCAGTCTTGAGGAATATTTGGCGTTGACAAGAGAAGAACAAGGACCGGGGATCGCTAGGCCAATTATTGGGGAGGATGTTGATTTCGAGATAAAACCACAATTCATGAGGGAATTACGAGCTAATCCTTTTTTTGGAAATACTTCAGAGGATGCTTACGAACACATCGAAAATATAGAATATATTACTAGCCTGTTCAATACGCCAGGAGTTTCAAAGGATGCAGTTATGCTCATAATTTTTCCTATCACTCTTACTGGAGCCGCAAAAAGATGGGTTAATAGATTACTAGCAGGAACAATTGATATGTGGGCCCTCCTAAAAAGATACTTCATTCAAAGATATTGTCCACCTTCTAAAGTATCAAGACAACTTGCGGAAATACATAATTTTAAACAAGATGATGGTGAGACGTTATATCCGGTCTGGGAAAGATACAACGCCTCCTCTACAAATGTCCTACGCATGATCTTAACAACCAGCAAAAGGTCAACATTTTTTACAAAGGGATCAATGTGACTACAAGACAAATGTTGGACTACCAACGACCAATTCCGGGTATGACTCCTACTCTTGCCATTGAAGCCATTCAAAAACTTGCTAATCACTCTCAAAAATGGCACGATGGAGGAAGTAACCGAAGCCTAGACAGAAATTCCGTAGGCATTGCCATCATCACAAGCAAATTGGAAGACCTTGGAAGAGATATGAAGAAGCTCCAGGAAAATGTGCATGCTATTCGAGTAGGATGCGATACATATAGAGAAGGGCACTTGATTAAAGATGGCCCTAAGAAAAATATAAGCCCCCAAATAAAAAAAGTCATGTATGGGGAAGGGAAACCTGTCCATCAAGGTTATGATCAGAATCCCTTCAAGGAAAAAAATTCTTCACTCAAGGAATCAATAAATAAGTATCTGGAAGAAGATAACAAGCGACATGCCAGCATGGACGCATTGTTCAAAAAATTTCAAGAAGCAAGAGCCACACTCCTTGCTCATCATGAGGATGTAGAAGACACCGAAAAGGAATATGGGATAAATTAAATTGATAAAGACAACTCACGTGATGATAGAATCTGTAAAGCCATATTTTCCAATAATGGAAAACCTCTCTACACCCCTTTCAGGTACGATGAAGAGGAGCTTGCCGGATTCCCAAAACAAGCTATTATAAAAAGTGACGACACAAGCTTTCTGAAGGAAGAACAACATACGGAAATAGAAGTTGTTATGGAGAATGAAGTAAAATTAAATGCTAGATGCTCAGCAGTTGTCCTGAATCAAATCCCTCTTAAGGAAAAAGACACAGGAAGTTTCATTCTCCCTTGCTCTATTAATAATTTGCATAATATCAATGCCTTAGCTGACCTAGGAGCTAGTATTAGTATCATGCCATTTTCCATGTGTAAAAAATTAAATCTTGGTCCTATCAAACCCCTTTGCATGATGATTGAAATGGCTGATAGAACGGTGAGCATACCTAGAGGGGTAGTTGAGAATGTGCTCATAAAACTCAATAATTTTACTCTTCCTGTCGACTTTGTTATTTTATACATGGAAGAAGATCTCGACATTCCATTGATTTTAGGCAGACCCCTTCTGGCCACCGCACGCGCAAAGATTAACGTTTTCAAAAAAATCATTACATTATAAATCAACGATAGAATACTTACCCTGAATATGGATGACATTGGGAAATGTCACCGTGTTGAAACTGTTTGTGTTATCAAGAAAGGAAAAAACAAAACTGCTCCTATCACACACAAGCACTGTACTGCTAATGATCGTAATATGCAGGGAAGGAAAGTTGAAGAATACAAAAATGAAAAAATACATCACAGCAACCCCTCGAAAACAAAGGAAATTGAGTCTGAAGACGTTTGGCATGAAATTCAGAAACTTGATTACAAGTACTTTCCCAAATTAAAATACCATTGGTGCAAGGCTATCCCTGTTGATAACGATAAAGGATATGATCTTTGGGCTTCATGTAACCCCTATGTGGACATCTGTGATGGTGGTCATGACAAAGAAAGAGTAAAAAACAACAAGTACCTATGGTCCTCAACTAATGACAAAGAAATAACATTTGAAGCTTGGGTACGGATCAGTAATGTGAACTTGGCAATGATGATAAAAGAAAAATCTGGACTAATCTTAGCCACGGTTAACCCTCTGATAATAATCATGAAGCAACAAATAATTCAACCTCAGATCATGGGCTCATTGATCGAAAGCATTGGTGTGAAAAGATAAAAACCATTGATGGGGATTCTTGGGCCTCCTGCAATCCATACGATGACAACTATAATGCGGAAAGTAGTGCAATTAGAGTAGGAGTTAACAAATTTCTATGGAATTCAACCACTGACAATAGAAGAACCGAGATACAATGGTTGGATAGGTTGAGATTTAACGATTGGATTAAAATCAAATATGGAAAAGTGGATACTTCCACTAAGAATAAAATTTGGAAGGACTGCATGAATGAAGATAATCCAGATGAAGAGACTCCTCAAGATACGGGTAACTTAATGAGTGATGACAAAGAGGACGCAAGAAAAGATTGCAAATATGGGCATATTGATAAATCAATTAAGACTAATTCCAATGATTATGACATAAAAGGAATCATGAATCACCTTGAGCAACAATGTAAAGCAGAGATAACTGGTCTGGAAGGTGAAGAGTATGAGCAAAGGAGGTGAAAGCTTCTTGGCATTCCATATGAAAACCCACCACCGATTTTTGCTGAAAAATATGAATTCACTAGGTATCATTTGGGGCCAGACGAAAAATTTTGCAAAGTTCGGAAGATCGGGACTAAAGAATACCTCCGTACCGCTACTAATGTCGCTTGGGTCAGACATAACTTGATAAAGGACATGGAGGAAGTTGGACAAGTCTGTAGGCCACCATAAAGCCCCGAGGCTCTGAGTCTAACTTAAAGACTCGTAAATAAAGAAAAGTGCTCTTTCGGGGGACAACCGAAATTATCTCTTTCATTTGTTTTATTTCCATTTTTGTTGGGTTTTGTGTTTTTAACCATTTTTGCAGGATTGCGAGAAAAGTTGCTACACCATGCTAAACGGGGACCTGATCTGTCCATAGTTATGGCGTAACTCATACTTATGGTTACACCGTAACATTCATTTTTGCACCAGTACTTCAGAGCATTACCAGTTATGGCATAACCCCAGCTATTGTTACACCGTAGCCACACCCATGTAGCATCTGTCAGGTTTTGCTTAATTACGGCGTAACTCCTTATGGGAGTTACGACATAACTTCCTTTTGTAACACTTCTTTCATTTTAAACACAATAACCTTGTATTAGTTTTCAAATGAACTTTGTGGGTAGGTTCCCTGTAAGCCCTCACGAGACTACACTCGTCCACTTGGGACACCAAGTGGTTTAAAAGGCTTGTTGCATACGCTAAATGCAACCGTGATTCCTACGAAAGTGAGTTAGGGTTTTTTTTCTTTTTTCTTTTTCTTTTTTAGAATTATGTTTGTCGGTAGTGTGATTTCAGGGATTGAAGTTTGCTCGTGGTGGGCCTTCTTTCTTTTTGGAGTAAATTTTAGGGAAGTTCTCGCTCTAATTCTACTTTTCTCTTCACCTTTATTTAACCTTTAGTACAAAAGGAACTTTGTATAATTCAAGTGGGGGGACGGGAGCAGAATTATCTCTTGAACTTTATTCTGTCCTCATTTTTTTAGTTTATTTTGAAAAATTATGCTATTTTTAATTTTGACATGTTTTTCTTAACCAAACTAGATTAGACCTTAGCCGAGCACATTATAACCCTTGATATTATATGGTGAGATCAGCCTTATCCGTTTCCAAATTTTTACCCCAAATCCACCAAATTATGAGTGTGCCGGTAGCTTGTAAACTTTAGAACTTGGCCTTTACAACATTTCGAGACCATTGACGAGGTATGTTGAGTTAGCTCGATGTATTTGGACTTTTTCAGTTTAAGTAGACAGTATTATAGGATTATCACCCCAAATATCCTACCATTGTGTGTCTATCGATGTAACACCCCCAAAAATGACTCAGCGGAAGCATACGTGTATTGGGGTGCTACTAAATTGGTATCACAACACAAGCATAGAACAATTGGTTTTTCATAAATAAACTTTTATTCATTTCTTAAAAATAATGTTTACATTATTGATTAGTGCGGAAAATGGCCCATTATAAACGAGTGGTCCCAATACATAAATCAGAGTCATCTATGACCATGCCATGCCTTTGCCTTGCGCCTCCAAAGATAAGCTATCACTTCAAAACCTGAAGATACATGCTAAAAGGGGTCAGCTTACGCTGGTGAGTTCATAGATTTATTTAAAAAGGAATTTCAGTACGTTGTTTCAAATTTGGTTTTTGGTGATCATTACATCTGGCGTAATGTCATAAAGTTTATGATTTCATAAAAGGATTTCATAAAAGAGATTTCATAAGTGGACCATAAGTAGGCTATATGCACATTACAACGAATATAATGTCATATATTGAATCTATTACGCTAGCACTAAGTTCATGCAACCGAAGCTACGACAGTTCATGTATGCACAAGGAAGTCATACAAATACAGAGCCCATGGCGAGTGTTTATCCCAATACACCCGGTCCCGACATGTTATATGTTTCGCCTTGACCCAAGCGGGGTCAACCGAACAGAGGAGTCACCCTCAATAGATCTATTTATAACATTCGCGCTTCCCAGCAGGAATTGACGGTTCATGAAAAGGGCAAATTTGGGATCTAAGGACTTAGGCTAAGCTGCGTAATATTCTGGGTCAAACATTTTGGTATGCTCTATAAAACATCTATGTATGATGAAAACTTTAAACATGTAAAAGCATAATATGCATGGAATGCACAAGTAAAATGATTTATGTAAAATGAGCATGTATCTTCCCCCAAAACAAGTATAAAGCAGTTAAAAGTAGGGGCTATGAAACTCACCTTGGCTTTGTGCAATATGAAGTCTAAAGAGATTTAAATCAAGGAATGATAGTGCACGGCTCCGACACGCAACCTAATTATTACGGCAATTTAGTCTTTATCTATGTTTAAGACTCGATAAAGTTTAACTAACTTTATAAATTGTTTAAATGTTTGTGTTGTTGTTGCTTGTGTGGCATTATTTAAGTGTAAAATAATTTTCTAAATGTTTGTAAGTATTGGCTCTTGGAAGTGCATAAGTATGTAATAGGAAAATATCAAGGACGAATGAGTCTTCGGTTCGATGGCGACCGAATAACGATATACGGAAAAATAATCCCACTTAAAGAGTAGAAGACTTCGGATTCTCGTTTAAAAGTATATATATATATAAATTTATATATATCAAATATTTGTTGATTTATGTAGTTGTTGTAATAAAAGAGTTTATATTAGAAATACACCAATCGGTATGATCCGTGTATATGCTTTAATTATATGTGGTGGCTGAGTGTCACAAAAATTTATAACTCGCTATTATATTATTTTTCAAATATACATGTCTTTAAAAGTTGAGATAACTATATTAAAAAAAATTATGTCACAATTGATATTTCTTTATTAGTTGATACCCAACTTAAAATTTATAGTTTAACCGATGCAAAAGATTTATTTTTGAATACTAGTCATTGCTTAGAACTTGTTTATAAAACATGTTTAGTAACCTTGAGTACGTCGTGTAGTAATGTCGAGATCGGATAGATTAAAATAAGCCGGAATCAAATAAGTATTTTTAAAAGCTATTTGGGCTCGGTGCGACAAACACAAAAATCATACAAAACACAAAATTAGACTTCGAGTGAGCTGGGCTCACGGTTGTTTCTCGGTCCAACAAAACATAACACAACACAACACACATCAACTTTGTATATTAGCCACCATATAGAAAAGTGTAAGTTTTGACACAAGGATTTTTAAAATCAAAATTTTATACATCACTGTCATTTTTAACGCACCCTAGTGTTGGCTTGTGCCCAAACAGTGGCTCGACAGCCACCAACCCAACACAAACCAAATTTAAGTCAAAAGTCATTGAATAAAATAAGCAACACCACTTCCCAAATAAAAATTAATTCAACACTAAAACCTTGTGTCAAACACTTAATCTTTATAGATCTAGCCTTCTTTTTGATTATTTTTAACCAAGAATGTCTAATAAGTTTATATAAATGTATATAAGTCAAAGTATATGGAAATAAGCTAAGACTTATTAGATCTAGTTCTTTCTTTGAAATTGCCATATGAGTGGGACAACTACAACTGAAAAAGCGTATATCTGTTTTGGGTTTGAGGGCTGTCGACCTAGAACAAACCAAAACCATTTCCATTTACTACTAGGCTTAGATTAAAAAGATTTTGAGGTATAAGGAAGCAAGTCAAAAAAAAAACGTAATAAGTAAAACCATCCACTGTGGTGCGACCCACAGTGGGGTTCGACCCTCAACAAAACGAGATACAAGCCAAATGTTTATGTGATAAGATAATAAGTCAAGAAGAAAGCTAAAAATGAAATAAGCACTTCTAATCCATGAGCCATACTATTTTTAGTTTGCGATCTATTATTTGCCACTCAAGAATGATCAACAACAACATCAAACAATATCACTTCAAATTTATTAACAAGATTCGGTGTGAACAAGAAGAAAACAAGATATATAATTCGAATTGGACAAAATGAAATTACAACTTAACAGATTTAAAAGGATGACAATTGAGTGTTCTTACATCAAATTTTGTGGGTCGAATAGATGAACACCAAAAGACCAAAAAGCTCAATTGGAGAGGACTCGGGGCGAATTAGAACAATTGACAACTTGGAATGGCTTCCTTATGCATCCAACTACAAAACCCCTAAGCTAATTTCAAAAACCCCTTTGATTCTTGGAACCCTAGTTTTTGTGATTTGTATGGGATGTGAGTAAAAACTGTGAAGATTGAGTCTCTACTTATAGAGATAGAAGAGGAATGGAGCCTCTTGTCTTTCTTGGCCTCACATGGAGGGTCTTCTCTTCTTCTAGCTCTCGTCCCCCTCCCATAGCTACACCATCATGTGATGTCTAAAGTGTAGGTTTCTGTTTTGTAGGAGTTTGACAAGGATTGATCATCTTTTGATGTTTAGGAGTAGATTAGCAGTATGTTTGCTATTTTGGGAAGGAGGCGTGAAGGAAGAAATGCAGAGAAGAAGATGATGGGGCAAAAATGGGTGGGTTAGGATTAGTATTCTTTTTATTTTGTCTTATTATCGTACAGTGTATTTTATGTACCCCGTATTTTGTCGAATCCTTAAGTAACGTACCTTCCCGGTACTCGAGAAATATAGAAATTATATTTTTGGAAACGATTTTATAAACGTAATAATATGACATTCTTATTACGTTGTAATTTGATTATAATTGTTTGCCGTTATTTAATTGGTGTCGGTACGCGTGCGGTGCGGTGACTTTCTAAATTCACGAAATAACTTCTCGTTTTTCTTTCGTAAATTATTAGTGATTGGTAAAAAGTGTATTTCTCTTATCTCAGTATTTATTTTTTAGTTTTGTATGCTACTGCGCTGCAGTATACGGAATAACTTATGGATTAAGCTTATGTACGCTTTCATTTTAGCTTGGACAATAGTAAATTTCACATATACTTTGTGGGCAAGTATTGTATGTGCGGTGTCTTATTTCTAAAGGAACGAAATGACCTCTCGTTTATGGATCTGAATATTGACAACTGTCAGAAAATAGCCGATTTGAATATTTTGTCGCAATAAATATTATTATAATAATCCGAAATTTTACGGGTTGTTATAATCGATTTGTCACCTCAACTTCTCGACCCCCATGTTAAACCTTTTGTTGCACTCACCTTTAGTGCAAGATACCCCTAGATACACCCTTCTGAGCCATTCCATTCATTTTGTTCACCCAATATATTGTTTAGTTACACCATTACACCTTAGCCTACCCTGTAGTCTTTATTTGTAATTGGGAAGTCATTATTTGCCTAAGTTCAAGGTTCAAGTGGAAAGGTTCGGGAATCACGCTCTCGTCGACGACATATCCTTAAAGATCATTGAAGACCACCCAAATTCCCATATTGTTCATCTCAAGTGGGGGGATGTTATGTATAGTTATTATGTTATGTTAAAAAAAATGATGATGTGATTCGGAAAAAAAAAAGAAGTTATTGTTATTTAGTGATTGTAAAAGTGCGATGCTATAAGCACTATTGTTATGAGCTTAATATAGACTTAGTATCGAGACGGCCACCTTGGTCAAATATGAAGAATGAAGTTGGAAATGTGCCCATCATGACGTCCTCTAATGGCACATCTACCTGGTTATATCATGATCCGGTTTCTTGACTTCGAAACTTGAACTTTGGGCGAACGGTAAGTGGTGATGACCTAGTTGTAGATTTAGACTATCTGCTTGATTTTATTTTACACCAATTTTATCCCATGTCTTATCCTACCTTTTAGTCATGAAGCGTGTCTAGGTGATGCAGCGAGCAATCTTTGGTGTCTTGGCCATTTGGTCATGTATCATTGATTTTGTCCACTTCGCTGTGACATGTTAGTAATGACAAATCACCCTTAACCTTTGTTGTGTCTACCTATATTGCCTTTGAGAATTGTTTTGTCCTTAACTCTAGTGGTGCAGATTTGTGTAACCGTCAAGCTTATGATAGAATACATGCTATGACTGTGCAATGAGTGATCACCCCAAAATTGACACTTAGAATAGTTGTGAGATTTGAGTGTTTGTTCCCATTTTGTGAGGTGTTCGGCTTTGTTTTATTCTAGCATAAGGGATTTGTAAACTTATATTTTCCAGGTAATGGGAGATATCTTTTTAGGAATCTATCTAATAAGGTCTACTTGAGGGCAAGTAGAGTTCAAGTGGGGGAGATATTTGATAACATCATATAGTCCTGAATATTAAGTTTCAATTTCCCCCAATAATGCCCGTATTTTATATCATTTATATGTATTTACTCTTGTTTTCCTCTATATTTCACTTTCAGGTAAAATACGAGCATTGGAGCTAAAGAGACGCGGATTTGGAGAATTTATTGAAGATATATCATAGTATGCTTGTTGGGTTTTAGGTTCCTAAGATCGTGAATTATTCTAAGTATTGGAACCACAGCTAGAGTTGATGAAACCACTGCCAGAAGAATTAATCCACTGCTGAAGTTAAACCACGGCTAGTAGTAAAGTAGAACCACTGCTATCGTATTGTAAACACTGCTAGTTGTGTATAGTCGGTTTAATATTTTGTATTAGATAAATATGGAAAAGATATTTATCTTGTAGGTTACGTATTGTATTATGTAAAGGACTGCTTAGCCTATAAAAGGAGGTCCTAGGTTAGATTAGATATACGAATGTTTTATATCTAAGGTCGATACACTTCAAGGTTGTAAACCCTAATACTGGTTAGAGTATTCGTTATTAATATAATTGAGGTGTTTAAGAGTTATTGTTATTGTTCTTCTTCTTAAGGTTGGATATTAATTCCGCGTAATATTTAACAAGTTATTATCAAGTCAGTTTCTATAAGGATCGTTTGCTCAACTTTGATCAACAAGTGGTATCAGAGCTTGTGATCTAGAAACTGTAATCAAGAAGAAGTCAAGTTAAGTTAAATTCAAGAAAGTTAAGATGTCTGACGAAACTCACATGGTTACTGCATCAAAGGTGCCCATGCTGAAGCAGGGTGAGTATCAGGTATGGAGAATGCGAATGAGGCAATACATTCGCATGATAGATTACACAATCTGGGATGTTGTTGAAAAAGGTGATACTCTTCCCAAGAAGGGTGATGATGGTAATGAGATAGCCATTGTTAGTGAGGTTGACAAGGCTAGGAGGAAGCTGGAGATTAAAGCTCATAGTGTTCTCTCCATGGGAATACCTAATGAGTATGATTTGGACTTTGAACATTATGAGACTGCTAAAGAATTAATGGATGCTATTGAAACAAGGTTTGCTGGTAATGAAGCTACCAAGAAATCCAGGAAAAACATGCTCAAGCATCAGCTTGAAATCTTGATGGCACTTATAACAGACTACAGAAACTGATCAGCCAACTGAAATTGGTGGACTACAAAGTTCTCAAGAAGATATAAATCTTAAGTTCATCAGAAGTTTATCACCAGAATGTGTTGTGCATACTGTTGTGTGGAGGAACAAAGATGATTTTGATAAGATGACTTTGGACAATCTCTACAACAACCTGAAAGTTTATGAGTCTGAAAAGAACATAGCTGGCTCATCCTCATCACCACAAAACATTGCTTTTGCATCTACAGGGCACATGAATTCTCAGGATGTTTCCACTGCTGCTTATGAAGTATCCACTGCTATTGCTAATAATACCACTGTTAGTGATAGTGTTAGTAATGGTGCCATCTGTGCTTTCCTAGCTGATCTTACAACTAGTGTTACTGTACTGAGTCAAGATCTGGATCAAATTGATCTTGATGATCTTGATGAAATCAATATTCAATGGCAAATGGCAATGTTAACACTGCAAGCTAGGAAGTTCTTGAGGAGGACTGGTAGACAGGTCAAATATGATGGTCAAAGAAGAGCTGGATTTGACAAAAGAAAGATGGAGTGCTTCGACTGCAAGAAGAAGGGTCACTTTCCTAGGGAATGCAGAGCTCCCAAAAGGATTGGTGAAGACTACAAGAAGGCTACTAAAGATCTAAAGCCTTCTTCAGCATTGGTAGCTCATGATGGATTGGGAGATTATGATTGGAGTGATGAAATTGAAGAAGGTCCCAATGCTGCTTTTCTGGCTAGTGAAGCTTCAAAAGAGCATAACTTTGCTCTCATGGCCTATGCTTCATCTTCTGGTTCAGATTCTGAGGTATCTAATGATTCTAAAAATTCTACTTGTTCTTTTAAATCATGTCAAGATAACTTAGAATCTCTTAAAGCTATTAATGAGAGTTTGAGAAGAGAGGTAGAAAGACTTTCACTAGATAACTTAGGTTATAAAGTTGGTCTTGAGAGTGTTGAAGAAAAACTTAATTTCTGTATTAAATGTGAGTTTGAGTATGTTGATAAGATTAATATACTAGGTGGTGAAATTAATCTTAAGGACAGGGAAATTAAAATGCTTAAACAGAAAATAGAAGAAGCAGAGAGTGTGAAACAAGAGGCCCTTGAGGAAAAAGAAAAACACATAGTTAGGGTTGCTAAAACACAATTTGCTTCTGATTTGGTCAACAAATCCATAGGGTGTCAGCTTATGAAAAAGGGTTCTGGAATAGGATACAATGATATGCCACCACCACCTCTTATGAAACATGTTACACCAACTAAAGAACTGTCCTTTAGCAGTGAATTTAGTTTCAATAAACCTGTAGGAGAGATTTGAAAAGTTGAATCACCTAAAACTAGTACTGATAAGTCATCTGATGCTCCCATAATTGAGGAATGGGAATCAGATTCTGAGGAAGATAGATCTGAATCAACATAGCCTGAGAAGATAGAAAATGTTAAGTCTGTTGATTCTAAACAAGCCAACCTTATGCCTAGATTTGGAGCACCAATTTCTAGGAAAGTAGTAGACTACAAGGAGATACCTAGGGAACAGATGAAAAGATACATACCTAGAGGTAATCAGAGAAACTTTAATGGCCTAATTTCAAATAGGTTAGGAGATGAGTTTCAGTGTGTTAAGAAGGCTTGTTTTAAATGTGGTAGTTTTGAGCATTTACAGAGAAACTGTTATAAAAACCAACCACAAGTTTGGAATCATTGGAGGAGGGCAAATCATCAAAACTTTTCAAAGAAAACAATCCCTCCTCCTAACAAAAATATGGTTCCCAGAGCAGTGCTAATGAGGAATGGTAAAACAAAATCTATAATCACTGCTGTACCCAAATGGGTTCCAACCACTGCTAAGCAAACTGTAACCACTGCTAAGCAAAATCAATCCACTGCTAAGCAGAACGTCATCAATGAAACAAAAGAAGTTTTAAAAATTCCAAAGGTGATAACTGACACAGTGGTTGGGAATCATTTTTATGTTGTAAAGGCCTCAGCTAGCTGGCAATGGAAACCTAAAACCAAGGTTTTGCACCATGCCAGTAGTGCATCAATGGACCTAAAGAAATTTGATTATGTTGATGCATAGGGCAGACCCAAGTCAGTATTGGCTTGGGTCCACAAAAGGAACTAACTTGGTTAAATTCATGTGCAGGGCAATTTACAAGATGAGCTAAAAGATAAAGAAATTTTTGATAGTGGTTGCTCTAGGCACATGACATGGGATGAGAACAACCTGGAGGATTTTAAAGCTTATGATGGAGGATATGTAGCATTTGGCAATGATCCAAAGGGAGGAAAGATACTTGGCAGAGGCACAATCAGAACAGGGAAATTAGACTTTGAAAAGGTCTATCTGGTACAGGGACTAAAGTACAATTTATTCATTGTTTCTCAAATGTGTGATAAGAAAAACTGGGTACTTTTTGGGGAAACTGAGTGTGTGGTGTTGTCTCCTGATTTCAAAATGCCTGATGAAAAGTATATACAGCTTAGGGTTCCTAGAAAGGAAAACATATACTATTTTGATCTTAAAGATGTAATTCCTAATAGGTCCTTAACCTGTTTGTTTGCTAAGGCATCAAAAGATTAGTCTAAATTGTGGCATAGAAGGCTAGGACACCTTAATTTCAAAACAATCAATAAACTGGTAAAGGGCAACTTAGTGAGAGGATTACCTTCTAAGGTTTTTGAGTGTAAAGAACTTTGTGTGGCCTATCAGAAAGGAAAATAACATAGAGCCTCTTGTAAGGCCAAAACTGTGAACACCATTACACAACCACTGTTTATGCTTCATATGGACTTATTTGGACCTACCTTTGTTAAAAGTTTGAACCATAAGCAGTATTGTCTAGTGATTACTGATGATTATAGTAGATTTTCTTGGGTATACTTTTTGGCTGCTAAGAGTGAGACTAGTGAGATCCTCAAGAGTTTCATTACTAAGATAGAAAATCTAGTAAACCATAAGGTAAAGGTAATCAGATGTGATAATGGAACTGAGTTTAAGAATGATGTGATGAATCAGTTATGTGTGGCTAAGGGTATAGAAAGACAGTTTAGTGTTGCTAGGACACCACAACAGAATGGTGTAGCTGAAAGGAAAAACAGAACACTAATTGAGGCTGCAAGAACAATGTTGTCAGAATCAAAGTTACCAACTACCTTTTTGTTGGGATTTAGTAAATCCAGTACTTAAAGTGTCAGTCACCTCAAGTATGTATACTCGTTAGAAAGCTCATAGTCGTAGTAATTCAGTGTTAGTATTTAGATTACTTTGTAACACCGTGGAGGACGGACGGGTCTTTACCCACTGTATGCCTGATCCACAGCTTAATAGAGGCGTCTAAGGTTGTACCCTATAAATACCCTTTGCCCTCCAAGGCAAAGGGTTGGAGCTTCATAATACATTTTTCTTTGTCTCTCTAGGGTTCCCTTTCTCTCCCACTTTCTCTCTCTCAACCTTTAACCTAACGCCGCACCTCTTGTTTAACAAACCAAGATCTTACAAATGGTATCAAGAGCCATGGTTTGATCATGTTCTTGGTTTGATTGTTATTGTTTGGGTTAAGGTTGTTTTACGCGTAAATTTGATGTCTCGTATATGGTAGTTTTGGATCTTTAAAGCTTCTAATTTTTCACGTTTAAATTCAAGATTCTTGTGGGTTAAGGTTTATTGTGTATTAAACTT
This sequence comes from Chrysanthemum seticuspe, assembly GCA_019973895.1. Classification (NCBI taxonomy): domain Eukaryota; kingdom Viridiplantae; phylum Streptophyta; class Magnoliopsida; order Asterales; family Asteraceae; genus Chrysanthemum; species Chrysanthemum seticuspe. The sequence continues at coordinate 241,281,046 of BPTQ01000006.1, forward strand.
TCAGTTTCTTGCAAAAAGTTTCAAAGTTTACAAGTTTTTCTTGGTTTTTAAGAGTGTTTGGATAAGGGTGTACGGATCTACGCGTAAGAGAGAACAGTGGTTTTGATCTTTGAGACTTGTTGTTTTGGTGTTTTTAAGGTTGTGTTATCATCTTTATCTGGTTGTCTTAACGTTTTTGACCATAAAAATGTGTTTGGCAAAATTTGTACGTCCTACGCATAACGAAACCCTAATCCTACGCGTAAGGAATTTTTCACTTGATCTTCATTTCTGGTGGTTACTCAGTGTTCTTCTTGCTTGGATAAGCCTGAAAAAACTTCGACTTTGGATATCTCGTACACTGTGAAGTGTAAGAGATCGTTTTGGGTAAAACCCTAATTTTACGCATAAGCATAAAACTTACGCGTAACAATTCTTACGCATAAGCTTTTTCTTACGCATAAGCTTGTCTTATGCCTAAGGGAAACTTACGCATAAGGTTCTTACGCCTAAGCTTTGGTTTACGCATAAACTTAAGTATTTTACCCTAAAACCCTACGCGTAAGCTCTAGTCTACGCGTAAACTCTGTCTACGCGTAAGCTTGTGTCTACTCGTAAGTTGTAAGTTACGCGTAAACTGCTGTCTACGCATAAGCTCTCATCTACGCATAAGTTCCTACGCATAACTTTGCTGTCTTCGCATAAGTGCAGAAGTTTTACGGTTTATCTCTTGATTTTGTAAAATCCCGTGAAAGTATCTATTTCCCGGTTAAGTCAAAGATTTGTAAAATCCCCGTAGAATTTAAACATGTCTTCCGTTGCTGATGATGTGCAAGCTGCAGGATCTGATACTCGTCCTCCTATGCTTGACAGAACTGACTATGAGTCTTGGTCACAAAGAATCAGGTTGTACTGCTTAGGAAAGGAGAATGGGGTTAACATCCTTAAGTCTATTGATGAAGGACCTTATCAGGTTGAGACTACTAGAGACATGATTGATACTGCTGCAGATGGAACAATAGTCTATGGAATGGATAGACCTAAGATGTATGATGAACTCACTGATAAGGAGAAAAAGAGATTCGATGCAGATATCAGGGCTTCAAATATTATTCTTCAAGGTCTTCTAAAAGATATCTACAAGCTTATCAATCACAACACAGAAGCCAAGGCAGTTTGAGATAATGTCAAGATGCTTCTCTCGGGTTCTGAATTGACTATCGAAGACAGAGAATCACGGCTGTATGATGAATTTGAGCACTTTATGTTGGGAATTATGCGAAGTAGGACTTCTACCGTCAATACTGCCGAAGGATTCTGCTGAAGAAGAAACAGAATCTGCTGAAGAAGAGATTCTGCTGAAGTATAAAAGCCGTGCCATGTATCTGCTGAAGGGTGGAAGCTGACTAGGATCTGCATGCGCTTTATTAATTATATGCTAACCCATCATTATTCTTGTACTGCCCGAGGTTAGCATGTGTATTATTGTACTGCTCAATATGGTTTAGTTTTTAGCCATTAAATGCATGCTTGCATGCTTAGTCGATTGAGTAGTAATAGTTTAGGGTTCCTTGTCTATAAAAGGAACATGATAGTATGTAATAGATAACGAATTTGAAACATAGAGTTTCAGTTAATAAAAGATCCATAGAGGATCTAAGTGTTCTTAGTTATAACAGCTTGTATTGACATTCCGCTAAAGAATACGAGTTGTAGAGATTTTCTATTAGTTTGCTTATGATTACATAGGCAACACTAACGATCTACGAGTGCTCAAGATCTGTCAAGGTCTTTGTGTTTTCAACAAGTGGTATCAGAGCCTCGGGAAAGTCTCTACGATACTGAGAACCATATTTAACCTCACCCCCATACAACCAAAAATACATTCACCATGCCTGGAACTGATGATGAATCCGAAGTCACCAACAACAACATCAAGAACACCACCTCTATGCAGCAACTTAGTCTTTCCAACAGTAATGGTAAGTTTCCTTATCTAAAAAAGGAAGAGTATGATATGTGGACAATGAAGATGCGGAACTGGATCTCCAATACTGATTGGAATCTTTGGGAAATTGTGAAGAAAGGAAACAGTCTGAAGAAGACTATCCCAGATCTTGATGGTAAGTTTACCATTGCTCCTCCCAAAACTGCTGAAGAGATTCTAGCTGTGCAAAGAGAACACAAAGTAAGAACCATCCTTCTTCAAGCTATTCCTGAAGATCACTTGGGTGATTTTTACCACATGGATGATGCAAAGGACATATGGATGGCGCTTAAAGCAAGGTTCGGTGGCAATGAAGAGTCCAGGAGAATGAGGAAGTCCATGCTGAGACAACACTTTCAAGAATTCAGTATCTCTGAAGAAGAAGGTATCCACAAGGGATACGACAGGTTTCATAAGATTTCGAGTCAGCTAAACCAGCTGAATGCAAAACCTGACAATGATGATTGCATCTTTTCCGTACTTATCTCCCAATCACCATCTCTTTATTATTCGATACAATCTTTATTGTGCTCACTTTTTCAACAATGGCGAATCGTTTAACTGTTTCGAAGCACAATATGGTGGCTAATTTGGACAAGACTGAGGCGAATGTGGCTTTTTATGATATCATTGATTATCTTACTGGGTCGCCTATTAGTTATGCTCTTTTAGTTGAACCGGATGTTATTGAACCGTGGATTCAAGAATTTTGGGCTAATGCTAAGGATAATATGGAGGAGGATGAGTATTATATTAGATCAACAGTTGCTGGACGGACTATCAAGATTTCCGAAGCCTCTATTCGAGAAGACTTATTATTTGGTGATGAAGATGGGGCTATTCGATTTGACAAGCAACTGATTTGGGATACTTTTAGGAATCTTGGTTATGAAGGATCTTTGACAGAGCAAACATTCAAGAAAGCATTATTCTGTCCTCAATGGAAGTTCTTGATTCATGTACTGCTCCATTGCATAAGTTCTAAAAGTACTTCTTGGGAGCAGTTTGGGTCAAATATAGCATCTGCAGTGGTTGGTTTAGCTACAGACAGAATGTTTAATTTTTCAAGGCTTATTTTGGATGGGATGCTATCACATATATCATCTGGGTCAAAATGGTTGATGTACCCAAGGTTTGTACAGGTTTTCTTAAACAAGCAATTGGCTGGTGTTCCAAAACCTGCTGCTTTGTTACCTGTCATTGTGCAACAAGCCAAAATTTATACATTCATGGCTAGGCGAAGTGATTTGTTCAGAGGTGGAGACATTCCATTAACTACTACAATGATGGAAGTTGTTCAAGCAGTACGAGATGCAGCTGGAGAGGATGTCGAAAGTGAAGGTACTGATTCTGTACAAGGTACTGCTTCACAGAGTGCTGCCTCACAAGGTACTGTATCTGCAAGTACTGCTTCTATTGAAGGTACTGCATCTTTACAGGGTACTGTTTCTCCAAGCCCTGAGGTTCAAGCAGAGATTGAAAGATCACCTCCTCAACGTTCTGTTCCTGTTTCAGAGGCACATTCACATCTTCCAGGTGATGATCATACTATACCTCGTGAAGGTTTGACTTTGGATAATTATGCTTTGACAAGGGAGCTAGTTCGGTTGAACAAGACTGTTGAGAGTCAAGCTAAAGCGCTTAGGAAGTTGAGGCGTAAATATATCTGGTTGAGGAATTTTATTAAACCCTATATTCAAGGTTTCAACTTATGGGTTAAAGAGGAAAACAAATGTCGTAAACAACTTCGAAAGGAATTAAAACGAAAGAAGGTTCCTAAATCATCTTCTGTCAACTTGGGGAGGATTTCAGAAAAGGAAAATTTGAAAGAATATGTTACAAAGAAAGAATCTGTAAGTACTGCAGAAAAGATTATTTCAGATTCTGAGGAACAAGAAGAAGAAGTGCAAGTTCAAGGTACTGATGATCAAGGTACTGAACATCAAAGTTCTGATCTTCATGATACATCTAGGCAAGAAGTAATAACACCAATAACTCCAAGGGTATTGAATTTTGAAGAAGAAGCTGGTCCTTCTACAACTGTTATAGAAGAAGAGGAGGAAGCTACATTCAAACCTATTCATTCTGCGAGTGATGATGAATTAATTGCTACAATGTTAGATTTGTCAAGACCAAGAGGAGGAGTTACTATTAGAGATGTACAAGAGGAAGAACAATCAAGAGCTTCTCAACCTGAAATTGATCCTAAAGACAAAGGGAAAGGTATTCTGGTTGAAACTAAGAAAAAGAAACTCACTTTGGCAGAACTTAGAGCAATTGAAGTTGCTAGGAATGAAGCTGCAGCTAGAAAAGTTCAAGAAGAGTTAGATGCTAAAGATAGAGAAGAACAAGAAGCTCAAGAAGCTAAAAATAGAGAAGCAGCTCAAAAGGTGCAAGATGAATTAGATGCTGAAACTACTGAACCATTACAGTCACCTACACCTGTTAGATTTATGTCAAGAAGACCTAATTTAGCTAAAGAAAGGAATGCAATGATGGCATATTTAAAAAGCAGAGGATATAAAGGACTGCAGAAGCTAAATTATGTTGATATGAAAAGACTCTATGATGCTGAAACAGAAGCTTATAAGAAGAGTGTTGCTGACATTAAAGACTTCAGAGAAGAAGCTTATTGGACTGAAGCTGAAAGGAAGAAGAGCTTAAAGAGAAAAAGAAAAACTGAAGTTACAGATGTTCAGTTTTCAAAGAAAGAAAAGGTTGAATTAAGATCTGAGACTAGTGATGAATTGAAAAATTATCTCAGAGTGGTAGATTTTGATTATACAAAGGAAGATAATGACATGAAGATGAACATATCAAAGATTAGTGTTTTCAAAGTTGTGAAATCTAAGAATGGAGATTACATGGTTTTTCATAAAGAAGATGAAAGCTTCAAAGTTTTCAAAAGGCTATGGGATTTGCTGCATATTATAGATAGAGTAGACTTATTCTACTTATATCATGTTGTGAAGACTTATTTTGAAGATAATCCATTAGAAGGGATTGGTTTGGTTTTACATGGTGATCTCATAACTATGTGGGAAACTGAAGAAGAGAGCACTGATGATATCTGGAAGAATCAAGAAAGCTGGGAAATAGTTTGCTGGAGATTCTTTGAAGAATCTGGAGTTCATGTTTTGGAGCTGGAAAATGGAACAATGATACACATGTTTGCAGAAAGAAGATACCCTCTTACAGTTGAGCTCATGAGAAGAATGCTAGAGCATGGATTGGAAGTAGAAGATGATAATGAAACTGCTTGCATGGTTATCAATTTGTTTATCAACTGGACTACTACTGTTGAGAATGATCTATAACTGGTATGAATTTTATTTGAATAAATACTTTTTGATATATCAGTACTTTTATTCAAAGTACTGCTGATCAGACAGTACTTTCATCAAAGTACTGTTTGCTGAACTAAACCAGTTAAATGAATTTTAGAAGAAACCTTTTTGCTAATTAATCAGTATTTTGAAATAAAGGTTGAATAAATGGTTTTTGTGATGATAACATCAATAGGTTATCAATCCACCATGGTTACAAAAGGATTGACTAATCCATGAGCAAACGGCTCTGGTAAAGATATATCAAATCCGTTTTTAGTTGATAACTTGCTAATAAGTTGGATGGTAATCAACTCACCATATCAGTAATGTGAAGAGTTGGCTAGCCCACAAGAAAATGGCTTGTGGTAAAGGCTGTGGAAAAACCATTATTGGTAATTAGTTCACCATTAGATAGAAGAACTAACTAGTCCAGAAGGGTACAACTTTTGGTAAAGACAAAAAAAATCTGTTGATAGCTGGTGGTTTGCTAAAAATCATATGGTTATCAATGTACCATGGTCTTACACACCAAAACATTTAGCTACTCCAGAGATAATGGCTTTGGTAAAGAGATCTAAATCCATTATTTTTTCAATGATTCACTTGAAAGTGATGAGAATAGTATGCAAGTTAAACTGAATTAATGTACAATTTGTCATATGTTGTTGTGTTGCTGAAAAGATGGAGATTGCTGAATGATGCTGTGAAGAGAACAATTCTAAGAGATACTTTGACAAGCACAGATATTACAGAGATACAATCTAAAGACTAAGAAACAATCCGTTTTAAAGATGAAGCTGTTAAAGATATATTCACAAAGGAACTTGAAGTCAAGCAAGTAGAATTCAAGTTAGGGGAGGATTGTTGGGATATGAAAGTGCTGAAGATATCAAAGTACTGAAGACATGAAAGTACTGTAAGCTGCAAAGTACTGGAAGAAGTCAAAGAGTCAAAGTACTGCTAAAGACAAAGTCAAAGTACTGCAAGATGAAGTCAAAGTACTGCTAGAACAAAAGAACTGTTATATTCGTTTATGGAAAGTATTGTATTCCATGTTTAGATTACTTGTCGTACAAGGTTATCAATTGTAAACCGACTAGGATATCCTTGAGCCTATAAAAGGACTCCTAGATTGGCATTAGAGGTACGATTTCAGAAAAAGAGTTTTAGAGTTTACGAATTAGTGTTTTAGAGAAAAGTTCGATTATCTTAGAGTTGTATTAGAGTATCTGCATAATCAGCAGATTTAGAGTTTATAATAAAGTTATTCTTCTTAGCTTTGTTAAGTAAATTCCGCGTACTTGATAAAGATTGCTCAGTGTTTCTTTGTTAATAACTTAGGATTTATTCGAGGTTATTAAACCTTAACAAGCTAGTTAAGTTAGTTTGATTAAAGTATATCGATCCAACAAAAGTTCCTACGATCTTTGCCTCCATCATGATTACATGTAAGTATAGCCCTTAAGGCTAAAGGTGGGTTGGACATGATCACTTTTGATGAGCTATACAACAAACTCAAATCTCTTGAACCTGATGTCAGATCTCCCTACCGTGCATCCTCTTTTGGTCATACAGCCTTTGTTGGGACATCTCACTCCAATATGATGATACATGCTCCAAGTCCAACTTACTTACCATCATCATCTTACAGTCGTCCCACTCCATCATGCCCTAAAACTAAAACTGGTAGTATATTGGAGGATGTTCTTCATTCATTTGTTGTTGATTATGATACTCAGCAGCATCTTGTCTATGAAGATTTTGAGCAGGTGGACCCACTTGATATGGAGGAGATGAAACTGAAATGGCAGGTGGCCATGCTTTCAGTAGATATCAAAAGGTTTGAGGAGAGGTCAAGAAGAAAGTTTGGCTTCAAGGGAAAGGATCCAACTCGTTTTGACAGGAGAAAGGTCAAGTGTTTCTCTTATCACCAGATGGGTCATTTCTCAAGGGAATGCAAAGATAGGAAGAGTGGAGAGGGAGCTAACTACAATTCCTATCAGCAGAATCAGAAGAAAGCTAGAACTTCAGCAGCTCTTATCACCTTGGATAAACAGGTCAACTGGGCTGCACATGAACCTGTGAATGAGGAAGCTGCTGATACAGAGAAGGTTGGATTGCTGGCAAGATGTACTTCAGAAGATAGGCATGATCAATTTGCCTTGATGGGACTTTCTCAGGTACACAACTGTATATTTGGTTGTAGTGAAAGATACAATGAACTTAAAGAAGCTTATGATACTATGAAACCTAAATACAATGAATGTTATGTTGATAATGAAGCTTATAAACTTTCGTTAAAAACATTAGAAAGACAAAAAGTATGGTTTCAAAAGAATCAGATAGCTTATGAAGAAAAGATAAAGGGGTTACAATTTGATCTAGATATTGCAAACATTAACTTAAAACGCACTGAAAAAGAAAAAGTTGATGCTATTACTGAAAACCTAGAGCTTAAAGAGAAACTAGCTGAGGAAATAGCTAGACATAAACAATGGTTAATATCAGGTGACAATCTAGCTAGAGAAATCTATAGTAGTCAATCAGTGACCTCTGGAATAGGTTTAGGTTTTCAAAAGTATGTAGGATTGGAAGCTAGGCAAGATGGGCATAAATCTACACCTGCAGGCTTAGCAAATTTTAAAAAAGAAGGTGATTTGCATGCTGTCCCTGGACCTATTAGAGGTGAATTCATGCCCATTGACCTGTCCATTACTGTTGACTTTGATGGATCACACCATCTATATGGCAAAAAGTCAAAAGACTTGCCAGACACCGATGCTTCATCTAATGACTTTGTCTCTTTCTCTGACAGTGACAATTCATTGGATCAAGGGTCTACTTCCAGCTGTTATTCAAGTGATAAGTCAGACCTTCCCAAGCCCTCACCTGAGCCTACACCCAAGCTTGCACCCAAGTCTATCTACAAGCCTTCTAGGGTAGCTGCTGAGGAATCAACTTCCAAGACAGTTTCCTCTGAAGACTTGTCCTTTAAATCTTTGCATAATAATTCTGTTAAAAGCAATTCCTTTAATGTTTCTGGTTTAAGTACTTCTACATGTAATAGAACATATTCTTTGTTGAACAAATCTTCCAAAAGGAAGACATGTTTTGTATGTGGAAGTAAATTTCATTTAATTAAGGATTGTGATTTCTATGAGCAAAGATTGGGTGTATGTGCTACTCAGCAGAAACCTAGACCAGTGTGGACCAATGTTAATAATATTCCACCTTATGTCCCACAAGCAACTTATACTGACTCTCCTTGGAGGAGATCAGCTGATAGACCTTATGTGCAACCTACTAGCCCATACTTTAAACATGGTTATTGGCCTGCATATATTGACTCTATGAATAATGGGAAAGGGTGTTGGGGTAATGCTGTCAAGTCCTCAGCAGGTTGTTCTTGGAAAAATAAGGGACCTAAATTTCAATGGAAACCCAAGAACAATGGTGGATCTTTCTCTTCTGCTAGACCTAAATCTTATGATCTACAAGGCAGGTTCAAGTCAACAATGACTTGAGCCTCCTTTGTATACTAACATTCTTTTGTATATATTTTTTGTTACTATAGGATCATCCTCTTAAGCATAAAGATATTGGCAATGTTGATAGTGGGCAATTTATCACTTTGGAATGCTTATCCCTTAACTACAAAGTTTAAGGGGAGGCATAGGCCTCAGGGGAGGCATATGCCTCAGGGGAGGATTTATTAGTAAACTTTGTATATTATTGTGTATATTCTGTTTGCTAACACTAACTTGCTAATAGTTTTTTAGTCTGTTTTGTCTCTGTTTGTTCTTGTGTGTTTTTGTGTCTGTTTTGCAGTTTGTCTATTCAAGTTCAAGATTCCTCAAGTGTGATTCGTTGGTAAATGGTCTTGTAAGCTTTAAAGCTTGTTTCTTCTGCAACCATAGTACTCAAGTAAGCAATTTGTTTCCTCTGAAGATAAAGTGCTGAAGAGAAGAAATTGAAGTCAAATTGTTCATTCATTCATTCAAGTTACAGCTTATAGCTTACAACTTACAATCAACTTCAATGCAACTACAAGAAAAGTACTATACATGATCTTCTAATCCTATTCTATTTCATAGAGAATAGTCCAACGGCTGTTGGATATGCATGACTACGCATATCTTCTGATCGAAATGCTGGATATGCATTTGTCAAGTCTTGCATAACCACCCATTCCTTCTATCTCGATGGCTGGATATGCATGACCGGTACGACGAAGATGCTAAGGATCAAAATGGGAAGGATGGATTGATGCAAACGATGATGATGAAGATGACCACGCGTATCCTTTGTGCTTCATCTACTTGGTTTCACTAAAAAGCAATCCATCCACCTTCCTTAAGCTCTTCCTCTATACGATGTGTGAAGATGCACCATAGGATGGCGCAGGTAGAGCAAGCACCACCTCCCTTTCGGCACGAGGCCTTTGTGGAGGTTGAGGTGCTGAAGGTTGGGAGTAAGAAGTTATCTCAGTAGTGGGTTCCTCTGAGTCATCAGAAGACTCACTTGGATCCACTACACTATCATCTTCAGAAGAAGGGAGAAATGGGGATGTCAAAGGACGAGGGTCAGGAGGACATGACCAAAACTGTAGGAAATCACTGGATGATGATGATGATGGAGAAGAGGTTGGGTTAACAACCTTTGGTGTAGTATTCATGGTTAATTTTGGTTGATTGGGTTTGTGATGATACTAGGGTTTGTGATGGTAATTGGGGGTAAAATTATGTGAGAGAAGTATACATTGGGATGATTAAATAGACAGATGCAAGGGTTAGTGTAATTTAATGCGAGTTAGTTGGCACAGTAATTCTAGAATCTCTCCGAAGATATTCTAGTCTTGGGGTGGTTTCTGCCGAAGTATATTATTTCAGCAGATTGGCTATTTGTTTCTGTTGAATCGTTATTTTGTCATTGGTCAAGTTGAAATGCACGTAGGATATGGTCAACTAAAGTTCTCATACTTTTGACTATATTCTAGGTAACGGCTACCATTCCACTTCTAAAGAAACAATTCCCTCTTCTCCTACATCCAAAAACTCTTCAGTTCAAAAATCATAACCCTAAAATCACATATCTCTCATGGCTCTTCAATTCAAGAAAGATCACAATAAAGTTGCATTGCTGGGTAAAGCAAAGGGCGATGAATTGTATGAACCAATGGTGGAGTTCCTGAAGCGGTCTAAGATTCACTATGCCCTAACACATTCCCCTAATGCGATTTATGAATCGTTGGTTAAACAATTTTGGGAATCTGCTGAAAAACGCAGTGAATCAGAGATTGTTGCGTTGATTGATGAAACAAAGTACGTGGTGACGGAGGACCTGATAAGGAGAAAGCTTAGTTTGGATGATGCTGATGGGGTTTATCACTCAAGTGCAGTGGAGATTCTCTCTGGGCTGAGAGCCATTGGGTATCAAGGTACAAGAACGGACATATGGTTGAAAAAGCATTTTTGCCCTATGTGGAGATTTTTAGTTCACACTCTGCTTCAGTGCATTAGCAACAAATCTGGAGCGTGGGATCAATTCTCTATGCAATTAGCTTGTGGTATTGTGTGTCTATCTCAAGGGATAACTTATAATTTTTCTAAATTTATTTTTGATAATATGGTTGAAAATATAAATAGGAAACAACATAATTTTTTAATGTACCCTAGATTCTTACAAATAATCATAGACACCTCTACCCAAGTCCAAGCCTTTTATCCCATAGGAGCTCTTTCAGCTAAACTATTTGCCTCTATGAGAACTCACTTTGAGGGGGCACATCATCCGTTGACAACAGCTATGTTGCATCATGGCAATGAGGCTGCTGATGAGGAGAATGTTGCTAATATCCCACCCTCTTCAAATGTTGCTACTGATGGAATCCATCAGTTAATATAGATGAGGGTCCCTCTCTTACTGCTGAAGCATCCCATATTGCTCCTGACCATTCTCCACCTGTACCATCACCCAGACCGAGTCCACCACCTACACAGGCTTCAATTGATGAGTTTGAGTCTGACCTGAACAGGATGACCACACCCAGTCCTCAAAGGGAACCTTTTGATGAAGTACCTCCTCATTTTGAGCATGACCATATTTCCACTGAAAGGTCCAATGAAACTCCCATTACCACAGAGCAATCTGCTGGTGGAGCTGAGGACCCTATTACTCTTACATCTGTCTATGCTCTTGTTAACAGGTATGCAGCTGAGGTGACTGATCTTAAAAAGGAGCTTACAGAGACCAAGTCTACTCTTGGTGATAAGATTGAGGAACTACAGAATAAAGTTAAGGACCTAGAGGAGCGACTTGAAAAGAGTAGCAAAAGGAAGTTAGTCATTTCTTCTGATGAGGAGGATGAGGACTCTCGGCTTGCTTCTCTAAATATCTTAGCTGATGTGGCTCAGGAGATAGTTGTTCCTTCCTTAGTGGTTGCTGAATCCTCAAAGAATGAGGAACCTGTTCTTTATAGAAGAAGAAAGAGATCTCACTTGTATAAAGGATCTTCTAAAGTATCCAAGAAACCAAGTATTGACAATACTGCATCTGCTGAAGCTCAAAAGGAGGACGTTGCATCTGAACTTTATAATCATGCATCTGTTCAAAAACCATCTGTAGTAGATCTCTCTCAAAATGTTTCTTCTGAAGCTCAATTTGGTGATACTCCTCTTATTGATGTTGTTCACGAGTCAGCTAATAAAGGGAAAGGTGCAATGATTGAAGATGATCTTGGTTCAGATCTGATATCTGAACAAGAAAGACAAGCACAAGAAAGTCAGATGGCTGAATATGAAGAGTTAAAGAAGAGTGAGATATTGGCCAAACAACTTGAAGAAGAGGATTCTTCTACTTTGCCTCCTGAGAGACGAAGAGAATTGGATGAGTTAGCTACTCAGATGCCTGCTGCACAATGGGATGCTCTTACTAAGCAAACCACTTCAAATCCTACACTTGCTCAAAGTATCTTAGGTGCGGACTTTGATAGTGAAAATTATGTGGCTCGAATGATGGCGCTTGGAGAACAAAGGAAGCAAGAAGCAGCTGCAAAAAGGAAAGCCCTTAGTACTGAAAAGAATAAGGCAAAGAGAGAGAGACCTCTTACTGAAGCTCAGAAGAAAACAGAGATGAGGATTGCGGTAAAAAATCAAAGTTGTTCGGTGCTTAACCGTGGTTTAACAATGAAGCAAGTCTTGGCTTTACCTGATGCAAGATTGTTTCACTTGTACAATATGATTATGAAGACTTCTTCTTCTGCTTTAACACCATCTATCAAAAGAATTGCTGAGAATGAAGTTGCACCAAAGGCCAAAAGACCCAAGTTTGTTGAGATAGTGGATGATTTTGATGATATTCCACCAAAGACGATCTCTCAAATGGTTTCTTCTGAAGCCACTCCTTCATCTGACAAGGTCCCTTCTGCTGAACCATCGGCTGTTTCCCCTGATGCACTAGTTATGCCATCATCTAACCCAAATGTGGCATCTGCTGCTGCAAAAGAAGGTACTTTTGTTAGGGAAGATGAACAAGTTACTTCTGTTGAACCTACTGTTGTATCTGCTGAAGCTTCTACAGAAGTCACTAGCTCAACTGAAAAGGTCTCATCTGCTGAACCAACCACCGTTTCCTCTGAAGCACCTAATGTACAGGCTTCTGCTCCATCTGTGGGATCTTCTGATACAGAAGGAAGTGGTTCGATTAAAGAAGCTAAAACCACAACTGTCAAAGCTAAAAAGGCAAGAAAGGTGCTTGACAGAATGCATACACTTCGTGATGATGTCTTACCTAAATCCACATCTACTTCTTCAAGTCCTACTACAGAAGTTAATGAAGAAACCAAAGATTTTCCATCTTCGGAAATCCATTTACCTGGTAGAAGGATGAAGAGGATGGCCTAGAGAAAACACACATCTCTGAGAAGATCTGTAAGAAAAGCGAGGACTCATGCATCGAAGAATAAGCCATCACCCAAGCATGTTCTTTTGGACCTAAAGGCTGATGACTCAACCTTTATTAAAGAAGGATCTGCTACTGATTTTCCTGAGGGATATCAAAATGAGTTGGTCAAGTGGTCTCTGATAAATGATGAGATGAATGTCATTCATCGATTGGACAAAACTTCAATGGAGTTCACCTTTTTGAAGGAAATACTCCATTTGGTAGACAGGGCAGATATACTTACTCTGTACACTCTCGTCACCAACCATTACTGCAATACTGCACCACAAGGTTCTGGGATGTGCTTATTGGGAGATCTTCATGTCCTGATTAACTCTCAATCTCCCAATGGTAAAGGGCATTTCATTTGGAAGAACTCACATCTATGGCGGGCTGAGTCCTGGAGATTTTATCCCCTACCTCGTGTGCATGTAGTTGAGACAAAGGGTGGACTCACAGTCTGCATGTTTGCTGAAAGAACTTATCCATTGTCCAAGAGACTTATGGAAAGGATGTTGTGTCAGAAGTTGGAAATTCCTCCAGATCCACTGGGAAATGAAAGACTAGACGCTGAACGACTGGTTGGACTGATCAAGGCTCAACTTCTGAAAGCTCAAGCTGCATCTTCATCATGAACGAGGTAATCTACATTGTCTTTTGTTTTATGTACAGTCGTTTGTGTTGTTTATTTTCTTTGTTTTGTTTGTTAGTTTATTAGTTAAAAAAAAAAAAAAAAAAAAAAAAAAAAAAAAAAAAAAAAAACTAACTTTCTCTTGTAGGTTTGTTGTATATAGTTGATTGTTTTTAACTCACAAGATATACCTTGTGTATATCAAAGAGTTGGCTAGTCCAAAGGGTACAGCTTTGGTAAAGACACATCAAATCTGTTGATAGCTGTAATGATTTGCTCAAAATCATAGGGTCTGCAACCACCCACGTTTAATTGCTGAGAGTTGTATGGTCATCAATTCACCATGGTATATTCCTTTTTGGAATCCAAGAGTTGGCTAGCCCACAAGTATATGGCTTGTGGTAAAGGCAACTGAATCCATATTTGGTTATCAATTCACCAATTCTAAGAATTGACTAGTCCTGAGCAAACGGCTACAGGTAAAGACACATCAAATCCGTTTATATAGTTGCTGATTTGCTAATAAATCAGATGGTTATCAATGTACCGTAGGTTTCGGAATTAAACATTTGGCTACTCCAGTAGTGATGGCTATTGGTAAAGAGACATCAAATCCATTATTTTCAATGATTCACCTCTCACAGGAGTTAACTCACCTGGATGTGATGAGAATAGTATGCAACTAATAAGTATTGATGTACACTATGTCATGTGTTGCTGCAAAGACCTGGCGTTTCAAAGTTTGGTCATCATAGAGATGAGATTATTATTGGTTCTTTGCTACTGATGTTTGAGAACAATCCTCTAGTACTGCAGTCTCTAAGATCTATCAAGGTTAGGAAACTGGAACTTAACCAACTCAAATTCCAGTTTAGGGGAGGATTGTTGGGAACTATGCGAAGTAGGACTTCTACCATCAATACTGCCGAAGGATTTTGCTGAAGAAGAAACAGAATCTGCTGAAGAAGAGATTCTGCTGAAGTATAAAAGCCATGCCGTGTATCTGCTGAAGGGTGGAAGCTGACTAGGATCTGCATGCGCTTTATTAATTATATGCTAACCCATCATTATTCTTGTACTGCCCGAGGTTAGCATGGGTATTATTGTACTGCTCAATATTGTTTAGTGTTTAGCCATTAAATGCATGCTTGCATGCTTAGTCGATTGAGTAGTAATAGTTTATGGTTCCTTGTCTATAAAAGGAACCTGATAGTATGTAATAGATAACGAATTTGAAACATAGAGTTTCAGTTAATAAAAGATCCATAGAGGATCTAAGTGTTCTTAGTTATAACAGCTTGTATTGACATTCTGCTAAAGAATACGAGTTGTAGAGATTTTCTCTTAGTTTGCTTATGATTACATAGGCAACACTAACGATCTACGAGTGCTCAAGATCTGTCAAGGTCTTTGTGTTTTCAAAATGAGTTGGTCAAGTGGTCTCTGATAAATGATGAGATGAATGTCATTCATCGATTGGACAAAACTTCAATGGAGTTCACCTTTTTGAAGGAAATACTCCATTTGGTAGACAGGGCAGATATACTTATTATGTACACTCTCGTCACCAACCATTACTGCAATACTGCACCGCAAGGTTCTGGGATGTGCTTATTGGGAGATCTTCATGTCCTCTTTAACTCTCAATCTCCCAATGGTAAAGGGCATTTCATTTGGAAGAACTCACATCTATGGCGGGTTGAGTCCTGGAGATTTTATCCCCTACCTCGTGTGCATGTAGTTGAGACAAAGGGTGGAATCACAGTCTGCATGTTTGCTGAAAGAACTTATCCATTGTCCAAGAGACTTATGGAAAGGATGTTGTGTCAGAAGTTTGAAATTCCTCCAGATCCAGTGGGAAATGAAAGACTAGACGCTGAACGACTGGTTTGACTGATCAAGGCTCAACTTCTGAAAGCTCAAGCTGCATCTTCATCATGAACGAGGTAATCTACATTGTCTTTTGTTTTATGTACAGTCGTTTGTGTTGTTTATTTTCTTTGTTTTGTTTGTTAGTTTATTAGTTAAAAAAAAAAAAAAAAAAAAAAAAAAAAAAAAAAAAAAAACTAACTTTCTCTTGTAGGTTTGTTGTATATAGTTGATGGTTTTTAACTCACAAGATATACCTTGTGTATATCAAAGAGTTGGCTAGTCCAAAGGGTTCAGCTTTGGTAAAGACACATCAAA
Organism: Chrysanthemum seticuspe; assembly: GCA_019973895.1. Classification (NCBI taxonomy): domain Eukaryota; kingdom Viridiplantae; phylum Streptophyta; class Magnoliopsida; order Asterales; family Asteraceae; genus Chrysanthemum; species Chrysanthemum seticuspe. The sequence goes on from BPTQ01000006.1 coordinate 241,297,100, forward strand.
TCTGTTGATAGCTGTAATGATTTGCTCAAAATCATAGGGTCTGCAACCACCCATGTTTAATTGCTGAGAGTTGTATGGTCATCAATTCACCATGGTATATTCCTTTTTGTAATCCAAGAATTGGCTAGCCCACAAGTATATGGCTTGTGGTAAAGGCAACTGAATCCATATTTGGTTATCAATTCACCAATTCTAAGAATTGACTAGTCCTGAGCAAACGGCTACAGGTAAAGACACATCAAATCCGTTTATATAGTTGCTAATTTGCTAATAAATCAGATGGTTATCAATGTACCATAGTTTTCGGAATTAAACATTTGGCTACTCCAGTAGTGATGGCTATTGGTTAAGAGACATCAAATCCATTATTTTCAATGATTCACCTCTCACAGGAGTTAACTCACCTGGATGTGATGAGAATAGTATGCAACTAATAAGTATTGATGTACACTATGTCATGTGTTGCTGCAAAGACCTGGCGTTTCAAAGTTTGGTCATCATAGAGATGAGATTATTATTGGTTCTTTGCTACTGATGTTTGAGAACAATCCTCTAGTACTGCAGTCTCTAAGATCTATCAAGGTTAGGAAACTGGAACTTAACCAAGTCAAATTCCAGTTTAGGGGAGGATTGTTGGGAATTATGCGAAGTAGGACTTCTACCGTCAATACTGCCGAAGGATTCTGCTGAAGAAGAAACAGAATCTGCTGAAGAAGAGATTTTGCTGAAGTATAAAAGCCATGCCGTGTATCTGCTGAAGGGTGGAAGCTGACTAGGATATGCATGCGCTTTATTAATTATATGCTAACCCATCATTATTCTTGTACTGCCCGAGGTTAGCATGGGTATTATTGTACTGCTCAATATTGTTTAGTGTTTAGCCATTAAATGCATGCTTGCATGCTTAGTCGATTGAGTAGTAATAGTTTAGGGTTCCTTGTCTATAAAAGGAACTTGATAGTATGTAATAGATAACGAATTTGAAACATAGAGTTTCAGTTAATAAAAGATCCATAGAGGATCTAAGTGTTCTTAGTTATAACAGCTTGTATTGACATTCTGCTAAAGAATACGAGTTGTAGAGATTTTCTCTTAGTTTGCTTATGATTACATAGGCAACACTAACGATCTACGAGTGCTCAAGATCTGTCAAGGTCTTTGTGTTTTCAAAATGAGTTGGTCAAGTGGTCTCTGATAAATGATGAGATGAATGTCATTCATCGATTGGACAAAACTTCAATGGAGTTCACCTTTTTGAAGGAAATACTCCATTTGGTAGACATGGCAGATATACTTACTCTGTACACTCTCGTCACCAACCATTACTGCAGTACTGCACCACAAGGTTCTGGGATGTGCTTATTGGGAGATCTTCATGTCCTGATTAACTCTCAATCTCCCAATGGTAAAGGGCATTTCATTTGGAAGAACTCACATCTATGGCGGGCTGAGTCCTGGAGATTTTATCCCCTACCTCGTGTGCATGTAGTTGAGACAAAGGGTGGAATCAAAGTCTGCATGTTTGCTGAAAGAACTTATCCATTGTCCAAGAGACTTATGGAAAGGATGTTGTGTCAGAAGTTGGAAATTCCTCCAGATCCAGTGGGAAATGAAAGACTAGACGCTGAACGACTGGTTGGACTGATCAAGGCTCAACTTCTGAAAGCTCAAGCTGCATCTTCATCATGAACGAGGTAATCTACATTGTCTTTTGTTTTATGTACAGTCGTTTGTGTTGTTTATTTTCTTTGTTTTGTTTTTTAGTTTATTAGTTAAAAAAAAAAAAAAAAACTAACTTTCTCTTGTAGGTTTGTTGTATATAGTTGATGGTTTTTAACTCACAAGATATACCTTGTGTATATCAAAGAGTTGGCTAGTCCAAAGGGTTCAACTTTGGTAAAGACACATCAAATCTGTTGATAGCTGTAATGATTTGCTCAAAATCATAGGGTCTGCAACCACCCATGTTTAATTGCTGAGAGTTGTATGGTCATCAATTCACCATGGTATATTCCTTTTTGGAATCCAAGAATTGGCTAGCCCACAAGTATATGGCTTGTGGTAAAGGCAACTGAATCCATATTTGGTTATCAATTCACCAATTCTAAGAATTGACTAGTCCTGAGCAAACGGCTACAGGTAAAGACACATCAAATCCGTTTATATAGTTGCTGATTTGCTAATAAATCAGATGGTTATCAATGTACCATAGTTTTCGGAATTAAACATTTGGCTACTCCAGTAGTGATGGCTATTGGTAAAGAGACATCAAATCCATTATTTTCAATGATTCACCTCTCACAGGAGTTAACTCACCTGGATGTGATGAGAATAGTATGCAACTAATAAGTATTGATGTACACTATGTCATGTGTTGCTGCAAAGACCTGGCGTTTCAAAGTTTGGTCATCATAGAGATGAGATTATTATTGGTTCTTTGCTACTGATGTTTGAGAACAATCCTCTAGTACTGCAGTCTCTAAGATCTATCAAGGTTAGGAAACTAGAACTTAACCAAGTCAAATTCCAGTTTAGGGGAGGATTGTTGGGAATTATGCGAAGTAGGACTTCTACCGTCAATACTGCCGAAGGATTCTGCTGAAGAAGAAACAGAATCTGCTGAAGAAGAGATTCTGCTGAAGTATAAAAGCCATGCCGTGTATCTGCTGAAGGGTGGAAGCTGACTAGGATCTGCATGCGCTTTATTAATTATATGCTAACCCATCATTATTCTTGTACTGCCCGAGGTTAGCATGGGTATTATTGTACTGCTCAATATTGTTTAGTGTTTAGCCATTAAATGCATGCTTGCATGCTTAGTCGATTGAGTAGTAATAGTTTATGGTTCCTTGTCTATAAAAGGAACCTGATAGTATGTAATAGATAACGAATTTGAAACATAGAGTTTCAGTTAATAAAAGATCCATAGAGGATCTAAGTGTTCTTAGTTATAACAGCTTGTATTGACATTCTGCTAAAGAATACGAGTTGTAGAGATTTTCTCTTAGTTTGCTTATGATTACATAGGCAACACTAATGATCTACGAGTGCTCAAGATCTGTCAAGGTCTTTGTGTTTTCAAAATGAGTTGGTCAAGTGGTCTCTGATAAATGATGAGATGAATGTCATTCATCGATTGGACAAAACTTCAATGGAGTTCACCTTTTTGAAGGAAATACTCCATTTGGTAGACAGGGCAGATATACTTACTATGTACACTCTCGTCACCAACCATTACTGCAATACTGCACCGCAAGGTTCTGGGATGTGCTTATTGGGAGATCTTCATGTCCTGATTAACTCTCAATCTCCCAATGGTAAAGGGCATTTCATTTGGAAGAACTCACATCTATGGCGGGTTGAGTCCTGGAGATTTTATCCCCTACCTCGTGTGCATGTAGTTGAGACAAAGGGTGGAATCACAGTCTGCATGTTTTCTGAAAGAACTTATCCATTGTCCAAGAGACTTATGGAAAGGATGTTGTGTCAGAAGTTTGAAATTCCTCCAGATCCAGTGGGAAATGAAAGACTAGACGCTGAACGACTGGTTGGACTGATCAAGGCTCAACTTCTGAAAGCTCAAGCTGTATCTTCATCATGAACGAGGTAATCTACATTGTCTTTTGTTTTATGTACAGTCGTTTGTGTTGTTTATTTTCTTTGTTTTGTTTGTTAGTTTATTAGTTAAAAAAAAATAATAAAAAAAAAATAAAAAAAACTAACTTTCTCTTGTAGGTTTGTTGTATATAGTTGATGGTTTTTAACTCACAAGATATACCTTGTGTATATCAAAGAGTTGGCTAGTCCAAAGGGTTCAACTTTGGTAAAGACACATCAAATCTGTTGATAGCTGTAATGATTTGCTCAAAATCATAGGGTCTGCAACCACCCATGTTTAATTGCTGAGAGTTGTATGGTCATCAATTCACCATGGTATATTCCTTTTTGGAATCCAAGAATTGGCTAGCCCACAAGTATATGGCTTGTGGTAAAGGCAACTGAATCCATATTTGGTTATCAATTCACCAATTCTAAGAATTGACTAGTCCTGAGCAAACGGCTACAGGTAAAGACACATCAAATCCGTTTATATAGTTGCTGATTTGCTAATAAATCAGATGGTTATCAATGTACCATAGTTTTCGGAATTAAACATTTGGCTACTCCAGTAGTGATGGCTATTGGTAAAGAGACATCAAATCCATTATTTTCAATGATTCACCTCTCACAGGAGTTAACTCACCTGGATGTGATGAGAATAGTATGCAACTAATAAGTATTGATGTACACTATGTCATGTGTTGCTGCAAAGACCTGGCGTTTCAAAGTTTGGTCATCATAGAGATGAGATTATTATTGGTTCTTTGCTACTGATGTTTGAGAACAATCCTCTAGTACTGCAGTCTCTAAGATCTATCAAGGTTAGGAAACTAGAACTTAACCAAGTCAAATTCCAGTTTAGGGGAGGATTGTTGGGAATTATGCGAAGTAGGACTTCTACCGTCAATACTGCCGAAGGATTCTGCTGAAGAAGAAACAGAATCTGCTGAAGAAGAGATTCTGCTGAAGTATAAAAGCCATGCCGTGTATCTGCTGAAGGGTGGAAGCTGACTAGGATCTGCATGCGCTTTATTAATTATATGCTAACCCATCATTATTCTTGTACTGCCCGAGGTTAGCATGGGTATTATTGTACTGCTCAATATTGTTTAGTGTTTAGCCATTAAATGCATGCTTGCATGCTTAGTCGATTGAGTAGTAATAGTTTATGGTTCCTTGTCTATAAAAGGAACCTGATAGTATGTAATAGATAACGAATTTGAAACATAGAGTTTCAGTTAATAAAAGATCCATAGAGGATCTAAGTGTTCTTAGTTATAACAGCTTGTATTGACATTCTGCTAAAGAATACGAGTTGTAGAGATTTTCTCTTAGTTTGCTTATGATTACATAGGCAACACTAATGATCTACGAGTGCTCAAGATCTGTCAAGGTCTTTGTGTTTTCAAAATGAGTTGGTCAAGTGGTCTCTGATAAATGATGAGATGAATGTCATTCATCGATTGGACAAAACTTCAATGGAGTTCACCTTTTTGAAGGAAATACTCCATTTGGTAGACAGGGCAGATATACTTACTATGTACACTCTCGTCACCAACCATTACTGCAATACTGCACCGCAAGGTTCTGGGATGTGCTTATTGGGAGATCTTCATGTCCTGATTAACTCTCAATCTCCCAATGGTAAAGGGCATTTCATTTGGAAGAACTCACATCTATGGCGGGTTGAGTCCTGGAGATTTTATCCCCTACCTCGTGTGCATGTAGTTGAGACAAAGGGTGGAATCACAGTCTGCATGTTTTCTGAAAGAACTTATCCATTGTCCAAGAGACTTATGGAAAGGATGTTGTGTCAGAAGTTTGAAATTCCTCCAGATCCAGTGGGAAATGAAAGACTAGACGCTGAACGACTGGTTGGACTGATCAAGGCTCAACTTCTGAAAGCTCAAGCTGTATCTTCATCATGAACGAGGTAATCTACATTGTCTTTTGTTTTATGTACAGTCGTTTGTGTTGTTTATTTTCTTTGTTTTGTTTGTTAGTTTATTAGTTAAAAAAAAATAATAAAAAAAAAAATAAAAAAAACTAACTTTCTCTTGTAGGTTTGTTGTATATAGTTGATGGTTTTTAACTCACAAGATATACCTTGTGTATATCAAAGAGTTGGCTAGTCCAAAGGGTACAGCTTTGGTAAAGACACATCAAATCTGTTGATAGCTGTAATGATTTGCTCAAAATCATAGGGTCTGCAACCACCCATGTTTAATTGCTGAGAGTTGTATGGTCATCAATTCACCATGGTATATTCCTTTTTGGAATCCAAGAATTGGCTAGCCCACAAGTATATGGCTTGTGGTAAAGGCAACTGAATCCATATTTGGTTATCAATTCACCAATTCTAAGAATTGACTAGTCCTGAGCAAACGGCTACAGGTAAAGACACATCAAATCCGTTTATATAGTTGCTGATTTGCTAATAAATCAGATGGTTATCAATGTACCATAGTTTTCGGAATTAAACATTTGGCTACTCCAGTAGTGATGGCTATTGGTAAAGAGACATCAAATCCATTATTTTCAATGATTCACCTCTCACAGGAGTTAACTCACCTGGATGTGATGAGAATAGTATGCAACTAATAAGTATTGATGTACACTATGTCATGTGTTGCTGCAAAGACCTGGCGTTTCAAAGTTTGGTCATCATAGAGATGAGATTATTATTGGTTCTTTGCTACTGATGTTTGAGAACAATCCTCTAGTACTGCAGTCTCTAAGATCTATCAAGGTTAGGAAACTGGAACTTAACCAAGTCAAATTCCAGTTTAGGGGAGGATTGTTGGGAATTATGCGAAGTAGGACTTCTACCGTCAATACTGCCGAAGGATTCTGCTGAAGAAGAAACAGAATCTGCTGAAGAAGAGATTCTGCTGAAGTATAAAAGCCATGCCGTGTATCTGCTGAAGGGTGGAAGCTGACTAGGATCTGCATGCGCTTTATTAATTATATGCTAACCCATCATTATTCTTGTACTGCCCGAGGTTAGCATGGGTATTATTGTACTGCTCAATATTGTTTAGTGTTTAGCCATTAAATGCATGCTTGCATGCTTAGTCGATTGAGTAGTAATAGTTTAGGGTTCCTTGTCTATAAAAGGAACTTGATAGTATGTAATAGATAACGAATTTGAAACATAGAGTTTCAGTTAATAAAAGATCCATAGAGGATCTAAGTGTTCTTAGTTATAACAGCTTGTATTGACATTCTGCTAAAGAATACGAGTTGTAGAGATTTTCTCTTAGTTTGCTTATGATTACATAGGCAACACTAACGATCTACGAGTGCTCAAGATCTGTCAAGGTCTTTGTGTTTTCAAAATGAGTTGGTCAAGTGGTCTCTGATAAATGATGAGATGAATGTCATTCATCGATTGGACAAAACTTCAATGGAGTTCACCTTTTTGAAGGAAATACTCCATTTGGTAGACAGGGCAGATATACTTACTCTGTACACTCTCGTCACCAACCATTACTGCAATACTGCACCACAAGGTTCTGGGATGTGCTTATTGGGAGATCTTCATGTCCTGATTAACTCTCAATCTCCCAATGGTAAAGGGCATTTCATTTGGAAGAACTAACATCTATGGCGGGCTGAGTCCTGGAGATTTTATCCCCTACCTCGTGTGCATGTAGTTGAGACAAAGGGTGGAATCACAGTCTGCATGTTTGCTGAAAGAACTTATCCATTGTCCAAGAGACTTATGGAAAGGATGTTGTGTCAGAAGTTGGAAATTCCTCCAGATCCACTGGGAAATGAAAGACTAGACGCTGAACGACTGGTTGGACTGATCAAGGCTCAACTTCTGAAAGCTCAAGCTGCATCTTCATCATGAACGAGGTAATCTACATTGTCTTTTGTTTTATGTACAGTCGTTTGTGTTGTTTATTTTCTTTGTTTTGTTTGTTAGTTTATTAGTTAAAAAAAAAAAAAAAAAAAAAAAAAAAAAAAAAAAAAAAAACTAACTTTCTTTTGTAGGTTTGTTGTATATAGTTGATGGTTTTTAACTCACAAGATATACCTTGTGTATATCAAAGAGTTGGCTAGTCCAAAGGGTTCAGCTTTGGTAAAGACACATCAAATCTGTTGATAGCTGTAATGATTTGCTCAAAATCATAGGGTCTGCAACCACCCATGTTTAATTGCTGAGAGTTGTATGGTCATCAATTCACCATGGTATATTCCTTTTTGGAATCCAGGAATTGGCTAGCCCACAAGTATATGGCTTGTGGTAAAGGCAACTGAATCCATATTTGGTTATCAATTCACCAATTCTAAGAATTGACTAGTCCTGAGCAAACGGCTACAGGTAAAGACACATCAAATCCGTTTATATAGTTGCTGATTTGCTAATAAATCAGATGGTTATCAATGTACCATAGTTTTAGGAATTAAACATTTGGCTAATCCAGTAGTGATGGCTATTGGTAAAGAGACATCAAATCCATTATTTTCAATGATTCACCTCTCACAGGAGTTAACTCACCTGGATGTGATGAGAATAGTATGCAACTAATAAGTATTGATGTACACTATGTCATGTGTTGCTGCAAAGACCTGGCGTTTCAAAGTTTGGTCATCATAGAGATGAGATTATTATTGGTTCTTTGCTACTGATGTTTGAGAACAATCCTCTAGTACTGCAGTCTCTAAGATCTATCAAGGTTAGGAAACTGGAACTTAACCAAGTCAAATTCCAGTTTAGGGGAGGATTGTTGGGAATTATGCGAAGTAGGACTTCTACCGTCAATACTGCCGAAGGATTCTGCTGAAGAAGAAACAGAATCTGCTGAAGAAGAGATTCTGCTGAAGTATAAAAGCCATGCCGTGTATCTGCTGAAGGGTGGAAGCTGACTAGGATCTGCATGCGCTTTATTAATTATATGCTAACCCATCATTATTCTTGTACTGCCCGAGGTTAGCATGGGTATTATTGTACTGCTCAATATTGTTTAGTGTTTAGCCATTAAATGCATGCTTGCATGCTTAGTCGATTGAGTAGTAATAGTTTAGGGTTCCTTGTCTATAAAAGGAACATGATAGTATGTAATAGATAACGAATTTGAAACATAGAGTTTCAATTAATAAAAGATCCATAGAGGATCTAAGTGTTCTTAGTTATAACAGCTTGTATTGACATTCTGCTAAAGAATACGAGTTGTAGAGATTTTCTCTTAGCTTGCTTATGATTACATAGGCAACACTAACGATCTACGAGTGCTCAAGATCTGTCAAGGTCTTTGTGTTTTCAACAATTTAAGATGAAACCTGAAGAAGGTGTTTATGAATATAATGTGAGATTCCACAAGCTGGTGAATGATATGAGGAATATCAAGATGACTATGCCAAACATTCAGCTGAGCTCAAAATTCGTAAACAATATGAATCCCGAATGGCACAAGTTTTTCACTTCTGTGAAGCTTACAAAAGGACTAAAGAACACCAACTATGAGCAATTGTATGCCTTCCTTCTTCAGAATGAGAAACATGCTATGTTTGAAAAAAGGATTCTTGAACAGTTCAAATCTCAACCAGGAGAAACAAGCTCATCAAATGATACAACTGCATTCTTCACCAAAGCATCACAATTCACACCCACTGGAAATGATAATCACAAGCCCGTTCCTGATTTGGGATATAAGCAACCTAATTCTGATGAAGTCATGGAGCACTTTATCAATAAATTGGCTCTTATGGTTAAACAAAACTTAACCTTCACTCCACATACCAACAGACTTCACACTAACAATGAAATCAGGACTGCATCCAATCTACACAACCATGCTTTGGTCAGAGATGGAAAAGTTACAGTTCAACCAGTTCAAGAAAGGTAGTACGAACAAGGAAGAGGTAGAGCTGGTAGAGGCTATGCTGCAAATCAGAATTGGGGAAGGAATGGAAACCAGGGTCAAGCAAAGCCAATCAAGTGCTACAACTATGGTGAAGAAGGGCACATTGCTAGGAACTGTACTAAACCAAAACGCCCTCAAAACGCAGAATACTTCAGGGACAAGATGTTGTTGGTTCAAGCACAAGATAATGGTGTAATGTTGAATGAAGAGGAGCTGTTGTTTTTGTCTGATGCGAATGCTAGAACATATGATGGAGATGTGGACGAACAACCAGTGTATGCTGCTTAGAACAATCCCAACGCCTTTCAAGTTGCAGACTGTGATGCATTTGACTCGGACGTTGATGATGAACCATGTGCACAAACTATCTTCATGGCTAATATCTCTCCAATGACCTCTTCATCTCAACAAGCCAGTCCATCCAAGGAATCCATCATTAAAGAGGTACTCAAACTATATGATGTGGTTGATGAGCAAAAGATTCACCATGAAGTACAATCTACTGAAGTCATTGAGTCAGATATTGAAAATATGGAAAATAACAATGTTATCCCATATGAACAATATGTGAAACAAGATGACAGTCTTGTTGTACCTAGTGATGAATCTTCTGCAATTAACAATGAATGCATGCATGATGAATACACTGCATTTGTGCCTGATGATTCCTTGACCACTGAGCTCAATACCTATAAGGTACAAGTTGCTATTTATGAACAGCGTGCTAAGTTTGAGTTAACTACCCGTGAGCAGGATATGGATAACCAAATGCGTACAATTATCAGAAAAAGTAATTTTAGAGAAGAAGTATTAAAACAAGAGTTAAGCTCCTTACAAGAAAAGCTTTCTAAAACTGCTAAGCAAAAACAAGAACTTCAAGAAAATATGAAAATGCTTGAGCAAGAATTCAATGCTAAGGAATCAAAACTTTTGAATGATTTTTCCAATCTAAAAACTTTGAAAAACAAACTTGAGAATAAGTTGTACGTAAAAGGGAATACCATTCAGACTGCTCACATGATCACTAAGCATAGAATCTTAAGCGATAAGCATAGCATTCCCCTTGTTGAGGAACCAAGTGCTGAGGTTATTAAAAAGGCTAGAGCTGCTCATAAGGTACTTTATGATGGTAATGAAATCCTTAAGCCTAGGCAGAAACCTAGTTGCGTTGAGTGCACTGAGGAAGATAAGAAATCAGATGAAGTCACTAGGGAGAAAATGAACAAGAAGCTTGAAAATCCTGAGTGTAAAAAGAATAACATAACGATCAAACCTCATGATTACACTAAGGAAAACTGGATCTCCTTAAACAAGTTTAAGACTCAGACACTTCTAACTCCTGAACAAGTGTTCTGGAAAATGGATTTAGATAAGCAAAAAGCAGAGAATCTTGTTGTTTCTAACCCTCCCCTTAGGAAATTGCCAAAAGCAACTGTGTATCCTCCTAATACACCAATGCACCTAGTTCCTAGATCTATTGCCACTAATAGCAGGACCTTAATCAGCCTATATGTTGTTTATCAGCTGTTTGTTGATTTTGAGAAAATGTGTAAGAAGAGAATCACACCTACAGGAATAACTGAGGGGGAAAGGGGTTTTGAGCAAACCAAAGAATGTTATTTAACCGAGGTCATGCCTTTCTTCAAACAATTAAAAGGTAAATTTGAGAGTCTTAAAATTGGAATTAATTCTGATATTAAAGAAATGGAAAAGGAATTCGATGCAATGATAGTTGAAGTCAATGATTATGAACAGGAACTAAAATACAATGAAATTGAAAGGAAGAATCTGCATATACTAAATGAGAACTTGATCTCTCAATGTGTTGCTCAAGATGTGTTCTATGTTGCTACGAATTCTTCTATTACTGCATCTCAATTTCATGAATTATCTGTTGCTTTGAAAGTTTCCCATGATCGTGTCATTGAGCTTGAAAAAACGAATTCAAAATTGCATGAGAAAATTGAACAGGATGATCATGACAATCTGGTTAAATATCTTTCAAAATTAGAAGTTGAACATTTTGCTTTGGAATTAAAATATCAACATCTCAAAGAAAATGTTAAAACCTCAAATATCAAGACATCGTCTGATGCTCCTGAGTTTGATGCATTTTTTGAAATCAACAAACGTGATGAACAAATTCGAGCTCATTATAACACGATCAAAAGGTTGAAAGCTCAAATTTCACAACTGAAAGGTGAAAAGAGGGATGTAACTGGTTCCCATGTGCCTCCACCTTTAGATTCTCAGAATTTCCAACTTCAAAACATCATTTATAACTTACAAAAGGAAAATGCTTGTTTTAAAACTGAAATTTCAAAGGTTAATGATCAAAACAAAGAGTTATGTGATTCATTTAAAGTTACACATGATAAACAAATTGAAAAGATAACTTCTTTACTTAATGATATTGAGGATCTTAGGCGTGAGGTAAAAGGAAAGTTGCCAATCCCCAATTGCAAGTACTATGTTCCTAAAGTCTCTGATTGTGATAAGTATGCTATTGATATGTTATATATTCCCCCGCCCATTAGGAATAATGAACTTGCACATTAAGCATATCTCTCATCTCTTAAGGAAAGTTTAAAGGGTCTTCGTGACATTGTTGAAGATGAAAGATTAGAAAAACCTCTTGATAGTACCATTGCCTATGCTTGCATGGATGCCAAACGATCTCAAGAACTCTTAGAGTACATAATTGTCACATGTCCAAAATTTAGCAATAGGCGAGATAGAATAGTAGCACCCAGTTCTATGCCTAAGGATAAGAATGTGACTTTTAATGTGTCTCACAAAACTTCAGACCTCAGCTCTTCTAGACCACCAAGGCACAGTGTAGTTTCACCAACTAATATTCCTGTTGTTCCTTCTACAGGAGTAATCGGCAATACTAAGGTTAGCGGGTCAAAGCCTTCAGGCAATACAATGCGAAATAGGATCTTGCCAGCCAAAAGTGTTGAAGAAAAGCTAGTAGAAGAACACCCTAGGAAAAATAAGTTTGAGCTGAATAAAACGAATCGTGTTGATTATAGTATTAGATATAAGCGTACTGTAATTAATTTGAATTCTACTGCCTTTTGCAAAACATGTAATGAATGTTTGATTTCTGGTCTTAATCATCAATGTTCTGAGAATGAGGTGATTAATGTTGATAATACTCCAGTCAAGAATATAAAAAATGCTAGACATGTTAAGGAGATCTGGAAGCCTAAAAAGAAAAAGGTTAGCAACTGTTGGAAGCCTACAGGAAGAAAATTTAGCAATATGGGTTATCAATGGAAACCTACTGGCAGAAAATTCAAATTGAATGAATCTTGACCTAAGTTGTCTAGATCCATGGCTTCTAAGAAATGGAATCCCACTGGCAGAATCATACCTTTAAGAAGTGAACACACCTCACACAGGTCCACTGTCACTACTAGTGTTGCAACCAATTTTAATGAGGTCATATCTCCTATTACTGATGTGGGTGCTCCAATAATGTGTACTAACCAAACGGAACCCAATCGTTCATGGGGTTCCAAATTATCCAGTTATCCATTCTTGTCTGTTTTCAAATGCAAGTCGTACAAATCGTCCTCTTGTATTTGGACTCAGGCTGTTCAAAGCATATGACTGGAGACCGGTCACGGCTCATGAACTTCGTGAGCAAATTCATCGGGACAGTTAGATTCGGAAACGACCATTTTGGAGCTATTATGGGTTATGGAGATTATGTGGTTGGAGATACTGTAATTTCCCGGGTATACTATGTGGAAGGTCTTGGTCATAACTTGTTTTCTGTTGGTCAATTCTGTGATTCCGATCTTGAAGTGGCTTTTCGGAAACATACTTGCTTCGTAGAGAACTTGATGGTGTAGAATTATTAAGAGGCACTCGAGGTTCTAACTTATACACCATCTCTATCGATGACATGATGAAGTCCTCTCCAATTTGCTTGCTGTCAAAGGCTTCTAAAACAAAATCTTGGTTATGGCATCGTCGTCTCAATCACTTGAACTTCGGCACCATAAACAATCTTTCCAGAAAGGATAATGTCAGAGGCTTACCCAGATTAAAATATGAGAAAGAACATCTTTGCTCAGCTTGTCAATTGGGAAAAAGCACGAAATATGCCCACAAACCAAAACCCACAAACTCTGTAATGGAAGTTCTTCATACCCTTCATATGGATCTGTGCGGACCAATGAGAGTGAAAATGATTAATGGGAAGAGATATATGTTAGTCGTTGTTGATGACTACTCTAGATTTACTTGGGTAAAGTTCTTGAGGACTAAGGATGAAACTCCAGCCGTCATCATCAAACTTATCAAGCAACTTCAGGTTCGTCTTAACAACACGGTTAGAATTGTTCGAACTGACAATGGCACAGAGTTCGTTAACCGAGACTTAAGTCAATTTTATGAAAGTATTGGAATCAGTCATCAAAGAAGTGTTCCACGAACTCCTCAACAGAACGGTGTAGTTGAAAGATGAAATTGAACTCTTGTGGAAGCCGTAAGAACAATTGTAAAACCCTAAAAGTCAAAACATGTAAAAAGACTAGTATGCCCTCAGATTTAATATTTATTGAATACGTAAAATATGCACAATACTTCGAGCTCATTGAATTCGGTTCTAACCTAACTCGTACATAACTAACTTGTGCCAAGTAATAATAACTAACTTACATTTTCATCTTCAATATGAATAACACATTATATAAGTTACATGTACTACCTTGAAATAAAATTAACACTTTTGTAATTAAAGTAAATTAAATTACATTGTATTAGTCTTTATTTTTCCCCATAGTCAACCCAAATAAACGCCCCATTTTTCCCTTTCTGTTCGGCCATCATCAACGCCAATTACTCCCATGATTCTATCCCATTAAATTCTAATTCACCTTCTTTTTGTATACTACTTTTATCATTCAAATAAAACCCAAAATAAAACCCTAATACTCACACCAAAAGTGACGGCAAATATTTTATCACCCATTCCATTCGGATTCAAACAAGAAGGGAGGAAGCTGTGATCGTGTGTTTGTGATACGAGGTGCTGTGATCATGCTTGTATCGTAAACAAAGCTTGGTTGTGAGGTTATTGTGGCTATCGTGGGTTATTCTTGGTTCAAGGGGTTCTAGGTCGTGGGGTTCTGATTCGAAGGGAAGCTGGTGTGGACGTGAGTTTCGCTTGGGTTGGTCCTGTCGTGGGTTTCTAGTCGTGTTGCTGCTGTGGTCGTGAGTCTTAAAACCATTGGCTCCTTCGTTTTTGTTCTCCTCTCGTTCACGCATCAAGGGTAATAATATCACGAACCTTATTTTATCTCTTCTTCATCCCTGATGTTGCGTATGAATTGGAACTCCATGTGAATGCATGTATATCTTTTGTATCTCATAAAGAATGATAAGCTTTTGTCTCATGCAACCATAAAAGTAAACATGATATATTTGAATAAAGAAAGACCACCTTATAAGCCATTTGATTGTTAATATGTGTGACCTACCATGTGCATGTTTAAAGGTATTCACATAAAATAATAACACCAGTTTGCATGAAATCATAACTTTGGTTGTACATATGTCGAATTGAATGATCTCTTAAACTAGTGGCTTTTGAATTTGCTCTAGTCTACCCACGACATGTACAGGTTTAATTAAATTATTTCGAGTGGAAATGGACTAGAAAAAATACGTATTTTACATCTTGGTTTCATGGTATCGACTACAAAATGGGCAAAGGATCTCGTTTGGTTTTAATATGGGTCGAATGGTAGGAAATCACGACAAAAAAATGGGATTTCACAAAGGGTCATATAATCTTGTCGTAAGCAAGTCTAAATGTGTTAAAACGTATAGGTTAATCATATTCTAAAACTAGGATTGTGTAGATACGTGATTTAATAAAGTTAAGGGTTGGTTTTGTAAAATTATGAAACTTAAAGGGTTGACTTGTTAGAATGATAACTAAAGGTATTAAAAGAGTAAAATGGCTAAATCTGCTAAATACGGAAACCTGCTATTTACGGAAACTTACTTAATTATGGAAACCTGCCTAAAATAGAAAGTTACCTAAAATGGAAAGTTACTAAAAGTGGAAACCTGCTAAAAATGGAAAGCCATCTAAAATGAGTAATCCGATCTTAACAAGCGTTATCAAATTCATATAGGTGCCGGACGGCGGGATTGATACATCGTGTGACTTACGTTTCTATTTTGCTTGCTTCGATTGAGGTACAGATATTCTATCCCTTTTCAGTAGGGATTTCTCATAACTTTTCGATCCTTGACTTTGCTTCACTTATGATATTCCTTTGCTATGATTTTCCTTATGCTATGATCCTTTTGATATGATTCCGACATAATCCTTTGATATGATTTTGTTCGCTATGATATTCGTTTCTTCTGATTATGAACCTCTGATTATGAACTTATGTTTTGGAAATCTGATATGGACCTTTGACTTCTGAAACTTTGATATGAACCCTTATGATATGATATGATTATGCTTTGACCCGTCAGTTTGATACCCAAGCCAAATATGTGTTCCTAGTCATGAAGGTAACATGACCGTGTCATTGATGCACTAATGGCACGACTCCAGTGTGTACAAGTGATGTTACACACCGTCCCCATTATGATATTATTATGAGCTCACTATATGTATGTGATTTGGCCACTATGTTTCCGGGGGGCGTATGGATGCATCCTAGATATGATATGATATTAGCAGATTTAATATGATATGATATGATTTATATGGTGAATGATGTCGTGTGCAATACGCGTCTTCACATTCCGGGAGCTAGCTACTCCATTGGTTACTGAGTTCTCCCCTCCTATTATATATGGTATTCCGAGGTCACTCCTCCGAATACAATGGTTACTTATGATATGATATGATATGTTCCGGGCTCGTGGTAGATTTCTGACAACCCTTACACCTTTGATATACCTATATTGTACCTTTTGTATTCCCCAACGCACCATATGCTACGTTACTTGTTCATTACTCAGTACCCTTATATGACGCACTCTACTACCAAGATATATATATATATTCCATTTCTTTGAACTGTCACACTCTCATTCCGTCACTTCAGACTATCGTTCCATTCACGTACCGGGTTATTATGTGTTTATTTGATTTGTTTATGCTATTTATGTTTTATGTGACTACTGATTATCCTACTATGATGTGATTAATATGCGGTTATCTGAGTTACATGTTTTCATCTGATGATATGTGATCTCACTATTATGTGAACCTCTGAATTGTCTGGTGACCATGCCAATGTGTAATCAATAGTTTTGTCGGTTTATTATGTGTGCTTTGTTCGGTTAATCTTGTGGACTATGACTATCCCGTTGTATTCTTATCTGTTTATTGTTGACCTGCCATGTTTACATTCTGCCTATGCTACGGTTTGATTGGGTAAATGGTTCAACTTGTGACGTATGGCTTGTTAATTTGTTGTCCTGCTATGTCTTTGATTCATTCAATTATATTGTATGTTGTATTCCTACTTGTTACGTGTGACTGCCATGTGTTGACTACTGTTGGTACTTCTGTTGATTATGATGCTGATTATGTTTTTAAATAAGTGTTTTTGACATGTGTGTTTGCCATGTTCACTTACTAAATAAATTGCTTCCGCTTGTCTTTAGATTTCTCTTTGACTTGTATGTCTTAGGATTTCCTGAATCGATTGTACACCATATATATGTTGTGTGGATACGACGTCTGCTATGCTGACTTATGTTTCAGTACTTGTACGCTTGGTTGGTATGTGCTGGTATATATGTCATCGTTGCTTTGCTTTGCTTCGTTCTCCTTGTTATCTGTTCTTGTTGGATATCTGTATAATTATGTTCTGCAGGATCCTCTTTGACTCGTTGTTCTCTTTTGCTGCGACCTTGTTATCAGTTTCCTTTGTTTCATTTCGTTTTTGCTTTTATTTAGCTTTCGTTTTGTTATATCTGTTCACTGGGCTTTTTAAGCTCAGCCGCATTTCTTTTCCTGCGGCAGGTTTTAGGTTTGAAGATGGGCTTTGATGGGCTGAGAGTTGGATTATCTGAGTGGACCAACCTTAGTTACCTTATTATTTGGACTTACTTTGAAGAGTTTTTGTTTTGATATTTCATTTCATTTTGGATATTGTATTTTCTTCGTCAGTCAATTGTTTATATGATTTGATACTTCATTTTTAAGGTTTCCTTTTGAAAATATTTTATTTGTATGTTCTGATATGACACCAGAATGTGACACTTCTACCCTTGTCGGGTTAGGGTGTAACAATTATGGTATCAGAGCAAAGGTTTCGTCTTGTTGACCTTAGGATTGACCTGTGAGGACTGGGTAGACATTAGGCTTCCGTCTGTTCTGATCTTCTCCGATTCATTTGATTTTCGTCCAGATTTGACCTTGATACTCGTTTGTCTTCACTAATTTGGCCTTCCTCTTTTCGCATCGAATTTTGTTATTTTGTCTTCGCCTATCCGTTTGTCGATCGTTAGATGGAGACTACCCGTGGAGCCGAAGGTGATGGTGCCGATCCTGCATTGCTGCAACAGTCCCTGAGCTGGAGAGGTACGTGAAGCAGAAGCTACACCCGACTGCCGTGCTGCCGGAGACATCAGGATGCTGCTGGAGGAAGCTGGACGGATCAACCAAAGACGCAAAAGACGGAGAAAAGATTCAATCGGTGGCTGAGGAGGTTCATCTACTTCATATGATTTGGGCGCGACTTGTGTTACTCCGATTCGTTTGTCATGCGTTTTGAGGCGGTTTGATATTTTGTTAAGTGATTTTGATCAGTATTGCTTCTCCTTGATTCGTTCAGAACTCGGTTTGAATCGTGAAGTTTATGATCTCGCATTCTGGTATTATCCCAGCTTTATCTTGGATCGTCAGTAATGAGTCATGAGGAACCGTTTTGTGCAAGTTGGTAGCCTTCCTTCTTTGTGTTATGGTAAGTGGTTTGATGTATTATATGCTGCATGCATGTGTATCTGGTCTGCTTTGGTATGTTATTTACTATATGTATGTTATCTGTTTTGTTATTGGTTATGTGGCCTGTCATGACCCGAGGCAAAATATGATGACAATAAGGACTTGTTATGTGATGCAAGTATTATGACGCCTGATCAACGTGATAATACCGAGATCATATAATTTGAACTTATTGAAATCATACGACATCTTGGTAAATGCCTGGGGTTGGTACGTGAATGGAATATGACTTATACCGTTACTTGTCACTCCTCCTGTTCGTTTGGAATTTTGTACCTCTTTGCGAGATTCTCATCGACATCCGTTACGTATAAGTTTTGGTACGTTTTGGAACCGAAATAGCTATGACCTGTGTGAAGCTATGGATTGCTATGTTTGCCTTAAACCGATACGTCTCCAGGTACTTCTGCGACTTCAATTTTCGAGGACGAAAAATTTTCTTTTAGAGGGGAAGAGTTGTAAAACCCTAAAAGTCAAAACGTGTAAAAAGACTAGTATGCCCTCAGATTTAATATTTATTGAATACGTAAAATATGCACAATACTTCGAGCTCATTGAATTCGGTTCTAACCTAACTCGTACATAACTAACTTGTGCCAAGTAATAATAACTAACTTACATTTTCATCTTCAATATGAATATAACACATTATATAAGTTAAATGTACTACCTTGAAATAAAATTAACACTTTTGTAATTAAAGTAAATCAAATTACATTGAATTAGTCTTTATTTTTCCCCATAGTCAACCCAAATAAACGCCCCATTTTTCCCTTTCTGTTCGGCCATCATCAACGCCAATTACTCCCATGATTCTATCCCATTAAATTCTAATTCACCTTCTTTTTGTATCCTACTTTTATCTTTCAAATAAAACCCAAAATAAAACCCTAATACTCACACCAAAAGTGACGGCAAATATTTTATCAATTCCATTCGGATTCAAACAAGAAGGGAGGAAGTTGTGATCGTGTGTTTGTGATACGAGGTGCTGTGATCGTGCTTGTCTCGTAAACAAAGCTTTGTTGTGAGGTTATTGTGGCTATCGTGGGTTATTCTTGGTTCGAGGGGTTCTAGGTCGTGGAGTTCTGATTCGAAGGGAAGCTGGTGTGGACGTGAGTTTCGCTTGGGTTGGTCCTGTCGTGGGTTTCTAGTCGTGTTGCTGCTGTGGTCGTGAGTCTTAAAACCATTGGCTCCTTCGTTTTTGTTCTCCTCTCGTTCACGCATCAAGGGTAATAATATCACGAACCTTATTTTATCTCTTCTTCATCCCTGATGTTGCGTATGAATTGGAACTCCATGTGAATGCATGTATATCTTTTGTATCTCATAAAGAATGATAAGCTTTTGTCTCATGCAACCATAAAAGTAAACATGATATATTTGAATAAAGAAAGACCACCTTATAAGCCATTTGATTGTTAATACGTGTGACCTACCATGTGCATGTTTAAAGGTATTTACATAAAATAATAACACCAGTTTGCATGAAATCATAACTTTGGTTGTACATATGTCGAATTGAATGATATCTTAAACTAGTTGCTTTTGAATTTCCTCTAGTCTACCCACGGCATGAACAGGTTTAATTAAATTATTTCGAGTGGAAATGGACTAGAAAAAATACGTATTTTACATCTTGGTTTCATGGTATCGACTACAAAATGGGCAAAGGATCTCGTTTGGTTTTAATATGGGTCGAATGGTAGGAAATCACGACAAAAAAATGGGATTTCACAAAGGGTCATATAATCTTGTCGTAAGAAAGTCTAAATGTGTTAAAACGTATAGGTTAATCATATTCTAAAACTAGGATTGTGTAGATACGTGATTTAATAAAGTTAAGGGTTGGTTTTGTAAAATTATGAAACTTAAAGGGTTGACTTGTTAGAATGATAACTAAAGGTATTAAAAGAGTAAAATGGCTAAATCTGCTAAATACGGAAACCTGCTATTTACGGAAACTTACTTAATTATGGAAACCTGCCTAAAATAGAAAGTTACCTAAAATGGAAAGTTACTAAAAGTGGAAACCTGCTAAAAATGGAAAGCCGTCTAAAATGAGTAATCCGATCTTAACAAGCGTTATCAAATTCATATAGGTGCCGGACGGCGGGATTGATACATCGTGTGACTTACGTTTCTATTTTGCTTGCTTCGATTGAGGTACAGATATTCTATCCCTTTTCAGTAGGGATTTCTCATAACTTTTCGATCCTTGACTTTGCTTCACTTATGATATTCCTTTGCTATGATTTTCCTTATGCTATGATCCTTTTGATATGATTCCGACATAATCCTTTGATATGATTCTGTTCGCTATGATATTCGTTTCTTCTGATTATGAACCATCTGATTATGAACCTCTGATTATGAACTTATGTTATGGAAATCTGATATGCACCTTTGACTTCTGAAACTTTGATATGAAACTTTATGATATGATATGATTATGCTTTGACCCGTCAGTTTGATACCCGAGCCAAATATGTGTTCCTAGTCATGAAGGTAACATGACCGTGTCATTGATGCACCAATGGCACGATTCCAGTGTGTACGAGTGATGTTACACACCGTCCCCATTATGATATGATTATGAGCTCACTATATGTATGTGATTTGGCCACTATGTTTCCGGGGGGCGTATGGATGCATCCTAGATATGATATGATATTAGCGGATTTAATATGATATGGTATGATTTATATGGTGAATGATGTCGTGTGCAATACGCGTCTTCACATTCCGGGAGCTAGCTACTCCATTGGTTATTGAGGTCTCCCCTCCTATTATATATGGTATTCCGAGGTCACCCCTCCAAATACAATGGTTACTTATGATATGATATGATATGATATGTTCCGTGCTCGTGGTAGATTTCTGACAACCCTTACACCTTTGATATACCTATATTGTACCTTTTGTATTCCCCAACGCACCATATGCTACGTTACTTGTTCATTACTCAGTACCCTTATATGACTCACTCTACTACCAAGATATATATATTCAATTTCTTTGATCTGTCACACTCTCATTCCGTCACTTCAGACTATCGTTCCATTCACGTACCGGGTTATTATGTGTTTATTTGATTTGTTTATGCTATTTATGTTTTATGTGACTACTGATTATCCTGCTATGATGTGATTAATATGCGGTTATCTGAGTTACCTGTTTTCATCTGATGATATGTGATCTCACTATTATGTGAACCTCTGAATTTTCTGGTGACCATGCCAATGTGTAATCGATAGTTTTGTCGGTTTATTATGTGTGCTTTGTTCGGTTAATCTTGTGGACTATGACTATCCCGTTGTATTCTTATCTGTTTATTGTTGACCTGCCATGTTTACATTCTGCCTATGCTACGGTTTGATTGGGTAAATGGTTCAACTTGTGACGCATGGCTTGTTAATTTGTTGTCCTGCTATGTCTTTGATTCATTCAATTATATCGTATGTTTTATTCCTACTTGTTACGTGTGACTGCCATGTGTTGACTAATGTTGGTACTTCTGTTGATTATGATGCTGATTATGTTTTCAAATAAGTGTTTTTGACATGTGTGTTTGCCATATTCACTTACTAAATAAATTGCTTCCGCTTGTATTTAGATTTCTCTTTGACTTGTATGTCTTAGTATTTCCTGAATCGATTGTACACCATATATATGTTGTGTGGATACGACGTTTGCTATGCTGACTTATGTTTCAGTACTTGTACGCTTGGTTGGTATGTGCTGGTATATATGTCATCGTTGCTTTGCTTTGCTTCGTTCTCCTTATTATCTGTTCTTGTTGGATATCTGTATAATTGTGTTCTGCAGGATCCTCTTTGACTCATTGTTCTCTTTTGCTGCGACCTTGTTATCAGTTTCCTTTGTTTCATTTCGTTTCTGCTTTTATTTAGCTTTCGTTTTGTTATATCTGTTCACTGGGCTTTTAAGCTCAGCCGCATTTCTTTTCCTGCGGCAGGTTTTAGGTTTGAAGATGGGCTTTGATGGGCTGAGAGTTGGATTATCTGAGTGGACCAACCTTAGTTACCTTATTATTTGGACTTACTTGGAAGAGTTTTTGTTTTGATATTTCATTTCATTTTGGATATTGTATTTTCTTCGTCAGTCAATTGTTTATATGATTTGATACTTCATTTTTAAGGTTTCCGTTTGAAAATATTTTATTTGTATGTTCTGATATGACACCAGAATGTGACACTTCTACCCTTGTCGGGTTGGGGTGTTACAACAATGCTAATTTATTCGATGGTTCCAATGTTTTTATGGGCTGAAGCCATTGCCACTGCCTGCTACACCCAAGATCGTTCCCTTATTCAAACCTCTCATGGAAAAATCCATATGAACTTGTTCATAAAAGAAAACCTGATTTATCCTATCTTCGTGTGTTTGGTGCTTTGTGCTATCCAACAAATGACGGTCAATATTTGGGTAAATTAAGAGCTAAAGCAGACATTGGAGTTTTTGTAGGTTATGCACCAAACAAGAAGGGTTACCGAAACTACAACAAAAGAACTCGAGATATCATGGAAACTATTCACGTTACGTTCGATGAGCTGTCCGGGCAAATGGCTCCTGGACAATTCAGTTCAGGACCCGCACTTCAAAATAGTCCCATTGGTTCATCCCTTGTACCAAATTCTTCTCCAGCAACTCCATATGTACCTCCATCTGAAGATGATTTGAAGAAATTATTTGATCCAATGTTTAATGAACAGTATGAACCAAGTGCCAATGATCTATCAATTCCAACAACAGAGGCTGCTCCCATCCCCGTCACTGAAGACAACCCTTCAGTATCAATGTCATTGAGCCAAGAAACGCCTGCTGCTGATCACTCTGTCTCATCAACGAATCATCAATCATCGAATGTACATCATGGAAGTGTTTCTGACACCAATGATGAAGTTAATCCCTTTGCTACTCCCGAAGATGCTCCATTTGTAAACATCTTTGCCCCTGAACCAACACCTGAACCATCTTCATCAAGGGATATAAATTTTGCTACATCAATCCTTCAACAACAACCACACGAACACCTTAGAAAATGGACACATGACCATCCATTGGATAACATCATTGGGAATCCTTCTCGTTCCGTATCAACTCGAAAACAATTAGCTACTGATGCCTTATGTTGCTTCTTCAACTTAGTACTCTCCAAGATCGAACCAAAAGATGTTAAAACTGCAATGTCTGAGGACAGCTGGTTTAATGCAATGCAAGAAGAAATTCATGAGTTCGATCGTCTAGATGTATGGGAATTAGTACCAGTTCCTGATTGTGCAATGATCATTGCTCTCAAGTGGAACTTCAAAGTGAAGCTTGATGAGCACGGTGATGTTCTGAAAAATAAGGCACGGTTAGTTGCGAAAGGTTATCGTCAAGAAGAAGGTATCGACTTTGAGGAATCTTTTGCTCCTGTTGCATGCATCGAAGCAATCAGAATCTTCCTGGCTAATGCTGCAAGTAAGAATATGATTGTCTATCAGATGGATGTAAAGACGGCTTTTCTCAACGGAGATCTTAAAGAAGTCGTATACGTCAGCCAACCAGAAGGTTTTGTGAATCCAATGCATCCTACTCATGTCTATCGCTTGAAAAAAGCCCTTTACGGTTTGAAGCAAGCTCCAAGGGCATGGTATGATACGCTATCAAAGTTTCTTCTATCCACCGGATTCAGCAAAGGAGCAGTTGATCCAACATTGTTCACCCGAAAGTCAGGAAAACATTTAATTCACGTTCAAATTTACGTTGATGATATTATCTTTGCCTCGACTGAATGAATGTGATCGTTTTTCTATGGAGATGGGCTCCAAATTTCAAATGTCAATGATGGGACAAATGTCATTTTTCTTGGGATTACAAATTTCACAAAGTCCCGGAGGCATTTTTATAAATCAATCTAAATACGCTAATGAAATCTTAAAGAAATTTGGATTTACCTCTAGTGACCCTGTTGACACTCCTATGGTGGAGCGTACAAAACTGGATGAGGACCACTCAGGGATCATAGTAGATCAAACGAAATATCGTAGTATGATTGGATCCCTGATGTACCTCACAGCTAGCAGACCAGACATTTTGTTCGCTGTATGCATGTGTGCTAGATACCAGGCTAAGCCTACCAAAAAGCACCTTGAAGCGGTTAAACGGGTCTTTCGGTATCTCCAAGGAACCATTAACATGGGAATTTGGTATCCGAAGGATTCCGGTATGTCTCTAACGGCCTATGCAGATGCTGACCATGCAGGATGTCAAGATACACATCAAAGTACGTCAGGTGGTGCTCAATTTTTAGGTGACAAGCTTGTATGCTGGTCTTCAAAGAAACAAATGAGCACTTCCATATCCTCTACAGAGGCTGAATACATAGCCATGTCATCCTGTTGTGCTCAAATCTTATGGATGAGATCCCAATTATCTGACTATGGCTTTGTATTCAACAAAGTTCCTATGTATTGTGATAACAAAAGTGCCATTGCTCTCTGCTGCAACAATGTTCAACACTCTAGAGCAAAGCACATCGACATTTGACATCATTTCATCAGGGAACAAGTTGAAAACGGTGTGGTTGAACTATACTTCGTAAGGACTGAATATCAACTAGCAGACATCTTCACCAAAGCTCTTTCTCGAGAACGCTTTGAGTTTATTCTTCCACAACTAGGCTTAAAGAGCCTTCAACCAGAAACGCTCAAACGTCTTCAGGAAGACTTCGAGGAGTAAAGGTGTTCAACTCTATCTATTCTTTGTATATATCGTTTCAAAAACCAAATACAAAAATACAAAACCAACAAAACAAAAATAGAAAAATATAAAACTTTTCAAAATCCATAAAAATCAGAAAATCCTGAAAATCTTCAAAAATATTGTTTATGTATCATGTTTTTCTTGTCGGTTCGATAACATCTACGGACTTTGAGTTGCCACTCAAAGAATGGCACGGGTCTCTAGATGAAGTTCGAATCTTAAAAAAAAAAAAAAAAAAAAAAAAAAAAAAAAAAACGAGATGGAGAAAAATGTT
Source organism: Chrysanthemum seticuspe (assembly GCA_019973895.1). Classification (NCBI taxonomy): domain Eukaryota; kingdom Viridiplantae; phylum Streptophyta; class Magnoliopsida; order Asterales; family Asteraceae; genus Chrysanthemum; species Chrysanthemum seticuspe. The sequence continues at coordinate 241,322,616 of BPTQ01000006.1, forward strand.
GGTTTATTGTCATTTCAGACAGTAACCCGCTTTTCAAAGAAAGAACAGAGCCATGCTTTATCATGTTTTTCAAATCTCATGCTCTGATTCTATAAAACATTAATCTACTATCTAATGAAAACTAATTGCTTTGTAAAATAACTCGGACTCAAGTTTGAAAATCATCTGGACCTAAAAGTTTGTCAAAGTATCTATCTCTCAATCAACAACATATGTCATTGATTGAGGGGGAGAATGATTTCAATTAAATCAAAATGTTATTTGTCATACATATGTTTTCAAAAGATAATCATGCATGTTTATGGAGTTTAAAGTCCCTAAATCCGATCCTTATCAGTTAAAACGTTTTCATAATCAAGTCACAATTCTCCTTAAAAGCTTTCAAAATCAATTTAAATCTACAGAGATTACAAATCTCAAATGATTTGATAATTGTGATCGGGGGAGAATTTGCGATTTAAATTAGATATAATCTGATAATTCGGTAAATGGTTTTATAAGGATGTACAAGCTCTCCTTCCGACATGTGCCAAATGATTTCAAATTTTCCATGCACATGTTGAGGGGGAGCAACTATCTTAAACCACTAAGTTTTGAAACGTGGTCAATGTGCAGGTTTCCTCTTGTATGTGCAAAACTCTTTCAAACCTCAAGGCACATATTGAGGGGGAGCAAACTTATGAAAACCTCATCCTTCCCCAAAATGTTTTATCTACTTGATTTGATTAGGGAAGTGATGTTGATATCTTTTAGAAAATGGTAATCAAAGAAGTTAATTCTTTCTCTTGCCTCCATGTGCAAAACGATTTCAAATACTTGATGCACATGTTAAGGGGGAGCTCTTAAAAATGGTAATCAAAGAAGTTAATTCTTTCTCTTGCCTCCATGTGCAAAACGATTTCAAAATACTTGATGCACATGTTAAGGGGGAGCTCTTGTTCTAAAAATATCAAAAACAATTCAGGTACAAAATGCTTTGATAATATATCACAAGTATCTGGATTGATTTTCAAATGGTTTTCAATTGGTTCCTATGGCAGATGAACAATACCAAATAGACCGACCAACTTTACTTTATGTATGGTGATATAAGGATGATAAGGTTAGGTATTCGTTCCCATGATCCGCCAGAACCGGAGGGATCTACCCAGAGACAATCCACTAGTTAGTGTAGAAGTCCTTAGGTATGATGATAAAAGGAGAAAAATGAGATATGGGAAGAGTGCGGACTGAGTCAGAGCTAGTAATAGAATAAACCCAACAAGGTTCTAGCTATGATGTCTCGGTTATCACTGAAGGGGTTGAAGAATGGAAAAGAATTGAATGAGAAAAGGGTGAAAACAAATAGCCCTCCAATTATTCAACCTTAGGGCAGAAACCGGGTTTAATTCATTTGCTACTGATGGTTACCAAGGTAACATCGGTATTGAAGACAATACGACATGGACCCATTGACGCACTGTACTTCAACTTTGCAAACCACTCAAGTTCCTCTTTAAAGGACTTGTTTCATTCTCACAGGGAACCGACATTATCTATCGACTTTCTCTTAGAGATTGTTGATATTGAAGAAGGAGACCCTCTCCCTAGTCTCTGATACAGGATCCAAATATGCACAAATTGAGTCTAGAGCCACGAGATCATCAATAAATCTCCTTAGGACACTTTCAATGAAGACTCTCTGTTTCACACAATGTGGAAAGAGAAATTATATCTTGAGTCCTACGCATTATCCTTGTGGTATTGCCAGAACATCTGAGTGATATGCAAACATATTCACAATGAAGAGGGAAAGCCTTCTAGAGCCAACATCAAACAAGCTCCTGGTAGGTGGCATGTGAGATCTATTCTATAGATCAACCATGTGACAACTGAACAGAAACAATGGGGCGATTCAATCTTTTGAATCAATCCTGGTTCAGGTTATGGATTGACGGATACCTTTGAAAAACCAGTCGTTGTGCTTAAAAGTTCTTTTTCCATAGCACATCGACTGTGTATTAATGTTTCAAAATTAAAGGGTATTTATGATTGATAATTGATTTTCAATAAAACCTTCGTGGTATTGCAAAACACTTTCTATAGAGCAATACACGATTGTTTTTCAAATCTCTTTTCATCAATCAGTGGACTTAAATTCGCTGGTTCACTCACTCCGTGTTGTCTTCTTTGAGCTGCAGGTACGCCCGATGTTTACAGCTGATTAGAATGATGCGGTCAATCCTTAGCCGCATGCTCACACCACACATTCATCTCAAAAGAAATCATGATTAGTGCATCAATGACTCTGATATTTTCACTCCATGCTTCTGCTACGCTGCTTCAAATATCGTGAATCAACTAAAGCTTCCGCTACTCTGATAAGATGATATCATGATCCAGAATGTGAGCATGTCGGTCCAAAAGTCACAACATCACATACTATCAACACCACAATGGATGAGTCAGAGATTTATGGTTGCTGATAATCTCAAAGCTGGTTCAAAGACTCAATCATCACGTGGATCAGTTTTAAGACCTCCACTCGAAATTTCAAAACATGCAGATCATGATGAATCAAAGACTACGAGCTAAAGAACAAAAGTGCTTAATCAAAGAAACCAAGAACAACATAATGTTATATCTGTTTGTAATCATTGTAAGTTGAGGTGACCTCCCTTTGGGGGAGATTGTTGGGATTTAATAAATCCAGTACTTAAAGTGTCAGTCACCTCAAGTATGTATACTCATTAGAAAGCTCGTAGTCGTAGTAATTCAGTGTTAGTATTTAGATTACTTTGTAACACAGTGGAGGACGGACGGGTCTTTACCCACTGTATGCCTGATCCACAGCCTAATAGAGGCGTCTAAGGTTGTACCCTATAAATACCCTTTGCCCTCCAAGGCAAAGGGTTGGAGCTTCATAATACATTTTTCTTTGTCTCTCTAGGGTTCCCTTTCTCTCCCACTTTCTCTCTCTAAACCTTTAACCGAATGCCGCACCTCTTGTTTAACAAACCAAGATCTTACACTTTTGGGCTGAAGCTGTAGGAACTGCATGTTATGTGCAGAATAGAAGTAAGGTAGTGAAGCCTCATAACAAGACCCCCTATGAGCTGTTACATGATAGGAAGCCTATGATTGCATTCCTAAAACCTTTTGGGTGTCCTGTTACTATCTTAAATACCATATACTATCTAGGCAGGTTTCAAGAGAAAGTAGATGATGGATACTTTATGGGCTATTCTTCAAATAGTAAAGCCTTTAGAGTATACAATAGGAGGACAAGGATTGTAGAATAAAACTTACATGTTAAGTTTAGTGAAGAGACTCCTAGTGTTGAGACCAAAGGACTAGAATGGTTGTTTAACATTGATATGCTAACCAAATCTATGAATTATGAGCCTATCATTGCAGGATCTTCCACTAATGTTGATTCATGTACACCAAAGGATTCTGATGAAGAAACAAATTCTAAGGAAGCTGATTCTCCAAAGGAGTTCTATTTGGTTGAAAAGTGGAAAGCTGGTTCTGTCTCACCCATCATTGAAAAGCTTGGTCCCACTGATGATGATGTTTTGAATTCTGGAAGTAAGGTTGATCATCATCAAGATAAGGAAAAGTTGTTGAAAGATAATTCAGTGTCGGTAGAAGAAATTGAAAAAAAGAAGAAGCATTCTGAAAGCCCTGATAAGCCAAATAAAAGCACTGCTAAGGTTAATAAAACCACTTCTAAGCCAATCTCTACCACTGCTAGTACAAGTGCAAACACTGCTGTAAGTACAGATGATGATTCTTACTTTGGAATCCCTGCCAAGCCATTGTTTGGTGATGCTGAGTATTCCACTGATCCTGACATGCCTGATTTGGAAGAAAGGGATACTCCTACTGATGATGAAAACTTGGATGACTACTTCAATGATACTGATTTTACTAATTTAGACACAGTCATCACAGATAGTCCAATTCCTACTACCAGAGTTCATAAGAATCATCCCAAAGAGCAAATTCTTGGAGATCTGAATACTCCAGTTCAAACAAGAAGCAGAGCTATGCATAAACACCCTTTTCCTGAACAAGGTTTGTTTGCCAGATCACTTCACAAAAGGAACAGTCATAAAGATCTGCAAATTTGTTTGTTTGCTTGTTTTCTGTCTCAAAAGGAGCCCAAGAGAGTTGAAGAAGCTTTATCAGAAGAAGGATGGGTTAAATCAATGCAAGAGGAGCTATTGCAGTTTAAGCTTCAAGAAGTATGGACATTGGTTGACCTTCCAAATGGAAAAAGGGCTATTAGGACTAAATGGGTTTTCAGAAATAAAAGGGGTGAAAGAGGTATTGTGGTGAGGAATAAATCTAGGTTGGTTGCTCAAGGATACACACAAACTGAAGGTTTGGATTATGATGAAGTGTTTGCGGGTGTTGCCAGGATAGAAGCTATAAGATTGTTTTTGGCATATGCTTCATACAAGAACTTTGTTGTGTATCAGATGGATGTTAAAAGTGCCTTTTTGTATGGTACAATTGAAGAGGAGGTTTATGTTTGTCAGCCTCCTGGTTTTGAAGATCCTGATCATCCTGATAAGGTCTACAGGGTGAAAAAGGCTATGTATGGTTTGCATCAAGCTCCAAGGGCATGGTATGAGTGCCTTTCTACTTATTTAATGGACAATGGCTTTAAGAAAGGACTGATTGATAAGACTTTGTTCATAAGGAAGCTAAAGGATGACATTTTGCTAGTTCAGGTCTATGTAGATGACATCATCTTTGGCTCAACAAATAAGGAGCTGTGCAGAGATTTTGAGAAACTTATGCATGATAAGTTTCAGATGAGTTCTATGGGTGAACTCACTTTCTTTTTGGGGCTATAGGTTCAACAAAGGCCTGATGGTATTTTCATTAGTCAAGACAAGTATGTAGCAGGTGTTTTGAAGAAGTTTGGGTTTCAAGATGTGAAGAGTGCTAGTACACATATAGAGACTCAGAAACCACTGCTACCAGATGATGGAAGTCCCAAAGTTGATTTGAAGCTGTATAGGTCAATGATTGGATCTTTGATGTATCTCACAGCATCTAGGCCAGATATAATGTTCTCAGTTTATGTGTGTGCAAGGTTTCAAGTCACACCTAACACAACACACATGAATGCTATTAAGAGAATTTTTAGATACCTTAAAGGTCACCCTAAATTGGGCCTTTGGTATTCTAAGGATTCTGCATTTGATTTGGTGGCCTATACAGACAGTGATTATGCTGGTGCTAGTTTGGATAGGAAGTCTACAACTGGTGGATGTCAGTTTTTGGGAAGCAGACTAATTTCATGGCAGTGTAAAAAGCAAACAATTGTGGCCAATTCTACAACTGAAGCTGAGTATATGGCTGCTGCTAGTTGCTGCGGACAAGTACTTTGGATTCAGAATCAATTGTTGGACTTTGGGTACAATTTCATGCATACTAAGATTTACATTGATAATAACAATACATAATGCATCATTAAAAATCCTGTTTTACATTCTAGAACTAAACATATTGAGATAAGGCACCATCTTATTAGATATTGTAATGAGAAAAGGTTGATTCAAATGGTCAAAATCCATACTGATTTCAATGTGGCTGATCTTCTCACTAAAGCTTTTGATGTAGGGAGATTTCAGTACCTTGTAGTTAGTATTGGAATGATTAATCTCTAAATATCAAATTTTTTTGTAATAGTTTGTAAAATTATGTACTGTTATTAGTTAATCTTAGTATTGCTACTTTTGTTTTAAACACTATTAGTTCTGCTTAAACCACTTCTTGTTTCTTTGTGTTCCCACTAACCATTTTGCAGAGTAATGAAACAAAATCACTGTTAGAAGAATGCAAGAGACTTAAAATAAAAGACATGGTTCTATTATTCATATTTTATAACCTGCATTCTGAAATGCAGTGGTTACAACCATGGATACAACCTACCAGGAAACTACATCATAACATGTTCAACAACCAGCTAAGGACACAAGCTTCACATCTACTTCCCCATCACCTAAAGCTTCCTTGGAAAGGCCTACTCAGGCAACATTTTAGGTGTCCTACGCCTATCAATCACCCTCCACACCTTTGGACATGCAAGCCCAATCACCTTTCCTCCAACAGGTGGTGAGGATGATGAAGGACCCTCTAATGGTGGTGTTGTCAACAATGGTAAAATGGGTGATGCTTGCAGCTCTTCCAGAGGGATTATTGCTGCAAGGGGAGGTACAACCAAGACTTTTGAAGAAGTGTCATCATCTGTGCCTTCATCTGTGTCATCATCTGAGTTGTCTTCCTTGATGATGGCATCCCGAGGTTTTGGTTGGACAGATGATGGACCAGCAACTGAAGGTGTAGTGCTCATGGTCAACTGAGTTATTTTTCTTGAAGACACCTCTTCAAACACCTCTCTCTTTATTCTACCTGGATTGTTCAGAACAAAATGCCAAGCATTATCATCCCAAATACTATCAGAGAATGAACTGTCTGATGAAAGATTGATTGGATTGGAATGGCTCATAGTGATTTTGGTAAAGCATATTTTGAAAGATTTTTAGCGAGAGAAGTGTTGGTGTGTTATTACTATAGGCAATATGTGAGTATGATGTTCTTTAATAGAAGTTAAGATGGAATCAGTAAGTTAATGTGGGGAAGGTATAAGTTGTTGAGGAGTAAATGAAGTCTTTGAATTTGGTGGCCGGATTAATGATTGGGAGTTGACATGTTGACTGGGTGGTTAGTACTGGTCTAACCACTGCTAGTATAATTTTTGATTCCACTTCTAGTTCTTTTTTAACCACTGCTAACCTTAACTATACTTTTAGTGTTTGGTTTATGTTTGTGATATGTAGGTATGAAGGATTGTTTGTATACTTTGGAGGTTTTTGGAGCTTTTGCTGTTTAGTTTTCGTTTCAAAAAAAAAAAAAAAAAAAAAAAAAAAAAAAGAAAAAAAAGATTATGTATAAATTCACTATATTATTGCATAATTTCACTGTATTTTGCCTTGATTTGGTTGCTGTTATCTTAATCAACTGATTGGAGTTTGATTGTTGTATCCACTGCTAGGGCATTTCAAACCACTGCTAGTGGTTTTTCAATCCACTGCTAGTATATTGCTGATGATGGATACTTAAGGGGCTGTTTTGTAACTTTGCTGATAATGTATAAATTCCCCCAAATCACTGCCAGATCATTTAATTGATCTTCAAATCACTTCCAATTGGCGCACAACGTTAACCCTAACCACTCCCACCTGCTTATTTCACAAATCCCACATCATATCTTATAACCAATAACAATGCCGTAACTGTATTCCAAAACCCATAACCTTGTTGCTTATTTGATAAAGAACAATCACTCAGAAGGTTTTCATGACATGATTGATTTCATTAATCACAGTCCTATACACTTTGCACTAACTGTAGCACCCATCAATTCTGGGGAAATGCTAAGCTTAAAGAGAGAGATGGTGTAGAAGTTCTTAGTACTGCTGTGGATGAGAATGAGGTTTTGGTTGATGAGGAAGTTCTTAGAGGTATTTTAAAGTTGGATGATGCTGATGGTATAGTTAATATTTCTGATGATGCAATCTTTATTGGTTTAGAAAGATTAGGTTATACAAGAAGGGGAGACAAGATAAAATTTCTGAAAGGAAGTTTAATTGGTCTAGGATGCTTTATAAAGGGTTTGTGTAGAATATTAGGAAGAAAGGTAAATTTTACTTGTATCCTTGGTTTGTTCAACTTATTATGGAAAGCCAAGTAGCAGAGCCTGTTGAACATACTAGGAAGTATAAGGTGCATTATATGCTTCCTAAGGTTTTTGCACATATGAGGAATCAGAACCCAAATTTTCAAATAAGCGTTGTCCGATTGTTCCCACACATGATCATTTTGCCTGATATTCTTGAGTTTGAGAATGATCCTGAACCCCAGTTCAATGAACCTGCATCCACTGCTCATGCATCTCAACCCACTGCTAGTCAATCTGGATCCACTGCTAAACCTATTTTGTGGACTAGGAGAAAGAAGAGCACCAAACTACCTCAGGATGGTGTTAGTGGTGTAGCTCATGAGGCTGTCACAAGTTGTGGAGGTGACATGATTGGAAGGGCTTCCACTACTGATTCATGCTTAGATGCTGGTCAACACAGTGGAAACATACATAAGACCCAACCTTTGGCAACTCCTATTGTGGAGAGTTCTCAGGAACTCAGCACTTGTGGAGGAATCCCTGCAAACTGGCTCAACCAGGGTGCATAGATGATCAGGCTAGGTCTAGTGCTATGTTTTCTTTACCCAAGGATTCACCTCTCGGACCAGTTAACACAGGTCGAAGTGATGAGGGTAGTTTGGAACATGATGTTGGATTGACGGCTAATGATCAGGTACATGATGACTTTTCCAATGAACCACCTCTCGGACCAGTTAACATAGGTCGAAGTGGGGAGGATATTCTGGAACAATTACATGAATTGACAGTTAAATGTACAAATATGGAATCTACAATCTCAAGTCTTCAGGAGTTAGCTGTGTTTCAGGGTAAAAAGATTCAGAGGTTGAAGCACAGGATGTTTGTAATGGAGAAAGTCAGAAGACCTGGGATTGCTGCTCTACAGAAGGTAAGGACTCAGAAAAAGAAGGTGAACTCCTCCAAGGATGTTATTTTGGAGAATGTATCCAAACTGGGGAGGAGTGAAGGCTTGGATTCAGGGGAGGCTGTTGATGTGAATATGGAAGAGGATGTGGATAGTGGAGATCAAGGAGAGCATTTTGTGGTTTCTGATAAAGATGGGAATGAGGTTGTTCTTGAAACTTTGAAGACTGTGGTAGAAGGAAAAGAAAATGAGGTGGTGCAGAACATAACCACTGCCAGTGTTTCTGCAACCACGGCTGGTGTTAATGAAATAACTGCTACAACTTCACAAAAGGTAATCACAACCACTCCCATCTTAGAATCAACCACTGCTATTACAACCATATCTACAATTGTCACAAACACATCTGCATCACCACCTAAATCAAAAGAAGTTGAGAAGGAAGTTGCAAGTACATTTATTAATCTAAGCAAAACTTCATCCAATTCTACACCTACTATTGTATCTGTTCTTAAACCTACTACACCTAAACCTTTGAGTAAAAGCTTAATTATTGGTGAGCCTTTGAAGAAGAAGGTGTCTCAACCAGACATTGGAAAGAGAAAAGGTATTTCTGAACAAGTTTTGAAGTTTAAAAGTAGAGAAGAGCATATTGCTTATGATGAAGAGTATACAAGAGGTCTGCAAGATGAAGAAGAAGCAGCTGCAGAGAAAGAAAAGCAAGAAGAAGAAGAAGCTACTCAGAAATGGCTAGATGAATGGAATAATAAACAATCCTATCTTCAAGCTTAAAATGATATACTGAATGAGTACACAACTCAAGAGTGGGCACTGTTATCTGTTGATGAAAGAGCTAGAATCTTGGGTGAATGGGCAAGGAGGATCAGGAAGGAGAAGAAGCAAGTTATAAGGAATAAACCTCCTACAAAAGGTGAGATGAGAAATGTGATGATGAAGATTATCAAGAATTCAGGCATACATATTTCTGACAATCTTAGTAAATGTTCATTTGAGAGGATTCATGAAATTTATTTGAGATGTATGAGGATTAATGAGGATTTTAATCCAATGAATTCTGAAAAAGAAGAAGAGTGGATTAAGAGTAGACAAAAGAGAAAATCTGAGATTCAGGAGGAATCTGGTTCTAAAAGATTGAAAGAAGTGAATGGTAATCAAATTATTTCTTATACATTTGAGCTTAATGGAAGTGAAGGATGTTGGAAAATTCGAAGAGTCAGTAATGAAGTTTCTGAGTTTGAGAAATTTTCACAAATGCTTCAATACCTGGATAGAGATGATTTGATGAATCTTTGGAAGCTGTACAAGAATAAATTTGGTGATGTACGTCCAGATGATTATCATGAGAGAATGGTTTATCATTACTTGAAGACTTTGTTTGAACCTACTCATGATGAACCTGAATGGAAAGGACTCTACAATGGTCAAGTTACAAGATGGGTTTTATATCAATCTTGTGGAGTTCATGTGTTGACTATTTCTGGAGAAATTATTCATATGCTTGTAGAAGGTGATTATCCTCAACTGAATAATTATCCAGAGGTTATTGCTCAGATGGTGAAGCCTGGTAGTTTAAATATGTTGAAACCCTATGATGACCAAGCTTACAGTTTGTTGTTGAAGTATGAGAACATTTTTAAAACTATTAAGTGTTTGGATTCATCCTCCAATACTGATGTTTTGGGATTAAAGGAAACTTGAGAATTCTGTATGAATGTACCAAGTTTAGGGGAGGATTTTTGGGTTTTAGGTTCCTCAGATCATGAATTATTCTAAGTATTGGAACCACGGCTAGAGTTGATGAAACCACTACCAGAAGAATTAATCCACTGTTGAAGTTAAACCACGGCTAGTAGTAAAGTAGAACCACTGCTATTGTATTGTAAACACTACTAGTTGTGTATAGTCGGTTTAATATTTTGTATTAGATAAATATGGAAAATATATTTATCTTGTAGGTTACGTATTGTATTGTGTAAAGGACTCCTTACCCTATAAAAGGAGGTCCTAGGTCAGATTAGATATACGAATGTTTTATATCTAAGGTCGATACACTTCAAGGTTGTAAACCCTAATACTGGTTAGAGTATTCGTTATTAATATAATTGAGGTGTTTAAGAGTTATTGTTATTGTTCTTCTTCTTAAGGTTGAATATTAAATTCCGCGTAATATTTAACAAGTTATTATCAAGTCAATTTCTATAAGAATTGTTTGCTCAATTAGGATTAACAATGCTCATTTTGAAGAAGTTACGGTGTAACTCCTCTCTCACATTACGATGTAACTAAAGCGTGGCTCACAAAAACCAAAACAACAGAAGATTACGCCATAGGAAACTTATTGAAGTATTCGTCACCTACTTCGTCTACTTCGTTGGTCGATTCATCCTTAGGAGTTTCACTAACCTCAAGCATCATCTCATGGTTCGCTTCATCACTATTCCTATTTGGTTTCACTAAGGTGATGGCATTGACGAATTGAACATGATTGGATGAAGATGGATCCCTAGTTTCGAAATACTTGCTTGGGTCCTTAATCTTGACATCGGAAGCTTCGAGAGAATGAGTCGAGATGGCATTAACCTTTTCGGTGGTCTTCCTATCACTATTGGTCATGGCTTTCAAAAGGTTATATATATTCCTATCCATCTCGGCTTGTTGTTGGTTAAAGTGGTCCGAAAGCTTGGCTATTTAAGCTTTTTGTGATGTAACAAGGTGTTGCATGTAACACCCCCAATTTCATGATACGCAGCGGAATTCAAACTGGGTGTTACTTCATGGCACAACAGTTACAATAATAGAAAACGATCATTAATTGAATCGTTTTAAAGATTTATCATTCGAATATCAGAGTTTACAAAATGAGGTCCCAGTAGTTTTGTAGTTTATTAAATAAGGTTTCGAATGATAATAAAATTTATAGCCATCTTGAGTATCCGTGCCCCTCCGTGCCAGCCTCGTTCATTATGGACATGAGATAAACATGCTAAAAGTGTCAACACAAAGGTTCGTGAGTTCATAGAGTTTGTTGCAAATAAGTTGGAAGCCGATAAACAATGTTCATGTAGCAGAGGCATTGTGAATCCACTCAGTTGCAAATCCCACCCATACAAAACTTGCAACCTGTGTGTTCACAACCCATTGCTAAATTATAATGTGAGTAAAACAATAGATTTCAATAGTTTCAAGTTCGGGTGAATATTTGTAGTAGTTACAAATATTAATAAAATAAGTAGTGGGTTATGTTATACACCCATAATTCGTTTACTTGCCCTAACCGGGTCAATTACAAAAGATGGTTTGTTTGGTTGCCCTAACCGGGTCAACATAAAAGTAGTTCGTTTGTTTGCCCTAACCGGGTCAAAGTTGAGTGATTCCATAAAGTTTGTATAATAATCAGTTAAACACAAGTTTCAAGTTTAATAAACAGTGGGCTACGTTGGTATACGCCCATAATCCAGTAGTTGCAGTACAGTATCATTACAGTACTGTGTTATTGCTCTAAGCTCATGACACGCAAACCTTAACAGTTGGACATCATAAAAATGATATTAGTACAGACATCATAGAGACGCTGTCGGTAACAGTGCCCTCGGGCAGGAGCTTGCCATTCTCCCGTTTGTTCTCAAATATGGTGCATTTGGTTACCTATCCGGCTAACACAAATGGGGCGTCAACTGCCAATAGATCTATTCACTATACTCGCGTTCACTCGCAAGTGATTAATGGTGCATGATATGAGGGACTTTTAGTGGCAAAAGTAGGCACTTATGCAATAACAATCAGGATAGCACACAGAAAAACACTTGTGTTCATATTTGTAGCATGTATCTCCCCATGAGATAGAAAAACGTATAAAAGTGGATTCATGAACTCATTGTAATATGTAGAAGTTAAAATAAAGCAAGTAGTTGAGCATGTATCTCCCCCAAAAATAGTATAAAACAATTGAAAATGGGGCTATGAAACTCACCTTAAGTGTAGTGACGTAAGTAATGCAACGGTGTCAAGGAGTATAGCAGAACAATATAAAGAAGTATAACGCAACGATACGTAATCGGCGTAACCTAATGAATATAAACTTGTCTCAAAATATAATACGCGAAAAGTACTCAATGTGTATGAGTTTCAAGAGATAACACGTTTTAGTTTTCGTGGAAGTTTCGTATCAATGTTTGTAAAAGATTTAGTATCATCATTCGTGTGGTGGTATGAAATCGTAGACTCAAAATACAACACACGCCAAAGCATAATATATATATCTCATATATATTATGAAGTAAAAGGATAGACAAGATGTCTCAAGAAAACGAGTCTCAAAAGTATTGATGGGTGAATTCTAGGCTAGAGGATAATGACAAGAAAACAAGTCAATTGGGCTCTAGCCCGATAATAACTTAAAGTCAATTCAAGTTCAATGCCGATAATAACTTAAATTCAATTCAAGTTCAATGTGTCCAAAGTTCTTAGTCCGATATCTTAAGTCCAAATAATATTAATCCAATATTAGTCTAATAAGCTTGTCCAATACAAGTCCAATGTTTGATATCAAATATATGTATTGTCCAATATATATAATCCGTTACGAGTCCAATAAGTCTAGTTTTGTCCAAATGATACAAGTCCAATTTGTCATGTCTCAATCCGTATTATCCAAATCCTATAAGTAAGTCTAATAAGTATTGTTTAACCATCTTTAACTTTTACTTAATTGATCACACTTTTATTTCTTAAGAATTGACGTAAAAAGTAAAAACCATGTTGCTGATTTTTAGTCAACTTCACACCATCGTATCTCTTAACCTATAAAAGATACAAGGATGGGGTTTTCACCCCTGGAAATATACTCAAGTGTAGTTTCCAAAACATTAGGCCATTCAATCAAATCATTTACCAATCAATGGGAAATCAGTTTTTACCAACTATAACTCCAACCAGAAAGTTCGCTGAAATTCTAACACTTACGGTTTTGGTCATAAATACTATTCTATAATAGCTATCAAGTTGAAACCAATTGGAGGTGAAAGCTTATAGTTTCTAGTGTTGAACCATGTTTTAAAACCCAAGCCTACTGTACAAAAATATGGAGGAAAACATGTTTTCCAACAGCAGCTCCAGAATTGACATGTTTCCATAAAATGGCCATATCTCATTCATCCGGAGGAGATATCACCCTATCCAATTCAACACATGTACCTTAAACTTATTTCCATAATCCCATCAAATAATATAGACCTTCTTAGACCAAAAGTTTTCTGCAATTAACTCATTTGTACTGCTGGTCTGCAGCAGTCCCAAGTTTTCCTACGAAATGCTAATTTTAATGTATTTCCCAAACCGTGGTAGCTATTAAAGTGATTCCACTTGAAGAAGTTAGATTTAGATGTACACTACTGAGATTAGCGTTCCTATCCTACATTTTAGAGTATTAACCTGGAGTTTAACTCGTTTTCCAAACGATGCTCCAGACTTGACTAGCAATCGTAAAACGGCCATAACTCCCTCATCCGGAGGAGTTGATAACCCATCCAATTCGCCACATGAAGCTAAGACATATATCTATCTAAGAATGTGATTTCCCAGTAGGCCATAAGCCAAAAATACTGCACACCAACTCGATTTAGCTGCTGACCTGAAACAGTCCTTAATTTACACTACTCGTGGGTTTTCTTGTTGACTCGAGAGTAAGAATGCAAACACCACTCGGGTGTTTGTCGAGCCAAGTCCACGACACAACTAACACACAAACTACCACCCTTACGGGTTGGTGTTGAACTGAGAGTAAACAACACCCCTTGGTGGGTCGTTGCTTGATGAGCCAAGGCTACAACAACCGCTCGTGGGTTGTTACTGCTGAACGAAAACCGAACATAAACAACACCTTTCGGGTGGTGTTGTTGTGAACTGGACCGAAATAAATACACCCTTATGGGTGACTTATCTGAATCGTAACACAAATAAACAAGATACCATTGTGTTTGGCTGTGACCCGCAAACAACAAACACCCTCTTTCGGTGGTTTCTAACCAAGAACCAGGAAACAATCAAGTAAAACAAAACCACCCCATTGGGTGGGTGGCTGTACTGAGCCGAGACACAAACCAGGCGCGGTGTTAAACTGAACCTAAACAATCACAATGACACCCCTTCGGGGCTGTCGTGAACCGAGCCAAACAATCACCACCTGTGGTGGTTTTCCTTCCGGTCGAGTGACAAACAAACACACCCTTCGGTGTACTTTTTAGCCAAGCCCAAGAAAAGCTTATTCAAATAAGCTAAAACCAAAAATAAGCAAAAAACTGATTAAATAAGAAAAAAAATATAAGAAAATAAAACCAAATCAAACGCCCCTAGCGATGTGGCTGTGGTGACTCAACCCGAGACGAACACCGCCTGTGGTGTTTCTTTCTCAACCGAAAACCAAATCAGCAAATAAGCTCAGTCCAAATCGACCCTGAGACTCAAGTGAGTCAACCTGACCCTAAATCAAACAGACACAAACAAACACCCTTTTAACTAATTTTAACCACACGAATTCAGGAAAAGTCTTTTTAATCCACGAAAACATATATGAATTATTTACAATCGCCTTTAACAAAAGAGGAATAAAAAGATGGATTTAGGCGTGTAGCCATACCAAACAAGAGAGACAGTTTGATGGTGATGAGAGTGGCGACTGTGGTGATTACTTGAACCAAAACAAACCCATGGTCTCAAGACTCCTCATCTTGGTGATGATGTTTGCGTGGAGTGGCTGTGGTGATTATCGATCCAAAAACAAACCAAGAAGCCCTATGTGTGACCCTTCTCTTTAACATGTAACAAGCCACCCTTGTCTTCTCCTTTTGATGG
>BPTQ01000006.1:241359703-241380094 GCA_019973895.1 Chrysanthemum seticuspe
CAAAATATTACTAAATACCACTTTAATAGTGAAAAGCAGCGTTTTGTTACAGCAGCCTTTAAAGAACTTTAATTGTTTTTACCGAGGCTTTTTGATCAGCATTTTGCCACATGCAGCTAGCAATCTCTTGCTTGAGCTGCCAAAACCTTTCAAACATAGCTATAGATCTTCAAAGTCAAGTCCTCAAAAGCAGGTTTTCCAGAGCTTGTATTTCTATTATTCCCAATTTCTACCACCAAAACCGATTAACTAGAAAACGGATTTGAAACGACAAAGATATGCACGTTTTTATAAAGTTGCCGTAACTATTATTTTCTGAAAAACTATATTATTTTTACGTTACAAGTGTTACATTAGCTGTAACGACCATGTTTGCGGCTGTTTTTAACAAGGATGTGGAACTTTTTGGAACGAATTGTCTTCTAGTAAAATCAAGTTCACCGGCCATATTTTTTCAAAACGACAAACCGTTTGTATAGCGGAGTTGTAGTAAATTAATTACGGATGTTCAAACTTGGCCGAAACTCATTTTTCTGCACAACAATTAGCCAAAACCACCATCTTTAACCCTTATTATCTTTATGTTCGAGACCTTTTGGACGAAAACTCCTGAACTGAAACTTCTAGATATCGATACAAACTTTCCAAAACCGTCGAGTTCGTTCTCTAACGATCGACGTACACCGTTTTACGACTAGTTTTTCGGAGCCATTTTTGTTAATTTCAAGAAATTTCCGACGACATTGTTTTGCGACGAAAAGTGATAATTTCACCATAAATCATTATTAAACCATTGTAGGATGACATTTTGACGTAAAAAATTGTAAAGTGATTTTTGATTGGTCAAGACGTCAAAAGAGTATTTTTCGACGAAAAGTATTATTTTCAAAACTCGCAAATGGTATAAATAACATACGAAATGCATGCATAACATTACATTGCAACTCATTACATATCATATCATTCGTAATAGGTCCAGATTGAAACATCACGCTATACCTCAGTGTACTCACTCTTGTCATCACACCAGTCTACCAAGTGAGTTCATAGCCCCACTTTTACTCTTTTAACTGTTTTACAAACTCTTGGGGGGAGATACATGCTACATTTTTAATCGAACACATATGCTTTGAACTGTATGCTATATCCGAATGTTTTATTGTCACTAAGTATTTGCCATGTTCGAAGTCCCTACATCATGAACCATTAGTCACTTGCGGGTGAGCGCGAATATTGTGAATAGGCCTATTGGAATTAACACTCCCGCTCCGATTGACCCATTTAGGGGAAATCGAGCGCACTATATTTGAATCATTAAGGTAAATTGGCAAATTACCTATTAGGGCGGCGATGAAACGATGATTACCAATTTTTATTGGTGCGATGTTTACGCTTTGGTGTCATGAACTTAGTGAAATAAATACGATTTTGTTTTTAACGATGAGTGTGAAACCATTTAACTCACACTACGATTATTGTGTTCAAACGAATTACTTAAACCTATGGATTTCACTCAACCTTTGTGTTGACCTTTTTAGCATGTTTATTCTCAGGTATCTAAGGCATTATCATCATGGCATGGTTAAGGAACCACCTTTTGAGTCGCGGCGTCGACTTACATCATTGTACATTATGGCACTTTCTTTTAAAACCATCGTTTGGACTTGTGATATATTTATATTTTCGCAAACTTTGTAAACTTTTGGGACCTATGTTGTAACTCTGATTATTTTATTAAATCAAACGATGTATTTTCCAAACGACACTTTAGGTCGTTCAATATAACTGTGATTGTGATGCTATGACAGTCAATCCCCAGGAATTCCATTCCGCTGCAAAACAGGTAATTTGGGGGTGTGACAGATTGGCATCAGAGCTTCGGTTATAGAGAACTAGGTTGCATCATTGACCCTAGACTATAACTACATCATCATAGCATCTCATCATTTCATCACAAGTGCATGTTCACTTTGCGTGCGATTTATACGTACATTTTTCGAGTTATTCACTTTCATTTCACATCGATTGTCACATGGATGCCTTTAAATTCCCATCCCATTATCATTTCCTCATACTCTAATGTGGAGAATTCCTTGACATTCCCTATCATAATTTTTACATCAATTGACTCATCACCGATAACGTCGAATACTGAGATAAACCTTTAAGTACAGCAAAGTCACTCTCACTCCTTTGTTTCATCACTAACATGTCGAGTTACACGCTATTCACTCTAAGTCACTAAACCATCATTCATTTGAAGCACTTACAACACCTCATAAACCATCTTTTCGGAAACCGTCGATCATTTTGAAAAATAACCTCAAACTTATCATTTCTTATCACCTCTCTTTAGAGCGCATATTTTTAACATGGGATTTTGCTACGTCTCACATTTCCTCTTGTTTTGAAGAAGATATGGCACCGAAGAAAGCTACAGTTGAAATGACCCAAGCGGCTATTCAAAAGTTAGTGAATGATAGCATAGCTGATGCTTTAAGAGTCGAAAGGGAAACAGTGGCTGCTGCTGCTGCTGAGGCCGCGGCTGCTGCTGAAGCCGCTAGGCTAGCTGCTGCTACTGGAAATGCCGGAGGATCCGGAGTTAAGGGATGTTCGTACAAGGATTTCAAAAGTGGTGAGCCCACGAAGTTTAGGGGGACTGAAGGAGCCACGGCCATGGTACGATGGTTTGAAAAGTTGGAATCCGTGTTTTTGCTTTGTAATTGCCCGGATGATAGTAAGGTCAAATTTGCTACAAGTACATTACTCGATGGAGCATTGTCGTGGTGGAATTCATATGCTCAACCAATTGGAATGGAGAATGCTTTCAAGCTTACTTGGGAGCAATTTAAGGGTTTGGTGACTAAGAAGTTTTGTCCTCGTACGGAAGTCATAAAGTTGGAGACCGAGTTCTATGAACTAGTAACTATTGGGTACGATATTGACACTTACATTCGGAGATTCCAAGAATTGGCCGCGTTATGCCCGTCCATGGTTTCTGATAATGAGAAGTTGCTAGAGGCTTTCATTGGGGGACTTCCCG
Organism: Chrysanthemum seticuspe; assembly: GCA_019973895.1. Lineage (NCBI taxonomy): Eukaryota > Viridiplantae > Streptophyta > Magnoliopsida > Asterales > Asteraceae > Chrysanthemum > Chrysanthemum seticuspe. Next base: position 241,362,747 of record BPTQ01000006.1, read on the forward strand.
ATGTGATTCAAGGAGATGTGACTTCGTTTGATCCACAAACAATCGAGGAAGCTATTAGGGTGACTCAAAAGCTCATGGCCCAGGTAGTGAAGAGAGGTAAGTACACCAACACCAACCAAAACAACAACAACCCCAACAACCGCACCAACTACCACAATAACCAAAACAACAACAACAACGACGATAACCAAATCAACAACAACAAAAGAAAATGGGAAAACGACCAAGGAGGTTATAACAACAACAACCAAAACCGCAACACTAACCATCAACAACAACAAAATAGAAGGCAAGAAGCGGGAATGGTTTATGTCGCTGCACCAATGAGAGGTAGAGGGTATGCTGGAACACACCCACTATGTAATCGATGTAATTTTCATCACTCGGGTCCTTGCCCTGCAAAGTGCCACAAATGCCAAACACCGGGACATCTAGCCAGGGATTGTAAAGGTAAAGCCGTAGTCACATGCTTCGGATGTGGGGAGCAAGGACACTATAGAAATCAATGTCCTCAAAACCAAGGTCAACCAGTTGAAGATGCTCATGGGAATGCATATATGTTAGGAGGAGGAGAAGCTCGTCATGGTCCCAACAACGCGGAAGACTGAAGAAGTTTGGAAGCTAACAGTCTTAATTTTCCTTATGTACTATGTCGTACTAAGTTTATGTTTTCCATCGTATCCGAATCTTTATAACCTAAGATGTACTACTTTTGCTAAACCACTTGTTGTAAAATATTCTCATCTATCGTACTTTATTTTCTTTCCGATTTGTTATTACTTATGAGAATTTTACTTCTTTTTACTTTATCGACCATTTTAACGACACGGTTTAAATCCTTGTAAGCATCGAGAGTTATAACAACTAAACCGAACGTCACATCATCGTTCCTTAATTATACATAGCCTAGCTAACTATGTCTAATTCTGGAGGGGTCATGTTATGTTGGGAGCAGTTAATTATAAATCATAGTGCAAGCAAAATCTTCACATATTTCAAAGTCAAAGTGTTACTTATGAGAAATTCATCCGATATTTTCTGTACTATGATGTTTTGTACGCTCTCAATCATCGATAACCGTAACGACACTTCTCCATACCTTCTTTCCTCGTTATTCATCATGGACTCAAAAATTCGATAGACTAACACGAACTGAATTCAGGGACTGAATTCCTTTTTGGTTGGGCGAATGTGACAACTCGCAATTTCAGGTCATTTCTCGAAACAATTTATGCCTCACTATTTCAACATTAATCGTAAACTAGGTTTATGTATTCCAAATTCGCGTAACCTTTAAGGTTTAGCGGCGAATTCATGATCATAACATCATGAACATTTCATATGGACTAAGTTTAGTCTACATTTCATTGACATCATTTGCATCATGATAATTCATTCATGACATTTCATTTCACATTAAACGCGTAATTTTTATATTAAATAAACGTTATCGCGTGAGTTAATATTTTGAACATTTAATCCGTTACTTTCAAAAATGATCCCGGTATATTTTTATATTTACATTTAGTTATATAAACTATATTTTGAGTTTTCCTAGTGTTTTAAATTTATTTGGTACATAAATCGTTAAAGTTATATTATTACGACGTTTTTCTTAAAAACTATACGATAATTATTTTATCACTCAATTTTCACAAGGAATGTATTTTTACAATTTTTATTATCTCATTACATTCTACTTTGGTCTATTAAAAATCTCTTTTACCTAAAAGTACCACTTACCTTCACTTATACATTTACCTACACCATTTACTTATACATTTTTATCAAATAATATACACAATATATACAAGTGATAAAAAGAAAAAATATATATATATATTTTGTGAAACAATCACCCCAAAAATCCGGTCATGAGGGAGTGTATGCATTTAATGTGGTAACATTTTTCTCTTATATAGATCCATACTCCATCTAAAATCATTTCACTCATTTTCACAATTCAACCAAAAATTCTAGAGTTAGTAAGTATTTTTTTTCTTCTCTCTTGTTCTTCTCCATCCAAAACCGGTTCTACATCAAGGGTTCAAGGGATCAAAAATTTTAATAGCTCAAGTGTTTTAACAATCTAGTTAATACTCTTTATAAGGTTTTGAAATAAAAACCAAGAGTGTTTAGGCTAAACCTTGTTACTTGAACCTCATCATATTCACTTGTAAGCTTGTTTCTTTCATTTTTCATGTTTTCTTATCATCTCATATGTATCTTTTCATTTTTGGAGCAAGCATGCATGATATGTGATTTATACCATTTTTAACATGATTTTAGTGTTATATATATATATTTGGTCATCCTATAATTATCCCCTTGGTATTCTTTGGTCTTGATGGTGATTAGGAACCCATGACACCCTAAGAAGGTGTATGGTAGGATTAGATTAGCTTTGGAGTTGATTTGAAGGGATTAGAATAGGTTTTGTCCGAGAAAAACTATTTTCGATAACTATAAATTATGTTCTGTCCTTGTTTCGATTTTCTGGAAAAACCGACAGTAGGCACGACCTTTTGGCCTTGATATTTAGAAAATATACTTTAAAACGAATCCGTGGCCGCTTGAACGGATAAAAACGGAGTTATAACGAAGAAGTTATGGATTTTACAAGTTTGACGACGAAACGTATATTTTTCAGAAAATTCAGCAAGCTGTTTTTACTTTGTTCGAGTCAAAAACGAGCCTTAAGCTTCACAAATTATTTCGACTTGTCAAAAATATATTAGTTTACTTCGATACGAAGCTAAGGACGTATTATACGTAGAAAACGGATTTGAAACGACAAAGATATGCACGTTTTTATAAAGTTGCCGTAACTATTATTTTCTGAAAAACTATATTATTTTTACGTTACAAGTGTTACATTAGCTGTAACGACCATGTTTGCGGCTGTTTTTAACAAGGATGTGGAACTTTTTGGAACGAATTGTCTTCTAGTAAAATCAAGTTCACCGGCCATATTTTTTCAAAACGACAAACCGTTTGTATAGCGGAGTTGTAGTAAATTAATTACGGATGTTCAAACTTGGCCGAAACTCATTTTTCTGCACAACAATTAGCCAAAACCACCATCTTTAACCCTTATTATCTTTATGTTCGAGACCTTTTGGACGAAAACTCCTGAACTGAAACTTCTAGATATCGATACAAACTTTCCAAAACCGTCGAGTTCGTTCTCTAACGATCGACGTACACCGTTTTACGACTAGTTTTTCGGAGCCATTTTTGTTAATTTCAAGAAATTTCCGACGACATTGTTTTGCGACGAAAAGTGATAATTTCACCATAAATCATTATAAAACCATTGTAGGATGACATTTTGACGTAAAAACTTGTAAAGTGATTTTTGATTGGTCAAGACGTCAAAAGAGTATTTTTCGACGAAAAGTATTATTTTCAAAACTCGCAAATGGTATAAATAACATACGAAATGCATGCATAACATTACATTGCAACTCATTACATATCATATCATTCGTAATAGGTCCAGATTGAAACATCACGCTATACCTCAGTGTACTCACTCTTGTCATCACACCAGTCTACCAAGTGAGTTCATAGCCCCACTTTTACTCTTTTAACTGTTTTACAAACTCTTGGGGGGAGATACATGCTACATTTTTAATCGAACACATATGCTTTGAACTGTATGCTATATCCGAATGTTTTATTGTCACTAAGTATTTGCCATGTTCGAAGTCCCTACATCATGAACCATTAGTCACTTGCGGGTGAGCGCGAATATTGTGAATAGGCCTATTGGAATTAACACTCCCGCTCCTATTGACCCATTTAGGGGAAATCGAGCGCACTATATTTGAATCATTAAGGTAAATTGGCAAATTACCTATTAGGGCGGCGATGAAACGATGATTACCAATTTTTATTGGTGCGATGTTTACGCTTTGGTGTCATGAACTTAGTGAAATAAATACGATTTTGTTTTTAACGATGAGTGTGAAACCATTTAACTCACACTACGATTATTGTGTTCAAACGAATTACTTAAACCTATGGATTTCACTCAACCTTTGTGTTGACCTTTTTAGCATGTTTATTCTCAGGTATCTAAGGCATTATCATCATGGCATGGTTAAGGAACCACCTTTTGAGTCGCGGCGTCGACTTACATCATTGTACATTATGGCACTTTCTTTTAAAACCATCGTTTGGACTTGTGATATATTTATATTTCCGCAAACTTTGTAAACTTTTGGGACCTATGTTGTAACTCTGATTATTTTATTAAATCAAACGATGTATTTTCCAAACGACACTTTAGGTCGTTCAATATAACTGTGATTGTGATGCTATGACAGTCAATCCCCAGGAATTCAATTCCGCTGCAAAACAGGTAATTTGGGGGTGTGACAGAATTGGAAGAGACTCAAGCGCGTGGTCTCCCGTGTGGTAGCATCAAGGTCGATGGAGTCAATAATTTTAAAGAAGTCCTTAAGAGGTTGATTAGAATCTTTGAAACGAAGTCCATAGAATGCACATCCGTTTTGCACCAACCCGATGGTGTCGGATCGCAGGGCCGTAGTTTGAGCTTGATCGGGGAGCTCAATGGTGTTCTTATAGCCTTGATGACTCGGTCTAGAGTATTCACCAAGAGTACGACCTCTTGGTGGGTCAATTGGTGGTGGTTATCATCTTCCATGATGAAAAGTGATGAAGCTACGAACAAAGTCACGAAGAAGGGGGATAGACTACAAGAAAGCTAATGAAAATGAGAAAAAATATTACTTGATAGGAATCAAGCAAGGGAACCTAAAAGAGATAAAGATCTAACTAGCTATTTTATTCCCCAGTAGCAGCGCCAAAAACTTGATGCGCGTACGAAGCGCGTTCGGGGTCAAAGGAACTTCCTTTTCGTTGAGCAAGTTTTTCAACCACCTAAGCAGTGAACCTAATCGTTTTAGTGTAGTATTGGGAAAGCCTCGGGGATTGATATCGTTCTCTAGGGGAATAGGAATACTAGTAAGAAATGTATGACGAGAAGGTGGGGGTTGAGGATGATTCTTTTTTATCTTTTTATTGGTAGAAAGCTAAGGTAAAATCTCGGGGAAATTAGTTTGGGGGTGGTATTTCTACCGATTACTTCTACTTATCTAATTATCTAATTATCTATTACTACGGGTAGTCTTATGTCTATTTGATGTGTGCTCGTATGATAATTAAAAATGTGTTTACCTAAATACTATAACTCTCTAGTTTTCTTTTATTGGTCGGTTGAATTGTCACACCTTATCTTAACGCGTTGTATTCCTAAGGTCGTAGGGTATGCGTAGTCTCTAGTTCTTTGAGGTTATCTCTCGGGCATGACATACGAAATTGGAAAGCCTAGGCTATTTCATTCATAACCCACACATTCATAAAGCATACTCAAGCATTAAATACAACGAATGATGCCTAGTTGCACTCCTAAGCCAATTTACAATTAAGATAAAACACAACCTAACAATAATCAATCACTAGGTTTCATAGATCTAAGCAAACACATAAGAAATTTAGCTAGACATGGTAAACAAGCAAGCATACACACAATCAATCGAATAAGGGATAGAAATAATGTTACTTTGGATTAAAAGACTTATCTCGATGTGTAAAATAGGGTATGGGACCCTAAGATACTGTCCAAATCGGACTACAAACGATTTATGGTTTTTTCTCCAAAAGTCTACCTCTTTAAATGCAGAAAAATCGAATTCTATATATAGATTTACAAGTGCGACGGGGTCACATTTAGCATGGGACGCCGTCAGCTCGCCGTCATTAGGGTTTCGCCTGGGCCAAGTCATCAACGGGACGGCGTCACCTTAGAGTTGTGACGTCGTCAGTCTTCAGTTGGGACGTCGTCTTGATTCTGGATCTGGTCCGTCTGAGTTGAGAACTGTAAGTGATGCCCTCCTTCTTTACAACGTGATGCCGTCAGGTTATATGAACAACATTTCCACTGAGCCGCTAGTGCATGTTTTGATCAGGTCTTTATAGAGGGATGGCGTCGCCCTTTAATTGGGACGCCGTCAAGTACTGTTTGATCAGCTTTGAGAGGCTTCAATCTTGACTTTGCCATTTTCTTCATGTATTTGCTTCTTTTTGTCAAAATATGCTTCATTCCAGCATTTTGCTTCCAAGAGACCTAAAAAGTGAAAAGAACAAAATTAAGCAGTAACGGATATAAAAGTGGTCGATTTAGAGCTTAAATGACCCTCTAAAAGCGTACGTTTTAAATCCTTATCGGACCCACTCACCAATTTTCTCTTCTTAAGTAGAAATATCATTTTCGTTACTTTGTTGACCAACTTGCCCACCACATTCCCGAATAGCACCTTGTGGTCCTTCAGGTCAGTTTCCAATGAAGTGACCCTTTGCACCAGAAGAGAAGCCATGGAGGAAAAAGCTGCAAGTGAAATAGGATCCTCTGCACCTCTTGAAGTTTGGCCAGCAGTAGGATTTGTAGCAGACCTTGTGTAACACCCGCAAATCTGGTTTAGCGGAAGCATACGTGTTATGGGGAATGTTACAAAATCGGAGATCACAACACAAGTAATAAAGAACGGAATACATACTCCGTTTTCATTTCATAAAATAGTTTCGAAATCATTATCTTACAAACATTGTTTAAATAAAATGGGCACTTTCCATAAGTTTAGTGGTCCCAATTTAAAAGCATCATTATGTGTAAAACACTTCTTTAGACATTACTACGACCATTTACCACCTCTTTCCTTGCATCCATAATCACAATTTAAACACCTGAGAAAATATGCTAAAAAGGTCAGCTAAAAGCTGGTGAGTTCATAGGTTTAAATTAAAACATTAAGCATGGACCATAATCAAAGACATATAATCATTACAAAGAATATAATGATATATGGATGAAAGTCTATTACGTTAGCACTAAGTTCATGCAACCGATACTACGACAGTTTCTGTATGCTAAATGAAATCATACAATATATAGGCCCAATGCGAGTGTTTTGTCCCTCAACACTCGATTCCGACATGGTATACGTTTTGCCTTGGCCTAAGCATGGCCAACCGAACAGAGGAGTCACCCTCAATAGATCTATTTATAACATTAGCGCTTCCCAGCAGGGAACTGACGGTTCATGAAAAGGGGCATTTATAGGGACATCAGGGCTTAGGCTAAACCACGTAATAGTAATCATGCAACAAGTTAGGTCCATAAAAAGGTTTTGCATATTTTCTCACCCCAAAATGTTTAAAACAATTTATCAAGTAAAAGAGGGGCTATGAAACTCACCTTAGCAAATGAGCGATCCAAAAGTGGGATTCAGTGAATATTGTGAAGCTGCACCGACACGTGACCTAGATAAGGAGGGTAATGTTTTAGTTCATTGTTTTTAAGTATCACTTACTTAAAATGGTTTAATTAATATTGTTTTTATAATGGTATTAAAACCAAAGTCTTGTTTGTAAAAATGATTATAATGTTTTACTAGTAAGTATATGAATGTACATATACTTTTTCATGTTGACATTATAATGATATTGTCAAAATTAAAGTCGGTTCATTTTCTAATTGAATTTAGAAAATAGTCATTGTAATTTGATGACTTTCATATCTATTATTGGTAAAATAATATAGTAGTCATTATTTGTTTATCAAAAAGTTTGTTCTTAACATTTATAATTCGAAATTAGTAGTTCACTTAACATAGAGATGTCTAACCGAATACACTTGACGTTAAACTTTGATGTAAACTTTATCAAGTAGATTATATTTTTAAACACTTGTTTCTTGTATTGAGACTTTTGCACTTGTTCACTTGCTAACACATATACATATATTTAATTAAGAGATTTCGGTTACGCTGGAATGAGTTATAGTTCGTATTTTTGTCTTCCGATTTTATATCTCAAGTTTATTTGATAAACTTTCCAATTATTTTAACGAGTATCCAGAAGTCGAAGGTGGGCTGGGGCCCGACGGAAATGGATGTAACATTGGGCTTAGGCCCGAAGTGAGATTTGTACAAGAGATAGGGCTTCAGCCTATGGATGGTTTAAAATCTTTCTGGGATAAGGCCCAAACGAATTATACTCACTGTTACGAGAGTTTGATGACATTTAACATGCAATGTATTAGCACTACACTGCCTTCACGTTTGACGCAAGGTTCAAAACAACCAGTTTAGGACTCACGACACAAGCCAACCATAATATGTTCTAGATCGTGAAGTCGAGGCTCCCCGACTGGGAAACAAGTATACAGGACCCGTGTTAACCCGTCATAACCATTTTAGTGAAAAATCATACCACCGTGGTGATAACCATAGTGGGGTTTGCTTCTTTTCGACTCACAATAGTGATCGAACAAGGCCCACTTAAGGGTGACTTATTTTGGACACAAGGTGATGGTTATATAACCACATCATTTTCCTCATGTAAAAATCTCATGTGCAATATGTTTACTACCAAATATATGTCCAGATGTGTAGAGGGGTTTCGAGTAAGGTACCACCCACTCGAAGTTAAACTCAAGCCAAGAGCGTAACTTCTGATGTGCTCAAAATACACATCGATTACCCAACTTGACTATAACAACCCGAATGATACTCGAGGGCACATATTAACTTAATAAGTTGGAACAAGGACGCGGTATGACCTCATGATTGTTGAGTACTACTCAACCCAGTTTCACTAGATTATCATTACTACTCAAATTTTCGAGTACTAAACAAGGTGTCGCAACAAACATTAAATTTTCCGGATTCAATACTTATGTTATTAGTAGTTTATAAAACTTAACTTTTCCAAGTTCTTGGTTTTGTTACTCTCGACAGAAAACGATTTCACACAAGAGAACCACATTTTTCATATTAACATCCACCAAAACTCAACACCATTTTCTAGATCCAATACTAATGTTACTAGATATTTTATAAAAGAAAAGCTTAGCTTTCTCATTTCTTGGTCCTTACCTCTTGACAGAAACAATATTAACAAAACCAACAACAAAATCAAATTTACATGTGACTATATCATTTACCGAAGATCACAAGGTTTATCAACAACAAGAACACTTTACTTTACAATTGACTTATCAATTTATTATCAACTCAACTCATGGATTTAACAATACAAAATTGGAATGTGATACTCCTGGGTTTCCTCGATAGATCATAAAAGAAGGAGTATTCCAATGCTTCTTAGTTTTCTTATCCCTTTGTGGTGAGATTTGGAGTGTGATACTCCTGGGTTTCCTCGATAGATCTTAAAAGAAGGAATGAGAGTAGTCTTTGACTCCACTTTTCAACTTGGAAGATGGTGTAATACCACATTGACTTAAGAACTTCTTCTCTCTCACACCCATCTTCACACTAGGAGGTTTCTCATTGGAAGGATAGAAAGAAGAAAATGACCCTTGAAGCTCCTATGGCTACCCTTCGACATTCCGAATCTTGATTGAAATAGGGGCGGCGTGGGTGTTGGTGAAGACCCAATAAAAACATTCACTAATTAACTCGTACAAGAAAGTGAAGATGAAAGGGCCTTTATCAGGTTCCATTTTTTATCAATCTCTTCTTTGGGTGCATTGACCTACTCGAAGGTTATGATATCAGGAAAAGATGGACCCTTTTTGGGAAGGCAAAGTTTTGTTGTTATCTTGAGAGAGAAACGTGTGAACGAAAAAAAAATGATATAGGGTAGGGTGAGGGGCGGTTATACCAAGGATAGTGGGGTAAGAGTTTTTATTTTCCTTATTTCCTTTGTGCTATTTTAATATAAGATGAAACTTTTATTTATTGAGGGTTGTAAGTAGAATACCAATTTGTATTATGTATTTTATGTCCCACGATACAAGACCGTGATTGAAGTATTAGATACTTTTTATACTGAAACGCGTTAAGAATACGTTTTCGAAATGGTATTATATTGGTAATATTTTCTATTCTTGGGTTTATCTTTTGTTTTATTTGCCCTAATCATAGTGTCGGTACGCGTGCAGTGTCGGTCACAGTGGAAAACAAGATAACCTCTCGTCTTACAATTTTATCATGAGACAAATTCAGAACTAAAATAACAAAATATTCAAATTATGCAATGAGTGCAAAAGTAATGCAATAGGCTACAGTATGCGAGTTATCTACTCAAAGGATCAGTCAAGCTTATGCATGCTTAATGACTTATGCTTAGTAATAATAAATTACCATTTATTATTTAATAATAAGTGAAAAATTACCGTGTGTCACATCCTCCCCGCCTTAGAAGGAAAACCGTCCTCGGTTTTCAGTTAGAGTTACTTGTTGAAGTTGAGAAAAGATGTGGGTATTTATGCTTGAATTCATCTTCACGTTCCCACGTGTATTCTGGACCTCTTTGAGAGTTCCAACAGATCTTAACGATGGGAATGCGGCTTTGTTTAAGCCGCTTGATTTCTTGATTCATAATTTCAATTGGTTCCTCGACGAAATTTCAATCTTTCATCGATTTTGGACTTCTTACAATGGAATGGCGAGAGTTTCGTCGGAAAGACAATTCTTCGAGTTGCATATGTGAAACACGTTATGCCTGGAGTTGAGTTCTATTGGTAATTCGTGTCGGCAGCCTACCGACCCGATTCTTGCGAGAATTTTGAAAGGTCCAATGTAACGAGAATTCAACTTTCCACATTTTCCGAGACGGACTTTGCCTTTCTGTGGCAAAACTTTTATCATGACTCTATTTCCCACTTGAAACTTAAGTGGTTTTCGTCTTTTGTCCGCGTATCTCTTTTAATGATCATGTGCCGCTTGCAGGCGGTTCCGGATTAGCACAATCTTTTCAGTAGTTTCTTTGATTAGTTCCGGGCCAGTGTGTTGGCTTTCTCTGAGTTGTGCGTACTAGAATTTTTGTGCATAACGTATAGTCCTGATGGTAATCCGAGTTGGTAAACTACCAGCTCGATCTTGGAGAGGATCTGACTAACCCTACGAAATAAGGTCTTACCCTTTGCGTTTTGTTAAAATGTTTTATGCTTTTCTGAGGCGAAACCTCATCCTAAGCTTTTCGTCGACTTGAACTTCAAGCGGTATTTAGTCCTATATTTATTTATCTTGACGATCAGAGTTGTTTGCACTCGGCCTCTGGTCCGCACATTATTATCAATGGTTCTCGATAAAAGCTTGGAGCCATTGGACTGGTCCCTTGCCAGTCTCTGTTCTGAACACGATTGATTTGCGCTTTTGACCATACAGTGCCTTATGAGGTGGCATGTTGTTGCTAGGAAATTCGGTTAAGGCAATTTTCCTGCTCCATCCACCTTTCAAACAAGTTACTCATGTTCAAAGTATAACTTCTATAGCTTGAATGGTCCTTCCATTTAGTCCATTAGTTGGAAGACGGTAGATGGTACTCATTTCCAGATGGATTCTCAAGAACCTTGGAGTGGTCTTCGAAAGTTTGACGTGAATGGTTATCGCTATTTGGAATGAGGAGAATGGAAACGCTATGACTTGTTGCTCCTTTGCTTCAAGCAAAACCGTGCGAGTTTGCCCATGTTGTCGTTCTCTATGTTGGGTAGAAATGGCTGGACTTGATGAGATGATCAACTCTTACTCAATTAGGGTTGTAATCGATAGAGGTCTTTGGTGACTTGGTACCGGAATCCATTGTTATGCATTCCCATTTCTATCTGGGAATTTCAGTGTGCACAGGTAGGTTTGATGGTTCCTGATTGTTTGAATTTTTCTTTTCGAACATGCTAAGTATTGTTTGACATAGGTTAAATACCAGCCTTCGTGTTTGGTACTCAGAATAGCTTTCTGGATCAAGGTGCATCTTGCCGGACACTAGAAAAGTATTACTCCTGACCTTCATGAGGCTCACACATAATAGGATTACAAATCCCTTCATGGCGTGGATCTCAACATTGGTCCTTGGGGATAAGACTCCCTTTGGTCTTTTACGAACTCCATTTCATCTTCAGGTATGTCGCAAGGGTTTTATTTAGTCGGTTCTTCCTTTGAGGGCTACTACTTGAGCTTCAAGATTTTAAATGGGAGGGGTGAACTAGATCTTTCGTTTGCCCACTGATATGGCTTTAAAAGGTATAGTATGCTAATTGTTGTTTAAAGTATATGCGGTTATGACCGTTTTGCCCTGGGTGAGTACGAATGTTGTAATTGAACTTATGTTGCAACTCCAATTATTGGTGTCGTCATATGCTCAACTTCCTTTTGACTCCATACATTCCGTAGGATCTTGTGGTCAGTGAACACTGTACTCCCTTGATGTAGTAAGGATAGCATTTCTAGATTTCCTTAGTGTGATCATGTTAGGTTCTAACTCTAATTTGTGCACTGCTTAGTGCTCCTCACGGATCTTTGGATGTTGAGTATCCTGTACCATTATTTTCCTCTTTGGATCAGGATAGCTTTCAGCTCTGGTGTAAAGCATCTCCTTTAAATGGTAGAGCCTCTGTCATACTCCGGTATGTCTAAAACAGGTGCACCACACAATATTTCCTCGTGTCGTGTGTGGGAGCTTGTTGGGTTGACCTATGGTGTATGACAATCTATTCCTTTCTTGGTTCAGTGTAGGTGATAGAATACTAAGTATGAATCGGTATATCCGAGGCGTCAGTCTCTGTATCCATTGTTCTACAGGGTGCTAATTCATTGTCAAGGGTCCAAATGGCTCACATTTACTTCCTTGGTAGAAGATCTCTTCCCTCAGGTGGCATGGTTTATTATATTCCCGTGTATGTGAAATGTCTGCCATTTTAAGAGTGGATGTCGACACGAGATATAAACATAATTTTTTTTCCATTTCATGGTGGTGAGTTAAGCACTCCCTTTAACATGACCAGGTAAGAATTTCAAGAATTTAACCACGCCCGTGCACGTAACCCCTCCCGAATTATACATAGGTGATCAGGCTATGTATAATTGGGGACCGGTGACGTGTTGTTCGGTATAGTCTTAATCTTGGTGTATTTATTCTTTGGTCAGCGGAAATGTTGCAAAAGTTCATGTGCGAAGTTTTGGTGCGATGATTTATAAGATTTGCTAGGCCGACCAATTCTGTCAACATGACCTATGGCTCGTTTGACCAAGATGTGTAAAACAATGGCAACTTGGTTAGGGATGGAATGTTGAATTTCTGATTCTTGGCAAGGTAACAGTTTGAGTTGGTCTTATCGGTATTGATAATAATACCTTCGGAATTTTTGAAATGTGGATTTTTCTAAGACATCTCGTTGGGTGATACTAATTTGTCAGAGAGATTAGTCGAATACCCAAGATGACTTTCTCTTATCTTTAGAGAAATCCTTTCATCGTGACAAGATAGTTGAAATCCTTAATGATATGGTGAAAACGGTCATGGAGAAGACATATATTAAGATAACACAATAAAAACAACAAATACATTACTAGGGAAAGGTGCAGTACATTAAGGTTTCATAGAGAAGTACTTTAAAGTAGACTACGAATTAGAAGTTTAAACTAAGCTTTCTTTCAAACAGCATCTCTAGCTAACTTAGTTTCTTCCTTGGTGTCCGTTGGGAGCCTGTACAATTCTTCACACTTTCTTCAGGAAATTGTTTTGACACTTGTTGCCTTCAAGCTGATCCTTCCTATCCGGGCACATGCTTTTGATGTGGCCTTTCATTCCACACCCATGACATGTCACTGTCTCCCAATAGAGTTTCTTACAATCTTCCATCTTATGCCCAATTCCTTTACAAATTCCACAAGGTGTAGGGCATTCTCCATAGTGGTAATATGGGCATATATTGCACTTGGGTTTTGTCCCAGCATACCCTACTTCCCGCTTGGTTTTAGCAGTCCCAACTTCAGTCGTCCATTGACACTTGCTTGATTGTTGCATTTGATCTTCCTCACTATTATATTCCGAGTTCCTCTTGCTACCACAGTACCCCATTGATTTTCCTTGGGGCAGTGACTTTGTCAATCCAGAAGTCACACCAGTAGCTTCTTGAGTGATAGTAGGTGCGAATGCAACAACGTTCCTCCGAATTTCGGGTGAAAATCATGTCAGGACATAGTTGGGCTAGTTCACGAAAACGGTTGGTGTACCCTTCGAGGTCATTCCCTATCATAGTTAGTCCACAGAGCTCTTGTTCCATCATTCGCAGCTCATTTCTTGAGCAGTATTCCGCAATCATCATTCTCTTCAGGGTGTCCCACTTGAGTGAGTAAGCAGAGTCTATTCCCACTAAATGGACATAAGTGTCCCACCATGTGAGGTATTGATGCCGAAAGGTGCAAGTAGCATACTTGACCTTACAATTGTCCGCGCAACTCTGTTCGCAAAAAATTGTCTCTAACCTTTCTAGCCATTTTGCCAAACCTATGGCTCCTTCAGTCCCCTCAAATGCTGGTGGTTTACAGTTCCTGAATTCTTGGTAAGAGAAATTTCGTGTTGTAGGCGTCTTATCAACAACTTCTTCCCTATTCCCCTGGCTGATGTTGTTGATGTTGTGATTGACTTGATAGTTAGCAATCCTTGCAGCAATTCGTTCGGTAACAGATTTCTCAATGGTGGTTGTGTCCATGTTCAGCTTTACTGGAAACATTTTCCTTCAACCACAAGAAATGACAACAATAAGTCTTCTACGGGTATGGGGACCATGGTGGAGATCCAATAAGTTACAACATGCACTACTTCTCAATCAAGTATTTTCTAGGTTGTATTGATTGGATATCACGTAGACTTAGTCTATTATTATGACGTTAAGAAAACGGAGATTGGTTGAAGTGAGTTTAACATGAGGATATAATTCACAAGACGTTGTTTATTATGCATAGCTGTTCATCACCATAAACTGAATCACATTCTAAGAAGATTCCTGGCTCATAGGTCTGATACATAACATGCGCTCATTGACTCGCTCTAGTTTGTTATACAACAAAACTACTACTAGCGTTTTTATTGAAATCACTCATCACAACGTCTAACACAATACAAAGTGAAATTTAAGCACTTCCCGGTGCTGCCCCGGGTTGAATTTGTTGAGTTGCCTTCCATTCCTCTAACTCTCTGAGCTGGGCCTCCATCCTGGCAAATTTGTTGTTGGCCTCATTTTCCCTACTGTCCATAGTACGTCTTTGAAATTGTACGACACCCTCCAGATACCCCGACTCAGTTAGTGCTATTGTAGTAACGGTCTCCAACCGTGTCAACCGACTCTCAATCTCTGTGAGACGTCCCTGGGTGTCTCCCAGAGTTTTCAAAGTACACCTTTCAATGTGGTCTTCAAGGCGGGCAATTATTTCGTTCAACTTCTCACGAGTTCCCTCTAATACTGTTCCAATAGCGTTGTAGCATTCCTTGAGTTTTTGGCCAAGCGCTTGTAGTTCTTCCACCACTTCTTCAATCCCTTCAATCCTTTATTCTGGTAATACTCCCAGATGGTCCGACATCTCTTCTATTTGTTCCTCATTACGTGTTATGCGTGCCATAATTGTGTCGAGAGTTGGTGGTCTAGCAGTGGCTGCTTCCAAAGTTTCTCCAACTTCGAACACACTAGGAGGTGGTGTACCAGAAGACGGTGGCGATGATGCAGAGACGCAGATTCTCTTGCCAGTAGGTATCTCCCAACTAAGAAGTGGATCTCTTTGGTGCCTTGGTGAGAGTGTAGGAGCAGTGGAACTTGTAGGTATAGTACTGATAGTAGTGATGATTTGGAAGTGAGCAGGTGGAGTGTGGGTAGTACCCTCCTGGTGAACTTGATACACTACCCTGTACGGGTTTCCAGTGCCAGGAGTCAGTTGGGAAGGGGCTGGGATACGTTCAGCAGGTGACAAACCTTCTGTCGTGTCATCGCATCCAGCTCCAGAGTGAGGGGAAGACATGGCATGTGACAAGACGGTGCATATGTGTAAGTATTTATAAGAATATACTTATAATGGATATGGGGTAGCGAATTAATAAATAGGCAATATATCATGCAGTCATGTCTAAATGAACTCTAAGTAAAATGGCAAGTAAGGCAGGCGACAACTGGCAGTCGTAGAGTGATGTTTTTGTAAAAAGTAGTTATAGTTTAGGGTTTATATGTACCTAGTTCTCTATAACCTGGCTCTGATACCAATCTGTAACACCCCCAAATCTGGTTTAGCGGAAGCATACGTGTTACGGGAAATGTTACAAAATCGGAGATCACAACACAAGTAATAAAGAACAGAATACATACTCCGTTTTCATTTCATAAAATAGTTTCGAAATCATTATCTTACAAACATTGTTTAAATAAAATGGGCACTTTCCATAAGTTTAGTGGTCCTAATTTAAAAGCATCATTATGTGTAAAACACTTCTTTAGAAATTACTACGACCATTTACCACCTCTTGCCTTGCATCTATACTCACAATTTAAATACTTGAGAAAATATGCTAAAAAGGCCAGCTAAAAGCTGGTGAGTTCATAGGTTTAAATTAAAACAGTGAGCATGGACCATAATCAAAGACATATAATCATTACAAAGAATATAAGGATATATGGATGGAAGTCTATTACATTAGCACTAAGTTCATGCAACCGATACTATGACAGTTTCTGTATGCTAAATGAAATCATACAATATATAGGACCAATGCGAGTGTTTTGTCCCTCAACACTCCATTTCGACATGGTATACGTTTTGCCTTGGCCTAAGCATGGCCAACCGAACGGAGGAGTCACCCTCAATAGATCTATTTATAACATTAGCGCTTCCCAGCAGGGAACTGACAGTTCATGAAAGGGGGCATTTATAGGGACATCAGGGCTTAGGCTAAACCAAGTAATAGTAATCATGCAACAAGTTAGGTCCATAAAAAGGTTTTGCATATTTTCTCACCCCAAAATGTTTAAAACAATTTATCAAGTAAAAGAGGGGCTATGAAACTCACCTTAACAAATGTGCGATCCAAAAGTGGGATTCAATGAATATTGTGAAGCTGCACCGACACGCGACCTAGATAAGGAGGGTAATGTTTTAGTTCATTGTTTTTAAGTATCACTTACTTCAAATGGTTTAATTAATATTGTTTTTATAATGGTATTAAAACCAAAGTCTTGTTTGTAAAAAAGATTATAATGTTTTACTAGTAAGTATATGAATGTACATATACCTTTTCATGTTGACACTATAATGATATTGTCAAAATTAAAATCGGTTCATTTTCTAATTGAATTTAGAAAATAGTCATTGTAATTTGATGACTTTCATATCTATTATTGGTAAAATAATATAGTAGTCATTATTTGTTTATCAAAAAGTTTGTTCTTAACATTTATAATTCGAAATTAGTAGTTCACTTAACATAGAGATGTCTAACCGAATACACTTGACGTTAAACTTTGATGTAAACTTTAT
>BPTQ01000006.1:241380194-241629083 GCA_019973895.1 Chrysanthemum seticuspe
GACAGTTTGATGGTGATGAGAGTGGCGACTGTGGTGATTACTTGAACCAAAACAAACCCATGGTCTCAAGACTCCTCATCTTGGTGATGATGTTTGCGTGGAGTGGCTGTGGTGATTATCGATCCAAAAACAAACCAAGAAGCCCTATGTGTGACCCTTCTCTTTAACATGTAACAAGCCACCCTTGTCTTCTCCTTTTGATGGCATGGTGGCGGCAAGGCAGTACAGTGGTGGCCGAGTATGGTGTGGCGGTGACAGAGAGGAGAGGAGATAGGAATTTTGAGAGAAAGAGATATATGTCTGATTTATCTTCTATTATTAAAGGGGAGGAAGAGAGGCGGTGAGTGAGTAGGATAAGGATTGAGATTTTTATTTTATTATTACCTCGTGTATTTCGTGTCCCGTTGAGCTAGAATATAAACATTGCATCTCGGTTTGGTAATTGCGATAAGTATATCTTTGGAAGTGTTATTATAAAAATAATGTATAAACAATATTATCGACTCCAAAAATAAATATCAGGATTAAACCAGAACTAGTGCGGTGTTGGTTACACGTTATATGTAGCTTTCATGTTTTACGAGATAACTTCTCATTAAATGGACCGAGGTGAACGAAAATGTTCCGATAGTAATAATTTAAAGCAGAGTGAATTATTTAACTTGGAATAATTACTGGTTAACTACCGGTTACAGTTATGTATAAACCAATTTTAAGGTTTATGTATTAAATTCTTGTGAAGTGTGATTTAAAGGATATAATATAGGATTTGTAATATAAAGTTAAGTTTATGTGCTTTAAATACTTGTACACTTGCTGTAAAGTATTGTACCTTGGGGTTTAGGATTTAATTACGTAAAATCATAATTGTAATAAATTAGAATTTCGTGAAATTCTATTAAATGGCAAACGTTTAACTTAAACGTTGATATGTTTATTTGAAATAAACATAAGGCATGTTGGTGTCGATGAGCACATTTATTGGGAATGTGAGTTACGTCACATTAGTTAGTTGTTGTAATCAGGTAAACTGATAACGTCTAATCTTAAAAAAAAATTAGACGTAGAAAACGGATAAGTATTCTTTCATTAGAATATTATATTAATTTAATACAAGGTGAAATTTACCGGTGGTTACAGTCTCACCCCCTTAAATGGAATCTCGTCCCGAGATTCAGTCTGTGTTAGATGTTGAAACGATGTTGACGAATAAATGTGGTTTTATGAGATAACTAGTGATGTATTTCAACTTGTTTTTGAAATAAGGTGAAATTTGTCAAGTGTTCTATCAGATAATTATTTCTTCTGATTCAAGGTGAATAGAAATCAATGAACAGTAACCAACAACGGTCGAGAATAGTAAACCTATGGCTACTTTTGTTTCTTTAAACGAGCTATTTTTAACACTTCAAGATGCCGCATTTTATTACCATTGTTGCGCTTGTGTATTTTGTATTAGCAGCTACTTACTATGTCAACGCTTCGGAAGAAGAAAGGTTATCGGTTTTTAAGTTGATCATGGGCTGAAGCTCGTTAAATTTAAGATGCATTTGAATAATAGCGTGGATCGAAGCCCATAATAAAGAGTGTTGGTAGCTGAGATCAACTTTACGTGGTAAGGATATGGTAAGAGATCATTTTGTTACTGTGTTTAAATCTGATGGATACACATGAATCGTTTATACTTGCAAAGTTTCATGATTTTCAAAAAAATCAAGTAGAGAATCAATCTGGACATGGCTCTAGTACAACTATTCTCAGTATTTGAAAATTTTAAGTTGAACATAGGTAGTCAGGCCATGTTCAACTGTCCGTAGATTAAATATAGGTGACTAGGCTATATTTAATCGAGGTTCGATAAACTTTTCAAATACCTAAAGTAGGTATACTCGTGATATGCCCGTTGTTTGATGAGGCAAACTTTCCCATTCTCGAGCATAACCCTCAAAAGACCTTAAGGTAACCGATTTTTACTTAATCCCACAACTCATCAAACAAGAACTGTCATCGGATTAGGCTAAATCGGTTTGAGTAACGGGTCTTTTGAAAATTTGTTCGGTCATAGAATTGCTTACACATTTGAGACTACTACTCCCATCATCACATGATTCTTCCTGAATTAGACATAGGTGTACATGCTATGTATAATTTAGGAGTAATAATGTAATGCTAGGACTAATCGACTCGTATGATGTTCCGTGTTTGTGATAGTACAACGTTTATATAGAAGATAGTATAAGTTTATACATACATAATAATCGATCTTATGTATGTAGTATGAGTCTGTAGCATGAGCAAATAAAGCAGATACGCGTGGAAAAATAGTCCACACTAGGCTAGAATCATAGAATTTTAATAATGGAAGTTTTGAAAGGAAACTCGATGAATATAGAGAAAGTTGTTGAACTACAGCTTTTGTAGATGATGAATCAGTTTGTTCCTTAGCAATCCCATATCTTGTATTTCTAGAAGGGATATCGATAGGTTGTGACGAGTTTCATGTAAACCAATATTACGTAAGGTCGTGAAAAGTTTAGAAATCACTGTAAGAAGTAATGGAGACCACTGTATCACTCACAGTGCCCGAGAGGTAATGGAGACAACTGTATCACTCACAGTGTCTGTGGGAATAATAGAGACCATCAGTTCAAGATGGCACAACGTTCATTAGTTTAAGTGTTTCAGTGAATGAGTGAAATGTTTCGCATCTCACAAAATGTACGAGTAGGTACATGATCGAGAAAATGTGGTTGTGTCGTAATGACCTAGGATAGGCATACGCAGATTTGTTCTGTCCATTGTTTATATAAAGTGATCCAAAGTATGTCGAATGTGTATATATTAATATACTAATATGTTCGTGTAGCATAAACATGCCTAGAAGTCACATAATCGTCTGGAGGATGGAAGGCACGGAGAGCGTGAGGCTATAAAATGTTTTGTTTGTAAAAGTAGTTATAGTTCAGGTCTCAATTAGACCCGTTTCTCTATAACTGTAGCTCTGATACCAATCTGTAACACCCCCAATTTCATGATACGCAGCGGAATTCAAACTGGGTGTTACTTCATGGCACAACAGTTACAATAATAGAAAACGATCTTTAATTGAATCGTTTTAAAGATTTATCATTCGAATATCAGAGTTTACAAAATGAGGTCCCAGTAGTTTTGTAGTTTATTAAATAAGGTTTCGAATGATAATAACATTTATAGCCATCTTGAGTATCCGTGCTCCTCCGTGCCAGCCTCGTTCATTATGGACCTGAGATAAACATGCTAAAAGTGTCAACACAAAGGTTGGTGAGTTCATAGAGTTTGTTGCAAATAAGTTGGAAGTCGATAAACAATGTTCATGTAGCAAAGGCATTGTGAATCCACTCAGTTGCAAATCCCGCCCATACAAAACTTGCAACCTGTGTGTTCACAACCCATTGCTAAATTATAATGTGAGTAAAACAATAGATTTCAATAGTTTCAAGTTCGGGTGAATATTTGTAGTAGTTACAAATATTGATAAAATAAGTAGTGGGTTATGTTATACACCCATAATTCGTTTACTTGCCCTAACCGGGTCAATTACAAAAGATGGTTTGTTTTGTTGCCCTAACCGGGTCAACACAAAAGTAGTTCGTTTGTTTGCCCTAACCGGGTCAAAGTTGAGTGATTCCATAAAGTTTGTATAATAATCAGTTGAACACAAGTTTCAAGTTTAATAAACAGTGGGCTACGTTGGTATACGCCCATAATCCAGTAGTTGCAGTACAGTATCATTACAGTACTGTGTTATTGCTCTAAGCTCATGACACGCAAACCTTAACAGTTGGACATCATAAAAATGATGTTAGTACAGACATCATAGAGATGCTTTCTGTAACAGTGCCCTCAGGCAGGAGCTTGCCATTCTCCCGTTTGTTCTCAAATATAGTGCATTTGGTTACCTATCCGGCTAACACAAATGGGGCGTCAACTGCCAATAGATCTATTCACTATACTCGCGTTCACTCGCAAGTGATTAATGGTGCATGACATGAGGGACTTTTAGTGGCAAAAGTAGGCACTTATGCAATAAAAATCAGGATAGCACACAGAAAAACACTTGTGTTCATATTTGTAGCATGTATCTCCCCATGAGATAGAAAAACGTATAAAAGTGGATTCATGAACTCACTGTAATATGTAGAAGTTAAAATAAAGCAAGTAGTTGAGCATGTATCTCCCCCAAAAATAGTATAAAACAATTGAAAATGGGGCTATGAAACTCACCTTAAGTGTAGTGACGTAAGTAATGCAACGGTGTCAAGGAGTATAGCAGAACAATATAAAGAAGTATAGCGCAACGATACGTAATCGCCGTAACCTAATGAACATAAACTTGTCTCAAAATATAATACGCGAAAAGTACTCAATGTGTATGAGTTTCAAGAGATAACACGTTTTAGTTTTCGCGGAAGTTTCGTATCAATGTTTGTAAAAGATTTAGTATCATCATTCGTGTGGTGGTATGAAATCGTAGACTCAAAATACAACACACGCCAAAGCATAATATATATATCTCATATATATTATGAAGTAAAAGGATAGACAAGATGTCTCAAGAAAACGAGTCTCAAAAGTATTGATGGGTGAATTCTAGGCTAGAGGATAATGACAAGAAAACAAGTCAATTGGGCTCTAGCCCGATAATAACTTAAATTCAATTCAAGTTCAATGCCGATAATAACTTAAATTCAATTCAAGTTCAATGTGTCCAAAGTTCTTAGTCCGATATCTTAAGTCCAAATAATATTAATCCAATATTAGTCTAATAAGCTTGTCCAATACAAGTCCAATGTTTGATATCAAATATATGTATTGTCCAATATATATAATCCGTTACGAGTCCAATAAGTCTAGTTTTGTCCAAATGATACAAGTCCAATTTGTCATGTCTCAATCCGTATTATCCAAATCCTATAAGTAATTCTAATAAGTATTGTTTAACCATCTTTAACTTTTACTTAATTCATCACACTTTTATTTCTTAAGAATAGACGTAAAAAGTAAAAACCATGTTGCTGATTTTTAGTCAACTTCACACCATCGTATCTCTTAACCTATAAAAGATACAAGGATGGGGTTTTCACCCCTGGAAATATACTCAAGTGTAGTTTCCAAAACATTAGGCCATTCAATCAAATCATTTACCAATCAATGGGAAATCAGTTTTTACCAACTATAACTCCAACCAGAAAGTTCGCTGAAATTCTAACACTTACGGTTTTGGTCATAAATACTATTCTATAATAGCTATCAAGTTGAAACCAATTGGAGGTGAAAGCTTATAGTTTCTAGTGTTGAACCATGTTTTAAAACCCAAGCCTACTGTACAAAAATATGGAGCAAAATATGTTTTCCAACAGCAGCTCCAGAATTGACATGTTTCCATAAAATGGCCATATCTCATTCATCCGGAGGAGACATCACCCTATCCAATTCAACACATGTACCTTAAACTTATTTCCATAATCCCATCAAATAATATAGACCTTCTTAGACCAAAAGTTTTCTGCAATTAACTCATTTGTACTGCTGGTCTGCAGCAGTCCCAAGTTTTCCTACGAAATGCTAATTTTAATGTATTTCCCAAACCGTGGTAGCTATTAAAGTGATTCCACTTGAAGAAGTTAGATTTAGATGTACACTACTGAGATTAGCGTTCCTATCCTACATTTTAGAGTATTAACCTGGAGTTTAACTCGTTTTCCAAACGATGCTCCAGACTTGACTAGCAATCGTAAAACGGCCATAACTCCCTCATCCGGAGGAGTTGATAACCCATCCAATTCGCCACATGAAGCTAAGACATATATCTATCTAAGAATGTGATTTCCCAGTAGGCCATAAGCCAAAAATACTGCACACCAACTCGATTTAGCTGCTGACCTGAAACAGTCCTTAATTTACACTACTCGTGGGTTTTCTTGTTGACTCGAGAGTAAGAATGCAAACACCACTCGGGTGTTTGTCGAGCCAAGTCCACGACACAACTAACACACAAACTACCACCCTTACGGGTTGGTGTTGAACTGAGAGTAAACAACACCCCTTGGTGGGTCGTTGCTTGATGAGCCAAGGCTACAACAACCGCTCGTGGGTTGTTACTGCTGAACGAAAACCGAACATAAACAACACCTTTCAGGTGGTGTTGTTGTGAACTGGACCGAAATAAATACACCCTTATGGGTGACTCATCTGAATCGTAACATAAATAAAAAAGATACCATTGTGTTTGGCTGTGACCCGCAAACAACAAACACCGTCTTTCGGTGGTTTCTAGCCAAGAACCAGGAAACAACCAAGTAAAACAAAACCACCCCATTGGGTGGGTGGCTGTACTGAGCCGAGACACAAACCAGGCGCGGTGTTAAACTGAACCTAAACAATCACAATGACACCCCTTCGGGGCTGTCGTGAACCGAGCCAAACAATCACCACCTGTGGTGGTTTTCCTTCCAGTCGAGTGACAAACAAACACACCCTTCGGTGTACTTTTTAGCCAAGCCCAAGAAAAGCTTATTCAAATAAGCTAAAACCAAAAATAAGCTATAAACTGATTAAATAAGAAAAAAAATATAAGAAAATAAAACCAAATCAAACGCCCCTAGCGATGTGGCTGTGGTGACTCAACCCGAGACGAACACCACCTGTGGTGTTTCTTTCTCAACCGAAAACCAAAACAGCAAATAAGCTCAGTCCAAATCGACCCTGAGACTCAAGTGAGTCAACCTGACCCTAAATCAAACAGACACAAACAAATACCATTTTAACTAATTTTAACCACACGAATTCAGGAAAAGTCTTTTTAATCCACGAAAACATATATGAATTATTTACAATCGCCTTTAACAAAAGAGGAATAAAAAGATGGATTTAGGCGTGTAGCCATACCAAAAAAGAGAGACAGTTTGATGGTGATGAGAGTGGCGACTGTGGTGATTACTTGAACCAAAACAAACCCATGGTCTCAAGACTCCTCATCTTGGTGATGATGTTTGCGTGGAGTGGCTGTGGTGATTATCGATCCAAAAACAAACCAAGAAGCCCTATGTGTGACCCTTCTCTTTAACATGTAACAAGCCACCCTTGTCTTCTCCTTTTGATGGTATGGTGGCGGCAAGGCAGTACAGTGGTGGCCGAGTATGGTGTGGCGGTGACAGAGAGGAGAGGAGATAGGAATTTTGAGAGAAAGAGAAATATGTCTGATTTATCTTCTATTATTAAAGGGGAGGAAGAGAGGCGGTGAGTGAGTAGGATAAGGATTGAGATTTTTATTTTATTATTACCTCGTGTATTTCGTGTCCCGTTGAGCTAGAATACAAACATTGCATCTCGGTTTGGTAATTGCGATAAGTATATCTCTGGAAGTGTTGTTATAAAAATAATGTATAAACAATATTATCGACTCCGAAAATAAATATCAGGGTTAAACCAGAAGTAGTGCGGTGTCGGTTACACGTTATATGTAACTTTCATGTTTTACGAGATAACTTCTCATTAAATGGACCGAGGTGAACGAAAATGTTTCGATAGTAATAATTTAAAGCAGAGTGAATTATTTAACTTGGAATAATTACTGGTTAACTACCGGTTACAGTTATGTATAAACCAAGTTTAAGGTTTATGTATTAAATTCTTGTGAAGTGTGATTTAAAGGATATAACATAGGATTTGTAATATAAAGTTAAGTTTATGTGCTTTAAATACTTGTACACTTGCTGTAAAGTATTGTACCTTGGGGTTTAGGATTTAATTACGTAAAATCATAATTGTAATAAATTAGAATTTCGTGAAATTCTATTAAATGGCAAACGTTTAACTTAAACGTTGATATGTTTATTTGAAATAAACATAAGGCATGTTGGTGTCGATGAGCACATTTATTGGGAATGTGAGTTACGTCACATTAGTTAGTTGTTGTGATCAGGTAAACTGATAACGTCTAATCTTAAAAAAAAATTAGACGTAGAAAACGGATAAGTATTCTTTCATTAGAATATTATATTAATTTAATACAAGGTGAAATTTACCGGTGGTTACATTGCATCATCCCTTCTATGTTTTGTTGACTAGGGCCGTGAGAGTGGGACCATGGGGAATCGTTAGAGGTGAATTCTTTGGTTTGTCCCCAATTATAGTCGGGTTTTCCCCTCCATGCTTCTCGGGCATCGTTGAAGGTCCTAGGTCCGGGTGTTGTGGGGAATCTCCCTCCCATTCCATTGGCACGCGAGGATGCGTAGTCCACGGAAGCTTGTTTGGGGAGTCTCGTGCAAGTACGAGTGTCATGAGGACCACTACATATCTCACACAAGGAAGAGTCCTTGTTCACTTGGCGTGAAGACTTAGGATTCTCGTAGGAGCTCATTAGGAATTTGACTTGATCTTCAAGTTTGAGCATCCTACGATTGGAAGGTTGTGAGTCAATGGGAGGCAAAGAGATTGCCTTGACGGTTTTGGGCAACTCACGGGGGTCATTCCAACATTCGGTGTCATAGAGGGCAAGGTCCTCTATTGTACCTTACGATTCTTCCGCGGTAAGTTCACTAAGTTTGCCGTCAGCCGCTTGGTCAACGGTTTGCCTAGTTGAGAAGTTGACATGATCGTAAAAGATTTGGACTTGAAGCCAAAGATCCATGCCGTGATGAGGGACTTTATGGAGTAAGTCCTTGAATCGAGTCCATGCCTCGTAGAGAGTTTCACCTTGACGTTGTTGGAATATCAAGATGTCATTCCTAAGTTTGGTAGTTCTCCCCGGTGGGAAAAATTAGGCAAGGAAACGAGTGGTGAGATCATCCCAACTTGAGATGGATCCGGTGGGAAGTCGCTCAACCCAATTACTAGCTTGGTCCCTTAAAGAGAATTTGTGACAACTCGCAATTTCAGGTCATTTCTCGAAACAATTTATGCCTCACTATTTCAACATTAATCGTAAACTAGGTTTATGTATTCCAAATTCGCGTAACCTTTAAGGTTTAGCGGCGAATTCATGATCATAACATCATGAACATTTCATATGGACTAAGTTTAGTCTACATTTCATTGACATCATTTGCATCATGATAATTCATTCATGACATTTCATTTCACATTAAACGCGTAATTTTTATATTAAATAAACGTTATCGCGTGAGTTAATATTTTGAACATTTAATCCGTTACTTTCAAAAATGATCCCGGTATATTTTTATATTTACATTTAGTTATATAAACTATATTTTGAGTTTTCCTAGTGTTTTAAATTTATTTGGTACATAAATCGTTAAAGTTATATTATTACGACGTTTTTCTTAAAAACTATACGATAATTATTTTATCACTCAATTTTCACAAGGAATGTATTTTTACAATTTTTATTATCTCATTACATTCTACTTTGGTCTATTAAAAATCTCTTTTACCTAAAAGTACCACTTACCTTCACTTATACATTTACCTACACCATTTACTTATACATTTTTATCAAATAATATACACAATATATACAAGTGATAAAAAGAAAAAAAAAATATATATTTTGTGAAACAATCACCCCAAAAATCCGTTCATGAGGGAGTGTATGCATTTAATGTGGTAACATTTTTCTCTTATATAGATCCATACTCCATCTAAAATCATTTCACTCATTTTCACAATTCAACCAAAAATTCTAGAGTTAGTAAGTATTTTTTTCTTCTCTCTTGTTCTTCTCCATCCAAAACCGGTTCTACATCAAGGGTTCAAGGGATCAAAAATTTTAATAGCTCAAGTGTTTTAACAATCTAGTTAATACTCTTTATAAGGTTTTGAAATAAAAACCAAGAGTGTTTAGGCTAAACCTTGTTACTTGCACCTCATCATATTCACTTGTAAGCTTGTTTCTTTCATTTTTCATGTTTTCTTATCATCTCATATGTATCTTTTCATTTTTGGAGCAAGCATGCATGATATGTGATTTATACCATTTTTAACATGATTTTAGTGTTATATATATATATTTGGTCATCCTATAATTATCCCCTTGGTATTCTTTGGTCTTGATGGTGATTAGGAACCCATGACACCCTAAGAAGGTGTATGGTAGGATTAGATTAGCTTTGGAGTTGATTTGAAGGGATTAGAATAGGTTTTGTCCGAGAAAAACTATTTTCGATAACTATAAATTATGTTCTGTCCTTGTTTCGATTTTCTGGAAAAACCGACAGTAGGCACGAACTTTGGCCTTGATATTTAGAAAATATACTTTAAAACGAATCCGTGGCCGCTTGAACGGATAAAAACGGAGTTATAACGAAGAAGTTATGGATTTTACAAGTTTGACGACGAAACGTATATTTTTCAGAAAATTCAGCAAGCTGTTTTTACTTTGTTCGAGTCAAAAACGAGCCTTAAGCTTCACAAATTATTTCGACTTGTCAAAAATATATTAGTTTACTTCGATACGAAGCTAAGGACGTATTATACGTAGAAAACGGATTTGAAACGACAAAGATATGCACGTTTTTATAAAGTTGCCGTAACTATTATTTTCTGAAAAACTATATTATTTTTACGTTACAAGTGTTACATTAGCTGTAACGACCATGTTTGCGGCTGTTTTTAACAAGGATGTGGAACTTTTTGGAACGAATTGTCTTCTAGTAAAATCAAGTTCACCGGCCATATTTTTCAAAACGACAAACCGTTTGTATAGCGGAGTTGTAGTAAATTAATTACGGATGTTCAAACTTGGCCGAAACTCATTTTTCTGCACAACAATTAGCCAAAACCACCATCTTTAACCCTTATTATCTTTATGTTCGAGACCTTTTGGACGAAAACTCCTGAACTGAAACTTCTAGATATCGATACAAACTTTCCAAAACCGTCGAGTTCGTTCTCTAACGATCGACGTACACCGTTTTACGACTAGTTTTTCGGAGCCATTTTTGTTAATTTCAAGAAATTTCCGACGACATTGTTTTGCGACGAAAAGTGAAAATTTCACCATAAATCATTATAAAACCATTGTAGGATGACATTTTGACGTAAAAACTTGTAAAGTGATTTTTGAATGGTCAAGACGTCAAAAGAGTATTTTTCGACGAAAAGTATTATTTTCAAAACTCGCAAATGGTATAAATAACATACGAAATGCATGCATAACATTACATTGCAACTCATTACATATCATATCATTCGTAATAGGTCCAGATTGAAACATCACGCTATACCTCAGTGTACTCACTCTTGTCATCACACCAGTCTACCAAGTGAGTTCATAGCCCCACTTTTACTCTTTTAACTGTTTTACAAACTCTTGGGGGAGATACATGCTACATTTTTAATCGAACACATATGCTTTGAACTGTATGCTATATCCGAATGTTTTATTGTCACTAAGTATTTGCCATGTTCGAAGTCCCTACATCATGAACCATTAGTCACTTGCGAGTGAGCGCGAATATTGTGAATAGGCCTATTGGAATTAACACTCCCGCTCCTATTGACCCATTTAGGGGAAATCGAGCGCACTATATTTGAATCATTAAGGTAAATTGGCAAATTACCTATTAGGGCGGCGATGAAACGATGATTACCAATTTTTATTGGTGCGATGTTTACGCTTTGGTGTCATGAACTTAGTGAAATAAATACGATTTTGTTTTTAACGATGAGTGTGAAACCATTTAACTCACACTACGATTATTGTGTTCAAACGAATTACTTAAACCTATGGATTTCACTCAACCTTTGTGTTGACCTTTTTAGCATGTTTATTCTCAGGTATCTAAGGCATTATCATCATGGCATGGTTAAGGAACCACCTTTTGAGTCGCGGCGTCGACTTACATCATTGTACATTATGGCACTTTCTTTTAAAACCATCGTTTGGACTTGTGATATATTTATATTTCCGCAAACTTTGTAAACTTTTGGGACCTATGTTGTAACTCTGATTATTTTATTAAATCAAACGATGTATTTTCCAAACGACACTTTAGGTCGTTCAATATAACTGTGATTGTGATGCTATGACAGTCAATCCCCAGGAATTCCATTCCGCTGCAAAACAGGTAATTTGGGGGTGTGACAGATTGGCATCAGAGCTTCGGTTATAGAGAACTAGGTTGCATCATTGACCCTAGACTATAACTACATCATCATAGCATCTCATCATTTCATCATAAGTGCATGTTCACTTTGCGTGCGATTTATACGTACATTTTTCGAGTTATTCACTTTCATTTCACATCGATTGTCACATGGATGCCTTTAAATTCCCATCCCATTATCATTTCCTCATACTCTAATGTGGAGAATTCCTTGACATTCCCTATCATAATTTTTACATCAATTGACTCATCACCGATAACGTCGAATACTGAGATAAACCTTTAAGTACAGCAAAGTCACTCTCACTCCTTTGTTTCATCACTAACATGTCGAGTTACACGCTATTCACTCTAAGTCACTAAACCATCATACATTTGAAGCACTTACGACATCTCATAACCCATTTCTTAGGAAACCGTCGATTATTTTGAAAGATAACCTCAAACTTATCATTTCTTATCACCTCTCTTTAGAGCGCATATTTTTAACATGGGATTTTGCTACGTCTCACATTTCCTCTTGTTTTGAAGAAGATATGGCACCGAAGAAAGCTACAGTTGAAATGACCCAAGCGGCTATTCAAAAGTTAGTGAATGATAGCATAGCTGATGCTTTAAGAGTCGAAAGGGAAACAGTGGCTGCTGCTGCTGCTGAGGCCGCGGCTGCTGCTGAAGCCGCTAGGCTAGCTGCTGCTACTGGAAATGCCGGAGGATCCGGAGTTAAGAGATGTTCGTACAAGGATTTCAAAAGTGGTGAGCCCACGAAGTTTAGGGGGACTGAAGGAGCCACGGCCATGGTACGATGGTTTGAAAAGTTGGAATCCGTGTTTTTGCTTTGTAATTGCCCGGATGATAGTAAGGTCAAATTTGCTACAAGTACATTACTCGATGGAGCATTGTCGTGGTGGAATTCATATGCTCAACCGATTGGAATGGAGAATGCTTTCAAGCTTACTTGGGAGCAATTTAAGGGTTTGGTGACTAAGAAGTTTTGTCCTCGTACGGAAGTCAAAAGTTGGAGACCGAGTTCTATGAACTAGTAACTATTGGGTACGATATTGACACTTACATTCGGAGATTCCAAGAATTGGCCGCGTTATGCCCGTCCATGGTTTCTGATAATGAGAAGTTGCTAGAGGCTTTCATTGGGGGACTTCCCGAGGTGATTCAAGGAGATGTGACTTCGTTTGATCCACAAACAATCGAGGAAGCTATTAGGGTGACTCAAAAGCTCATGGCCCAGGTAGTGAAGAGAGGTAAGTACAACAACAACAACCCCAACAACCGCACCAACTACCACAATAACCAAAACAACAACAACAACGACGATAACCAAATCAACAACAACAAAAGAAAATGGGAAAACGACCAAGGAGGTTATAACAACAACAACCAAAACCGCAACACTAACCATCAACAACAACAAAATAGAAGGCAAGAAGCGGGAATGGTTTATGTCGCTGCACCAATGAGAGGTAGAGGGTATGCTGGAACACACCCACTATGTAATCGATGTAATTTTCATCACTCAGGGTCCTTGCCCTGCAAAGTGCCACAAATGCCAAACACCGGGACATCTAGCCAGGGATTGTAAAGGTAAAGCCGTAGTCACATGCTTCGGATGTGGGGAGCAAGGACACTATAGAAATCAATGTCCTCAAAACCAAGGTCAACCAGTTGAAGATGCTCATGGGAATGCATATATGTTAGGAGGAGGAGAAGCTCGTCATGGTCCCAACAACGCGGAAGACTGAAGAAGTTTGGAAGCTAACAGTCTTAATTTTCCTTATGTACTATGTCGTACTAAGTTTATGTTTTCCATCGTATCCGAATCTTTATAACCTAAGATGTACTACTTTTGCTAAACCACTTGTTGTAAAATATTCTCATCTATCGTACTTTATTTTCTTTCCGATTTGTTATTACTTATGAGAATTTTACTTCTTTTTACTTTATCGACCATTTTAACGACACGGTTTAAATCCTTGTAAGCATCGAGAGTTATAACAACTAAACCGAACGTCACATCATCGTTCCTTAATTATACATAGCCTAGCTAACTATGTCTAATTCTGGAGGGGTCATGTTATGTTGGGAGCAGTTAATTATAAATCTTAGTGCAAGCAAAATCTTCACATATTTCAAAGTCAAAGTGTTACTTATGAGAGATTCATCCGATATTTTCTGTACTATGATGTTTTGTACGCTCTCAATCATCGATAACCGTAACGACACTTCTCCATACCTTCTTTCCTCGTTATTCATCATGGACTCAAAAATTCGATAGACTAACACGAACTGAATTCAGGGACTGAATTCCTTTTTGGTTGGGCGAATGTGACAACTCGCAATTTCAGGTCATTTCTCGAAACAATTTATGCCTCACTATTTCAACATTAATCGTAAACTAGGTTTATGTATTCCAAATTCGCGTAACCTTTAAGGTTTAGCGGCGAATTCATGATCATAACATCATGAACATTTCATATGGACTAAGTTTAGTCTACATTTCATTGACATCATTTGCATCATGATAATTCATTCATGACATTTCATTTCACATTAACGCGTAATTTTTATATTAATAAACGTTATCGCGTGAGTTATATTTTGAACATTTAATCCGTTACTTTCAAAAATGATCCCGGTATATTTTTATATTTACATTTAGTTATATAAACTATATTTTGAGTTTTCCTAGTGTTTTAAATTTATTTGGTACATAAATCGTTAAAGTTATATTATTACGACGTTTTTCTTAAAAACTATACGATAATTATTTTATCACTCAATTTCACAAGGAATGTATTTTTACAATTTTTATTATCTCATTACATTCTATTTTGATCTATTAAAAATCTACTTTTACCTAAAAGTACCATTACCTTACTTATACATTTACCTACACATTACTTACACTTTTTACAAATATATACACAATATATACAAGTGATAAAAAGAAAAAAAAATAATATATTTTGTGAAACAATCCCCCCAAAAATCCGGCTCATGAGGGAGTGTATGCATTAATGTGGTAAATTTGTTGTTATATAGATCATACTCCATCAAAGTCATTCACTCATTTTCACATTCACCAAATAATTCAAGAGTTAGTAAGATTTTTTTTCTTCTCTCTTGTTCTCTCCATCAAAACCGGTCCATCAAGGGTTCCAAGGGATCATCAAAAATTTTAAAGCTCAAGTGTTTTAACAATCTAGTTAATACTCTTTATAAGGTTTTGAAATAAAAACCAAGAGTGTTTAGGTTTAACCTTGTTACTTGCACCTCATCATATTCACTTGTAAGCATGTTTCTTTCATTTTCATGTTTCCTTTTCATTTCATATGTATCTTTTCATTTTTGGAGCAAGCATGCAAGACATATGTGATTTATACCATTTTTACATGATTTTAGATGTTATATATATATATTTGGTCATCCTATAATTATCCCCTTGGTATTCTTTGGTCTTGATGGTGATTAGGAACCCATGACACCCTAAGAAGGTGTATGGTAGGATTAGATTAGCTTTGGAGTTGATTTGAAGGGATTAGAATAGGTTTTGTCCGAGAAAAACTATTTTCGATAACTATAAATTAGGTTCTGTCCTTTGTTTCGATTTTCTGGAAAAACCGACAGTAGGCACGAACTTTTGGCCTTGATATTTAGAAAATATACTTTAAAACGAATCCGTGGCCGCTTGAACGGATAAAAACGGAGTTATAACGAAGAAGTTATGGATTTTACAAGTTTGACGACGAAAAGTATATTTTTCATGAAATTTCAGCAAGCTGTTTTTACTTTGTTCGAGTCAAAAACGAGCCTTAAGCTTCACAAATTATTTCGACTTGTCAAAAATATATTAGTTTACTTCGATACGAAGCTAAGGACGTATTATACGTAGAAAACGGATTTGAAACGACAAAGATATGCACGTTTTTATAAAGTTGCCGTAACTATTATTTTCTGAAAAACTATATTATTTTTACGTTACAAGTGTTACATTAGCTGTAACGACCATGTTTGCGGCTGTTTTTAACAAGGATGTGGAACTTTTTGGAACGAATTGTCTTCTAGTAAAATCAAGTTCACCGGCCATATTTTTTCAAAACGACAAACCGTTTGTATAGCGGAGTTGTAGTAAATTAATTACGGATGTTCAAACTTGGCCGAAACTCATTTTTCTGCACAACAATTAGCCAAAACCACCATCTTTAACCCTTATTATCTTTATGTTCGAGACCTTTTGGACGAAAACTCCTGAACTGAAACTTCTAGATATCGATACAAACTTTCCAAAACCGTCGAGTTCGTTCTCTAACGATCGACGTACACCGTTTTACGACTAGTTTTTCGGAGCCATTTTTGTTAATTTCAAGAAATTTCCGACGACATTGTTTTGCGACGAAAAGTGATAATTTCACCATAAATCATTATAAACCATTGTAGGATGACATTTTGACGTAAATAATTGTAAAGTGATTTTTGAATTGGTCAAGACGTCAAAAGAGTATTTTTCGACGAAAAGTATTATTTTCAAAACTCGCAAATGGTATAAATAACATACGAAATGCATGCATAACATTACATTGCAACTCATTACATATCATATCATTCGTAATAGGTCCAGATTGAAACATCACGCTATACCTCAGTGTACTCACTCTTGTCATCACACCAGTCTACCAAGTGAGTTCATAGCCCCACTTTTACTCTTTTAACTGTTTTACAAACTCTTGGGGGAGATACATGCTACATTTTTAATCGAACACATATGCTTTGAACTGTATGCTATATCCGAATGTTTTATTGTCACTAAGTATTTGCCATGTTCGAAGTCCCTACATCATGAACCATTAGTCACTTGCGGGTGAGCGCGAATATTGTGAATAGGCCTATTGGAATTAACACTCCCGCTCCTATTGACCCATTTAGGGGAAATCGAGCGCACTATATTTGAATCATTAAGGTAAATTGGCAAATTACCTATTAGGGCGGCGATGAAACGATGATTACCAATTTTTATTGGTGCGATGTTTACGCTTTGGTGTCATGAACTTAGTGAAATAAATACGATTTTGTTTTTAACGATGAGTGTGAAACCATTTAACTCACACTACGATTATTGTGTTCAAACGAATTACTTAAACCTATGGATTTCACTCAACCTTTGTGTTGACCTTTTTAGCATGTTTATTCTCAGGTATCTAAGGCATTATCATCATGGCATGGTTAAGGAACCACCTTTTGAGTCGCGGCGTCGACTTACATCATTGTACATTATGGCACTTTCTTTTAAAACCATCGTTTGGACTTGTGATATATTTATATTTTCGCAAACTTTGTAAACTTTTGGGACCTATGTTGTAACTCTGATTATTTTATTAAATCAAACGATGTATTTTCCAAACGACACTTTAGGTCGTTCAATATAACTGTGATTGTGATGCTATGACAGTCAATCCCCAGGAATTCCATTCCGCTGCAAAACAGGTAATTTGGGGGTGTGACAGATTGGCATCAGAGCTTCGGTTATAGAGAACTAGGTTGCATCATTGACCCTAGACTATAACTACATCATCATAGCATCTCATCATTTCATCACAAGTGCATGTTCACTTTGCGTGCGATTTATACGTATATTTTTCGAGTTATTCACTTTCATTTCACATCGATTGTCACATGGATGCCTTTAAATTCCCATCCCATTATCATTTCCTCATACTCTAATGTGGAGAATTCCTTGACATTCCCTATCATAATTTTTACATCAATTGACTCATCACCGATAACGTCGAATACTGAGATAAACCTTTAAGTACAGGCAAAGTCACTCTCACTCCTTTGTTTCATCACTAACATGTCGAGTTACACGCTATTCACTCTAAGTCACTAAACCATCATACATTTGAAGCACTTACGACATCTCATAACCCATTCTTTAGGAAACCGTCGATCATTTTGAAAGATAACCTCAAACTTATCATTTCTTATCACCTCTCTTTAGAGCGCATATTTTTAACATGGGATTTTGCTACGTCTCACATTTCCTCTTGTTTTGAAGAAGATATGGCACCGAAGAAAGCTACAGTTGAAATGACCCAAGCGGCTATTCAAAAGTTAGTGAATGATAGCATAGCTGATGCTTTAAGAGTCGAAAGGGAAACAGTGGCTGCTGCTGCTGCTGAGGCCGCGGCTGCTGCTGAAGCCGCTAGGCTAGCTGCTGCTACTGGAAATGCCGGAGGATCCGGAGTTAAGAGATGTTCGTACAAGGATTTCAAAAGTGGTGAGCCCACGAAGTTTAGGGGGACTGAAGGAGCCACGGCCATGGTACGATGGTTTGAAAAGTTGGAATCCGTGTTTTTGCTTTGTAATTGCCCGGATGATAGTAAGGTCAAATTTGCTACAAGTACATTACTCGATGGAGCATTGTCGTGGTGGAATTCATATGCTCAACCGATTGGAATGGAGAATGCTTTCAAGCTTACTTGGGAGCAATTTAAGGGTTTGGTGACTAAGAAGTTTTGTCCTCGTACGGAAGTCATAAAGTTGGAGACCGAGTTCTATGAACTAGTAACTATTGGGTACGATATTGACACTTACATTCGGAGATTCCAAGAATTGGCCGCGTTATGCCCGTCCATGGTTTCTGATAATGAGAAGTTGCTAGAGGCTTTCATTGGGGGACTTCCCGAGGTGATTCAAGGAGATGTGACTTCGTTTGATCCACAAACAATCGAGGAAGCTATTAGGGTGACTCAAAAGCTCATGGCCCAGGTAGTGAAGAGAGGTAAGTACACCAACACCAACCAAAACAACAACAACCCCAACAACCGCACCAACTACCACAATAACCAAAACAACAACAACAACGACGATAACCAAATCAACAACAACAAAAGAAAATGGGAAAACGACCAAGGAGGTTATAACAACAACAACCAAAACCGCAACACTAACCATCAACAACAACAAAATAGAAGGCAAGAAGCGGGAATGGTTTATGTCGCTGCACCAATGAGAGGTAGAGGGTATGCTGGAACACACCCACTATGTAATCGATGTAATTTTCATCACTCGGGTCCTTGCCCTGCAAAGTGCCACAAATGCCAAACACCGGGACATCTAGCCAGGGATTGTAAAGGTAAAGCCGTAGTCACATGCTTCGGATGTGGGGAGCAAGGACACTATAGAAATCAATGTCCTCAAAACCAAGGTCAACCAGTTGAAGATGCTCATGGGAATGCATATATGTTAGGAGGAGGAGAAGCTCGTCATGGTCCCAACAACGCGGAAGACTGAAGAAGTTTGGAAGCTAACAGTCTTAATTTTCCTTATGTACTATGTCGTACTAAGTTTATGTTTTCCATCGTATCCGAATCTTTATAACCTAAGATGTACTACTTTTGCTAAACCACTTGTTGTAAAATATTCTCATCTATCGTACTTTATTTTCTTTCCGATTTGTTATTACTTATGAGAATTTTACTTCTTTTTACTTTATCGACCATTTTAACGACACGGTTTAAATCCTTGTAAGCATCGAGAGTTATAACAACTAAACCGAACGTCACATCATCGTTCCTTAATTATACATAGCCTAGCTAACTATGTCTAATTCTGGAGGGGTCATGTTATGTTGGGA
The DNA here is from genome assembly GCA_019973895.1 of Chrysanthemum seticuspe. Taxonomy (NCBI): domain Eukaryota; kingdom Viridiplantae; phylum Streptophyta; class Magnoliopsida; order Asterales; family Asteraceae; genus Chrysanthemum; species Chrysanthemum seticuspe. The sequence continues at coordinate 241,399,947 of BPTQ01000006.1, forward strand.
GCAGTTAATTATAAATCATTAGTGCAAGCAAAATCTTCACATATTTCAAAGTCAAAGTGTTACTTATGAGAGATTCATCCGATATTTTCTGTACTATGATGTTTTGTACGCTCTCAATCATCGATAACCGTAACGACACTTCTCCATACCTTCTTTCCTCGTTATTCATCATGGACTCAAAAATTCGATAGACTAACACGAACTGAATTCAGGGACTGAATTCCTTTTTGGTTGGGCGAATGTGACAACTCGCAATTTCAGGTCATTTCTCGAAACAATTTATGCCTCACTATTTCAACATTAATCGTAAACTAGGTTTATGTATTCCAAATTCGCGTAACATTTAAGGTTTAGCGGCGAATTCATGATCATAACATCATGAACATTTCATATGGACTAAGTTTAGTCTACATTTCATTGACATCATTTGCATCATGATAATTCATTCATGACATTTCATTTCACATTAAACGCGTAATTTTTATATTAAATAAACGTTATCGCGTGAGTTAATATTTTGAACATTTAATCCGTTACTTTCAAAAATGATCCCGGTATATTTTTATATTTACATTTAGTTATATAAACTATATTTTGAGTTTTCCTAGTGTTTTAAATTTATTTGGTACATAAATCGTTAAAGTTATATTATTACGACGTTTTTCTTAAAAACTATACGATAATTATTTTATCACTCAATTTTCACAAGGAATGTATTTTTACAATTTTTATTATCTCATTACATTCTACTTTGGTCTATTAAAAATCTCTTTTACCTAAAAGTACCACTTACCTTCACTTATACATTTACCTACACCATTTACTTATACATTTTTATCAAATAATATACACAATATATACAAGTGATAAAAAGAAAAAATATATATATATATATATTTTGTGAAACAATCACCCCAAAAATCCGGTCATGAGGGAGTGTATGCATTTAATGTGGTAACATTTTTCTCTTATATAGATCCATACTCCATCTAAAATCATTTCACTCATTTTCACAATTCAACCAAAAATTCTAGAGTTAGTAAGTATTTTTTTCTTCTCTCTTGTTCTTCTCCATCCAAAACCGGTTCTACATCAAGGGTTCAAGGGATCAAAAATTTTAATAGCTCAAGTGTTTTAACAATCTAGTTAATACTCTTTATAAGGTTTTGAAATAAAAACCAAGAGTGTTTAGGCTAAACCTTGTTACTTGAACCTCATCATATTCACTTGTAAGCTTGTTTCTTTCATTTTTCATGTTTCCTTATCATCTCATATGTATCTTTTCATTTTTGGAGCAAGCATGCATGATATGTGATTTATACCATTTTTAACATGATTTTAGTGTTATATATATATATTTGGTCATCCTATAATTATCCCCTTGGTATTCTTTGGTCTTGATGGTGATTAGGAACCCATGACACCCTAAGAAGGTGTATGGTAGGATTAGATTAGCTTTGGAGTTGATTTGAAGGGATTAGAATAGGTTTTGTCCGAGAAAAACTATTTTCGATAACTATAAATTATGTTCTGTCCTTGTTTCGATTTTCTGGAAAAACCGACAGTAGGCACGACCTTTTGGCCTTGATATTTAGAAAATATACTTTAAAACGAATCCGTGGCCGCTTGAACGGATAAAAACGGAGTTATAACGAAGAAGTTATGGATTTTACAAGTTTGACGACGAAACGTATATTTTTCAGAAAATTCAGCAAGCTGTTTTTACTTTGTTCGAGTCAAAAACGAGCCTTAAGCTTCACAAATTATTTCGACTTGTCAAAAATATATTAGTTTACTTCGATACGAAGCTAAGGACGTATTATACGTAGAAAACGGATTTGAAACGACAAAGATATGCACGTTTTTATAAAGTTGCCGTAACTATTATTTTCTGAAAAACTATATTATTTTTACGTTACAAGTGTTACATTAGCTGTAACGACCATGTTTGCGGCTGTTTTTAACAAGGATGTGGAACTTTTTGGAACGAATTGTCTTCTAGTAAAATCAAGTTCACCGGCCATATTTTTTCAAAACGACAAACCGTTTGTATAGCGGAGTTGTAGTAAATTAATTACGGATGTTCAAACTTGGCCGAAACTCATTTTTCTGCACAACAATTAGCCAAAACCACCATCTTTAACCCTTATTATCTTTATGTTCGAGACCTTTTGGACGAAAACTCCTGAACTGAAACTTCTAGATATCGATACAAACTTTCCAAAACCGTCGAGTTCGTTCTCTAACGATCGACGTACACCGTTTTACGACTAGTTTTTCGGAGCCATTTTTGTTAATTTCAAGAAATTTCCGACGACATTGTTTTGCGACGAAAAGTGATAATTTCACCATAAATCATTATTAAACCATTGTAGGATGACATTTTGACGTAAAAAATTGTAAAGTGATTTTTGATTGGTCAAGACGTCAAAAGAGTATTTTTCGACGAAAAGTATTATTTTCAAAACTCGCAAATGGTATAAATAACATACGAAATGCATGCATAACATTACATTGCAACTCATTACATATCATATCATTCGTAATAGGTCCAGATTGAAACATCACGCTATACCTCAGTGTACTCACTCTTGTCATCACACCAGTCTACCAAGTGAGTTCATAGCCCCACTTTTACTCTTTTAACTGTTTTACAAACTCTTGGGGGGAGATACATGCTACATTTTTAATCGAACACATATGCTTTGAACTGTATGCTATATCCGAATGTTTTATTGTCACTAAGTATTTGCCATGTTCGAAGTCCCTACATCATGAACCATTAGTCACTTGCGGGTGAGCGCGAATATTGTGAATAGGCCTATTGGAATTAACACTCCCGCTCCGATTGACCCATTTAGGGGAAATCGAGCGCACTATATTTGAATCATTAAGGTAAATTGGCAAATTACCTATTAGGGCGGCGATGAAACGATGATTACCAATTTTTATTGGTGCGATGTTTACGCTTTGGTGTCATGAACTTAGTGAAATAAATACGATTTTGTTTTTAACGATGAGTGTGAAACCATTTAACTCACACTACGATTATTGTGTTCAAACGAATTACTTAAACCTATGGATTTCACTCAACCTTTGTGTTGACCTTTTTAGCATGTTTATTCTCAGGTATCTAAGGCATTATCATCATGGCATGGTTAAGGAACCACCTTTTGAGTCGCGGCGTCGACTTACATCATTGTACATTATGGCACTTTCTTTTAAAACCATCGTTTGGACTTGTGATATATTTATATTTTCGCAAACTTTGTAAACTTTTGGGACCTATGTTGTAACTCTGATTATTTTATTAAATCAAACGATGTATTTTCCAAACGACACTTTAGGTCGTTCAATATAACTGTGATTGTGATGCTATGACAGTCAATCCCCAGGAATTCCATTCCGCTGCAAAACAGGTAATTTGGGGGTGTGACAGATTGGCATCAGAGCTTCGGTTATAGAGAACTAGGTTGCATCATTGACCCTAGACTATAACTACATCATCATAGCATCTCATCATTTCATCACAAGTGCATGTTCACTTTGCGTGCGATTTATACGTACATTTTTCGAGTTATTCACTTTCATTTCACATCGATTGTCACATGGATGCCTTTAAATTCCCATCCCATTATCATTTCCTCATACTCTAATGTGGAGAATTCCTTGACATTCCCTATCATAATTTTTACATCAATTGACTCATCACCGATAACGTCGAATACTGAGATAAACCTTTAAGTACAGCAAAGTCACTCTCACTCCTTTGTTTCATCACTAACATGTCGAGTTACACGCTATTCACTCTAAGTCACTAAACCATCATTCATTTGAAGCACTTACAACACCTCATAAACCATCTTTTCGGAAACCGTCGATCATTTTGAAAAATAACCTCAAACTTATCATTTCTTATCACCTCTCTTTAGAGCGCATATTTTTAACATGGGATTTTGCTACGTCTCACATTTCCTCTTGTTTTGAAGAAGATATGGCACCGAAGAAAGCTACAGTTGAAATGACCCAAGCGGCTATTCAAAAGTTAGTGAATGATAGCATAGCTGATGCTTTAAGAGTCGAAAGGGAAACAGTGGCTGCTGCTGCTGCTGAGGCCGCGGCTGCTGCTGAAGCCGCTAGGCTAGCTGCTGCTACTGGAAATGCCGGAGGATCCGGAGTTAAGGGATGTTCGTACAAGGATTTCAAAAGTGGTGAGCCCACGAAGTTTAGGGGGACTGAAGGAGCCACGGCCATGGTACGATGGTTTGAAAAGTTGGAATCCGTGTTTTTGCTTTGTAATTGCCCGGATGATAGTAAGGTCAAATTTGCTACAAGTACATTACTCGATGGAGCATTGTCGTGGTGGAATTCATATGCTCAACCAATTGGAATGGAGAATGCTTTCAAGCTTACTTGGGAGCAATTTAAGGGTTTGGTGACTAAGAAGTTTTGTCCTCGTACGGAAGTCATAAAGTTGGAGACCGAGTTCTATGAACTAGTAACTATTGGGTACGATATTGACACTTACATTCGGAGATTCCAAGAATTGGCCGCGTTATGCCCGTCCATGGTTTCTGATAATGAGAAGTTGCTAGAGGCTTTCATTGGGGGACTTCCCGATGTGATTCAAGGAGATGTGACTTCGTTTGATCCACAAACAATCGAGGAAGCTATTAGGGTGACTCAAAAGCTCATGGCCCAGGTAGTGAAGAGAGGTAAGTACACCAACACCAACCAAAACAACAACAACCCCAACAACCGCACCAACTACCACAATAACCAAAACAACAACAACAACGACGATAACCAAATCAACAACAACAAAAGAAAATGGGAAAACGACCAAGGAGGTTATAACAACAACAACCAAAACCGCAACACTAACCATCAACAACAACAAAATAGAAGGCAAGAAGCGGGAATGGTTTATGTCGCTGCACCAATGAGAGGTAGAGGGTATGCTGGAACACACCCACTATGTAATCGATGTAATTTTCATCACTCGGGTCCTTGCCCTGCAAAGTGCCACAAATGCCAAACACCGGGACATCTAGCCAGGGATTGTAAAGGTAAAGCCGTAGTCACATGCTTCGGATGTGGGGAGCAAGGACACTATAGAAATCAATGTCCTCAAAACCAAGGTCAACCAGTTGAAGATGCTCATGGGAATGCATATATGTTAGGAGGAGGAGAAGCTCGTCATGGTCCCAACAACGCGGAAGACTGAAGAAGTTTGGAAGCTAACAGTCTTAATTTTCCTTATGTACTATGTCGTACTAAGTTTATGTTTTCCATCGTATCCGAATCTTTATAACCTAAGATGTACTACTTTTGCTAAACCACTTGTTGTAAAATATTCTCATCTATCGTACTTTATTTTCTTTCCGATTTGTTATTACTTATGAGAATTTTACTTCTTTTTACTTTATCGACCATTTTAACGACACGGTTTAAATCCTTGTAAGCATCGAGAGTTATAACAACTAAACCGAACGTCACATCATCGTTCCTTAATTATACATAGCCTAGCTAACTATGTCTAATTCTGGAGGGGTCATGTTATGTTGGGAGCAGTTAATTATAAATCATAGTGCAAGCAAAATCTTCACATATTTCAAAGTCAAAGTGTTACTTATGAGAATTCATCCGATATTTTCTGTACTATGATGTTTTGTACGCTCTCAATCATCGATAACCGTAACGACACTTCTCCATACCTTCTTTCCTCGTTATTCATCATGGACTCAAAAATTCGATAGACTAACACGAACTGAATTCAGGGACTGAATTCCTTTTTGGTTGGGCGAATGTGACAACTCGCAATTTCAGGTCATTTCTCGAAACAATTTATGCCTCACTATTTCAACATTAATCGTAAACTAGGTTTATGTATTCCAAATTCGCGTAACCTTTAAGGTTTAGCGGCGAATTCATGATCATAACATCATGAACATTTCATATGGACTAAGTTTAGTCTACATTTCATTGACATCATTTGCATCATGATAATTCATTCATGACATTTCATTTCACATTAAACGCGTAATTTTTATATTAAATAAACGTTATCGCGTGAGTTAATATTTTGAACATTTAATCCGTTACTTTCAAAAATGATCCCGGTATATTTTTATATTTACATTTAGTTATATAAACTATATTTTGAGTTTTCCTAGTGTTTCAAATTTATTTGGTACATTAATCGTTAAAGTTATATTATTACGACGTTTTCTTAAAAATTATACGATAATTATTTTATCCCCCAAATTTCACAAGGAATGTATTTTTACAATTTTTATTATCTCATTACATTCTATTTTGACCTATTAAAAACTTACTTGTACCAAAAATTTCCATTTACCTTCACTTATACCTTTACCTACACCATTTACTTATACTTTATATCAAATATTTACACAAAATATATATATACATTTTATAAAAAAAAAAAAAAAGTTATTTTGCCAAATCCCTCCCCCCTTGGCCGACAAGGGGAGGGTGGCATTAATGGTTTGGTATGGTAGTTGATTATATTGATTTTTACACTTATACATAAAGTCTTACTACATTATTTGCTTCACTCATTCACTTCACAAAATCATTTTACCAAGTGTTAGCAAGTCTTTTTCTCTCCTTGTTTTCTTCCTTATAACCGGTCATCAAGAGAAGCTCAAGGGATCAAAAATTTTAATAGCTCAAGTGTTTTAACAATCTAGTTAATACTCTTTATAAGGTTTTGAAATAAAAACCAAGAGTGTTTAGGCTAAACCTTGTTACTTGAACCTCATCATATTCACTTGTAAGCTTGTTTCTTTCATTTTTCATGTTTTCTTATCATCTCATATGTATCTTTTCATTTTTGGAGCAAGCATGCATGATATGTGATTTATACCATTTTTAACATGATTTTAGTGTTATATATATATATTTGGTCATCCTATAATTATCCCCTTGGTATTCTTTGGTCTTGATGGTGATTAGGAACCCATGACACCCTAAGAAGGTGTATGGTAGGATTAGATTAGCTTTGGAGTTGATTTGAAGGGATTAGAATAGGTTTTGTCCGAGAAAAACTATTTTCGATAACTATAAATTATGTTCTGTCCTTGTTTCGATTTTCTGGAAAAACCGACAGTAGGCACGACCTTTTGGCCTTGATATTTAGAAAATATACTTTAAAACGAATCCGTGGCCGCTTGAACGGATAAAAACGGAGTTATAACGAAGAAGTTATGGATTTTACAAGTTTGACGACGAAACGTATATTTTTCAGAAAATTCAGCAAGCTGTTTTTACTTTGTTCGAGTCAAAAACGAGCCTTAAGCTTCACAAATTATTTCGACTTGTCAAAAATATATTAGTTTACTTCGATACGAAGCTAAGGACGTATTATACGTAGAAAACGGATTTGAAACGACAAAGATATGCACGTTTTTATAAAGTTGCCGTAACTATTATTTTCTGAAAAACTATATTATTTTTACGTTACAAGTGTTACATTAGCTGTAACGACCATGTTTGCGGCTGTTTTTAACAAGGATGTGGAACTTTTTGGAACGAATTGTCTTCTAGTAAAATCAAGTTCACCGGCCATATTTTTTCAAAACGACAAACCGTTTGTATAGCGGAGTTGTAGTAAATTAATTACGGATGTTCAAACTTGGCCGAAACTCATTTTTCTGCACAACAATTAGCCAAAACCACCATCTTTAACCCTTATTATCTTTATGTTCGAGACCTTTTGGACGAAAACTCCTGAACTGAAACTTCTAGATATCGATACAAACTTTCCAAAACCGTCGAGTTCGTTCTCTAACGATCGACGTACACCGTTTTACGACTAGTTTTTCGGAGCCATTTTTGTTAATTTCAAGAAATTTCCGACGACATTGTTTTGCGACGAAAAGTGATAATTTCACCATAAATCATTATAAAACCATTGTAGGATGACATTTTGACGTAAAAACTTGTAAAGTGATTTTTGATTGGTCAAGACGTCAAAAGAGTATTTTTCGACGAAAAGTATTATTTTCAAAACTCGCAAATGGTATAAATAACATACGAAATGCATGCATAACATTACATTGCAACTCATTACATATCATATCATTCGTAATAGGTCCAGATTGAAACATCACGCTATACCTCAGTGTACTCACTCTTGTCATCACACCAGTCTACCAAGTGAGTTCATAGCCCCACTTTTACTCTTTTAACTGTTTTACAAACTCTTGGGGGAGATACATGCTACATTTTTAATCGAACACATATGCTTTGAACTGTATGCTATATCCGAATGTTTTATTGTCACTAAGTATTTGCCATGTTCGAAGTCCCTACATCATGAACCATTAGTCACTTGCGGGTGAGCGCGAATATTGTGAATAGGCCTATTGGAATTAACACTCCCGCTCCTATTGACCCATTTAGGGGAAATCGAGCGCACTATATTTGAATCATTAAGGTAAATTGGCAAATTACCTATTAGGGCGGCGATGAAACGATGATTACCAATTTTTATTGGTGCGATGTTTACGCTTTGGTGTCATGAACTTAGTGAAATAAATACGATTTTGTTTTTAACGATGAGTGTGAAACCATTTAACTCACACTACGATTATTGTGTTCAAACGAATTACTTAAACCTATGGATTTCACTCAACCTTTGTGTTGACCTTTTTAGCATGTTTATTCTCAGGTATCTAAGGCATTATCATCATGGCATGGTTAAGGAACCACCTTTTGAGTCGCGGCGTCGACTTACATCATTGTACATTATGGCACTTTCTTTTAAAACCATCGTTTGGACTTGTGATATATTTATATTTCCGCAAACTTTGTAAACTTTTGGGACCTATGTTGTAACTCTGATTATTTTATTAAATCAAACGATGTATTTTCCAAACGACACTTTAGGTCGTTCAATATAACTGTGATTGTGATGCTATGACAGTCAATCCCCAGGAATTCAATTCCGCTGCAAAACAGGTAATTTGGGGGTGTGACAGAATTGGAAGAGACTCAAGCGCGTGGTCTCCCGTGTGGTAGCATCAAGGTCGATGGAGTCAATAATTTTAAAGAAGTCCTTAAGAGGTTGATTAGAATCTTTGAAACGAAGTCCATAGAATGCACATCCGTTTTGCACCAACCCGATGGTGTCGGATCGCAGGGCCGTAGTTTGAGCTTGATCGGGGAGCTCAATGGTGTTCTTATAGCCTTGATGACTCGGTCTAGAGTATTCACCAAGAGTACGACCTCTTGGTGGGTCAATTGGTGGTGGTTATCATCTTCCATGATGAAAAGTGATGAAGCTACGAACAAAGTCACGAAGAAGGGGGATAGACTACAAGAAAGCTAATGAAAATGAGAAAAAATATTACTTGATAGGAATCAAGCAAGGGAACCTAAAAGAGATAAAGATCTAACTAGCTATTTTATTCCCCAGTAGCAGCGCCAAAAACTTGATGCGCGTACGAAGCGCGTTCGGGGTCAAAGGAACTTCCTTTTCGTTGAGCAAGTTTTTCAACCACCTAAGCAGTGAACCTAATCGTTTTAGTGTAGTATTGGGAAAGCCTCGGGGATTGATATCGTTCTCTAGGGGAATAGGAATACTAGTAAGAAATGTATGACGAGAAGGTGGGGGTTGAGGATGATTCTTTTTTATCTTTTTATTGGTAGAAAGCTAAGGTAAAATCTCGGGGAAATTAGTTTGGGGGTGGTATTTCTACCGATTACTTCTACTTATCTAATTATCTAATTATCTATTACTACGGGTAGTCTTATGTCTATTTGATGTGTGCTCGTATGATAATTAAAAATGTGTTTACCTAAATACTATAACTCTCTAGTTTTCTTTTATTGGTCGGTTGAATTGTCACACCTTATCTTAACGCGTTGTATTCCTAAGGTCGTAGGGTATGCGTAGTCTCTAGTTCTTTGAGGTTATCTCTCGGGCATGACATACGAAATTGGAAAGCCTAGGCTATTTCATTCATAACCCACACATTCATAAAGCATACTCAAGCATTAAATACAACGAATGATGCCTAGTTGCACTCCTAAGCCAATTTACAATTAAGATAAAACACAACCTAACAATAATCAATCACTAGGTTTCATAGATCTAAGCAAACACATAAGAAATTTAGCTAGACATGGTAAACAAGCAAGCATACACACAATCAATCGAATAAGGGATAGAAATAATGTTACTTTGGATTAAAAGACTTATCTCGATGTGTAAAATAGGGTATGGGACCCTAAGATACTGTCCAAATCGGACTACAAACGATTTATGGTTTTTTCTCCAAAAGTCTACCTCTTTAAATGCAGAAAAATCGAATTCTATATATAGATTTACAAGTGCGACGGGGTCACATTTAGCATGGGACGCCGTCAGCTCGCCGTCATTAGGGTTTCGCCTGGGCCAAGTCATCAACGGGACGGCGTCACCTTAGAGTTGTGACGTCGTCAGTCTTCAGTTGGGACGTCGTCTTGATTCTGGATCTGGTCCGTCTGAGTTGAGAACTGTAAGTGATGCCCTCCTTCTTTACAACGTGATGCCGTCAGGTTATATGAACAACATTTCCACTGAGCCGCTAGTGCATGTTTTGATCAGGTCTTTATAGAGGGATGGCGTCGCCCTTTAATTGGGACGCCGTCAAGTACTGTTTGATCAGCTTTGAGAGGCTTCAATCTTGACTTTGCCATTTTCTTCATGTATTTGCTTCTTTTTGTCAAAATATGCTTCATTCCAGCATTTTGCTTCCAAGAGACCTAAAAAGTGAAAAGAACAAAATTAAGCAGTAACGGATATAAAAGTGGTCGATTTAGAGCTTAAATGACCCTCTAAAAGCGTACGTTTTAAATCCTTATCGGACCCACTCACCAATTTTCTCTTCTTAAGTAGAAATATCATTTTCGTTACTTTGTTGACCAACTTGCCCACCACATTCCCGAATAGCACCTTGTGGTCCTTCAGGTCAGTTTCCAATGAAGTGACCCTTTGCACCAGAAGAGAAGCCATGGAGGAAAAAGCTGCAAGTGAAATAGGATCCTCTGCACCTCTTGAAGTTTGGCCAGCAGTAGGATTTGTAGCAGACCTTGTGTAACACCCCCAAATCTGGTTTAGCGGAAGCATACGTGTTACGGGAAATGTTACAAAATCGGAGATCACAACACAAGTAATAAAGAACAGAATACATACTCCGTTTTCATTTCATAAAATAGTTTCGAAATCATTATCTTACAAACATTGTTTAAATAAAATGGGCACTTTCCATAAGTTTAGTGGTCCTAATTTAAAAGCATCATTATGTGTAAAACACTTCTTTAGAAATTACTACGACCATTTACCACCTCTTGCCTTGCATCTATACTCACAATTTAAATACTTGAGAAAATATGCTAAAAAGGCCAGCTAAAAGCTGGTGAGTTCATAGGTTTAAATTAAAACAGTGAGCATGGACCATAATCAAAGACATATAATCATTACAAAGAATATAAGGATATATGGATGGAAGTCTATTACATTAGCACTAAGTTCATGCAACCGATACTATGACAGTTTCTGTATGCTAAATGAAATCATACAATATATAGGACCAATGCGAGTGTTTTGTCCCTCAACACTCCATTTCGACATGGTATACGTTTTGCCTTGGCCTAAGCATGGCCAACCGAACGGAGGAGTCACCCTCAATAGATCTATTTATAACATTAGCGCTTCCCAGCAGGGAACTGACAGTTCATGAAAGGGGGCATTTATAGGGACATCAGGGCTTAGGCTAAACCAAGTAATAGTAATCATGCAACAAGTTAGGTCCATAAAAAGGTTTTGCATATTTTCTCACCCCAAAATGTTTAAAACAATTTATCAAGTAAAAGAGGGGCTATGAAACTCACCTTAACAAATGTGCGATCCAAAAGTGGGATTCAATGAATATTGTGAAGCTGCACCGACACGCGACCTAGATAAGGAGGGTAATGTTTTAGTTCATTGTTTTTAAGTATCACTTACTTCAAATGGTTTAATTAATATTGTTTTTATAATGGTATTAAAACCAAAGTCTTGTTTGTAAAAAAGATTATAATGTTTTACTAGTAAGTATATGAATGTACATATACCTTTTCATGTTGACACTATAATGATATTGTCAAAATTAAAATCGGTTCATTTTCTAATTGAATTTAGAAAATAGTCATTGTAATTTGATGACTTTCATATCTATTATTGGTAAAATAATATAGTAGTCATTATTTGTTTATCAAAAAGTTTGTTCTTAACATTTATAATTCGAAATTAGTAGTTCACTTAACATAGAGATGTCTAACCGAATACACTTGACGTTAAACTTTGATGTAAACTTTATCAAGTAGATTATATTTTTAAACACTTGTTTCTTGTATAGAGACTTTTGCACTTGTTCACTTGCTAACACATATACATATATTTAAGTAAGAGATTTCGGTTACGCTGGAATGAGTTATAGTTCATATTTTTGTCTTCCGATTTTATATCTCAAGTTTATTTGATAAACTGTCCAATTATTTTAACGAGTATCCAGAAGTCGCAGGTGTACTGGGGCCCGACAGAAATGGATGTAACATTGGGCTTAGGCCCGAAGTGAGATTTGTACAAGAGACAGGGCTTTGGCCCATGGATGGTTTAAAATCTTTCTGGGCTAAGGCCCAAACGAATTATACTCACTGTTACAAGAGTTTGATGACATTTAACATGCAATGTATTAGCACTACACTGCCTTCACGTTTGACGCAAGGTTCAAAACAACCAGTTTAGGACTCACGACACAAGACAACCATAATATTTTCTAGATCGTGAAGTCGAGGCTTCCCGACTGGGAAACAAGTATACATGACCCGTGTTAACCCGTCATAACCATTTTAGTGAAAAATCATACCACCGTGGAGATAACCACAGTGGGGTTTGCTTCTTTTCGACTCACAATAGTGATCAAACAAGGCCCACATAAGGGTGACTTATTTCGGACACAAGGTGATGGTTATATAACCACATCAGTTTCCTCATGTAAAAATCTCATGTGCAATATGTTTACTAACAAATATATGTCCAGATGTGTATAGGGGTTTCGAGTAAGGTACCACCCACTCGAAGTTAAACTCAAGCCAAGAGCGTCACGACTGATGTGCTCAAAATACACATCGACTACCCAACTTTACTATAACAACCCGAATGATACTCGAGGGCACAAATTAACTTAATATGTTGGAACAAGGACGCGGTATGACCTCATGATAGTTGAGTACTACTCAACCCAGTTTCACTAGATTATCATTACTACTCAAATTTTCGAGTACTTAACAAGGTGTCCCAACAAACATTAAATTTTCCGGATTCGATACGTATGTTATTAGTAGTTTATAAAACTTAACTTTTCTAAGTTCTTGGTTTTGTTACTCTCGACAGAAAACGATTTCACACAAGAGAACCACATTTTTCATATTAACATCCACCAAAACTCAACACCATTTTCTAGATCCAATACTAATGTTACTAGATATTTTATAAAAGAAAAAGCTTAGCTTTCTAATTTCTTGGTCCTTACCTCTTGACAGAAACAATATTAACAAAACCAACAACAAAATCAAATTTACATGTGACTATATCATTTACCGAAGATCACAAGGTTTATCAACAATAAGAACACTTTACTTTACAATTGACTTATCCATTTATTATCAACTCGATTCATGAATTTAACAATACAAAGTTGGAAGAATTTCTTACAATGAAAGTGATGATAACGAAGTCGAAGGTCAACCTGAAAATCTAACACCACAATTAAACCCAATCAATCCGGAGTAAGCACCCAAGCAGGATTATTCCAATGCTTCTTAGTTTTCTTATCCCTTTGTGGTGAGATTTGGAGTGTGATACTCCTGGGTTGCCTTGATAGATCATAAAAGAAGGAATGAGAGTAGTCTTTGACTCCAATTTTCAACTTGGAAGATGGTGTAGTACCACATTGAGTTAAGAACTTCTTCTCTCTCACACCCATCTTCACACTAGGCGGTTTCTCATTGGAAGGATAGAAAGAAGAAAATAACCCTTGAAGCTCCTATGGCTACTCTTCGATATTCCGAATCTTGATTGAAATAGGGGCGGCGTGGGTGTTGGTGAAGACCCAACAAAAACATTCACTAATTAACTCGTACAAGAAAGTGAAGATGAAAGGGCCTTTATCAGGTTCCATTTTTGATCAATCTCTTCTTTGGGTGCATTGACCTACTCGAAGGTTATGATAGCAGGAAAAGATGGAGCCTTTTTGGGAAGGCAAAGTTTTGTTGTTATCTTGAGAGAGAAACGTGTGGATTTGAGGGAAGTAGGAAACGAGAAAATAATAATATAGGGAAGGGTGAGGGGCGGTTATACCAAGGATAGTGGGGTAAGAGTTTTTATTTTCCTTATTTCCTTTGTGCTATTTTAATATAAGATGAAACTTTTATTTATTGAGGGTTGTAAGTAGAATACCAATTTGTATTATGTATTTTATGTCCCACGATACAAGACCGTGATTGAAGTATTAGATACTTTTTATACTGAAACGCGTTAAGAATACGTTTTCGAAATGGTATTATATTGGTAATATTTTCTATTCCGGGGTTTATCTTTTGTTTTATTTGCCCTTATCATAGTGCCGGTACGCGTGCAGTGTCGGTCACAGTGGAAAACGAGATAATCTCTCGTCTTACAATTTTATCATAAGACAAATTCAGAACTAAAATAACACAATATTCAAATTATGGAATGAGTGCAAAAGTAATGCAATAGGCTATAGTATGCGAGTTATCTACTCAAAGGATCAGTCAAGCTTATGCATGCTAAATGACTTATGCTTAGTAATAATAAATTGCCATTTATTATTTAATAATAAGTGAAAAATTACCGTGTGTCACACCTTGTGAGAGATGAAGTGGTCCTTGGAGGAGTCCGAGATACATGTGTGTGTGGACTTGGAGGTCGTGGAGGTGAGGACACAATAGGATGAGATTGGTTAGGTTCTGTCACACGTTGAGGCATAGGTGCTGGTTCATGATCGTCTGTAGGCATTGGTTCTGGTTCAGGGACATCATCAGGCATAACATTATTAAGTGGACCTTCACCCTCTTGAGCTTTGCAAGAATGACAGCAGAAAGAGACATATCAGGAACCTCACAGTTAAGCTTCATATTTGCAAATAGTTTCTTGGATAACCTGAACACCTGATATTACCTTTTGGAACTAGTTTCTACATTCAGTATAATTTGAAGAAACCTAGGATACATAAAGAACTTAACTTTGCTGCTAATGTTGCTCACCATCATGTTGAAGATGTAGTTGGACCAACCGAATTTCCTCCCATCAGATAAGCAAACAATAGCCACATCTATAGCACTCCTAAACTGATCCCAACTTCCAGACTTTGAAGTAAGGCAATGCAGGATGGTGTGAATCAAGAACTTCCATTGAGGTGAGAACCTATTCTTGAAGAAAGTCAACTTGCCTTCGGTTTCATATTTTGTATTGTCCATACCAGTGTAGATGTCAGGAATTGGCAAATCAGTAAGACCACCAGCATCATCCAATTTTAGTTGAATTCTGATCAATTCCTCAGTAATGGTGTACTCCGTATCATCAATAGTAGCAAGAATAGCAGGAGGACCCAAGTCAACAGACCTTAGAGTTGCCGTTGACCAGAATTGTTTCACCAAAGAATCAGAGATGATGTTAGGGTCACGGGTGATAGCATATCGGATGTGGGATGCCCTCAGGAATTCATTTATTTGATGATAATCATTACTCTCTTTGGGTTTTTCCAAGAAACCGACCATGTTGTGCTCATTCTTATATTTGAGTGCAGCCATTGATGATTTAGAGAGATGGTTGAGGTGTGGTGGTGGATTTGAAAGCACACGAATAGTTGGTACTGGTTGTCAAGGGGAACTTAATTGATGTGTATTGGACCGATTTGAAGATTAGGTTTTAAATGGAAAGAGAATAACTATTAAAATTAGAAGATAACAGTAATTATCTTTTAAATAAGTAACCCTTGACCAAATAAATGCCATAATTTTCAGACCAATAACTTTTACTGTAGAGTATATCCCAAATTAAGCGACCATAAGAAAAGTAAACCATATTATCAAAGCCAACACGAACAGACATAACCAACACGAACTTGAGTGACCAGCACTAACTGAAAGTCATCCAGAAGGAAAATAACACGACCAGTAGGAAGTGAACAACCAGCAGGAATGACTTGAACTACCAGAAGGAAGTTGTCCAGCATCAAAGCCATCAAGAACATCAGAAGAGTGCTAATCCACCCTCTTGTTTTAGCAGTCTGCAAAAGGTTAAACCAAGCCATACGTATATAATAATCTACAACCTTGTAAAGCAAGAACATTGTTACAGAGAACTTTTACAACAACAATCCTCCCCTTAATCCCAAAGCCTCCCGTCAATCCAAAAACCTATGGATTGAGCAACCCAATGTTAACCACAAGATGATTAAATCTAGGTCCATCAAAAGCCTTGGTTAACAAATCAGCCACATTATCATCAGTATGAATTTTAAGCACTTGAATAAGCTTCTTTTCATTAGCATCTCTTATGAAATGGTGTCTAATCTCTATGTGCTTAGTCCGTTGGTGAAAAACTAGATTTTTGACTATGCATATGGTACTTTGGTTATCAATAAAGATTTTGTTGTTCATGAAGTTATACCCATAATTCAATAATTGATTTTGTATCCAGAGTACCTGACCACAATAGTTAGCAGCAGCAACATACTCAGCTTCAGTAGAAGAGGTAGCCACAATGGTTTGCTTCTTGCATTGCCATGAGATTAATCTTCTACCCAGAAACTGACATCAACCTATTGTGGATTTCCTGTCCTTGTTTACACCAACATAATCACTGTCACTGTAGGCTTCAAGTACAAAGGGAGACTCCCTTGGATACCATAAGCCCAGCTTGGGTTGACCTTTGAGATACTTGAAAATCTTCTTCACTTCTTCCAAATTAGAAGTGGTAGGATTGACTTGATTCCTTGAACAAGCACTAAATGCAAACATGATATCAGGCCTTGAAGCTGTCAAGTACATTAGTGAACCTATCATAGACCTGTATATATGAACATTGACAAGACTATCAGGTTCATTTTTGGACTTAGGTTTTGGAGCTTCATAAGGTGTTGTTGCTATCCTGACATTCTCCAAGTCAAATTTCTTTAGGATCTCATTGACATACCTGTCTTGGCTGATAAAAAGCCCATTAGGTTTCTGCTGAACTTGTAATCCTAGGAAGAAAGTTAGTTCTCCCATGGCACTCATTTCAAATTCCCCTTTCATCAAGGCCTCAAATTCCTCACACCTGGCCTTCTTTGTAGATCCAAATATGATGTCATCCACATAAATTTGTACCAGGATGATATCTCTTTTGTCCTTCTTAAGAAAAAGAGTCTTGTCAATTGTGCCTCTTCTGTACCTATGTTTCAGCAGAAAGGAAAAGAGGGTTGCATACCAAGCTCTTGGTGCTTGATGAAGACCATATAGTGCTTTGAATACCTTGTAGACTCTCCTGGGATATTGAGGATCCACAAATCCCTTTGGCTGAGTGACATAAACTTCCTCATCTATTTTTCCATAAAGAAAATCACTTTTAACATCCATTTGATAAACCATAAAGTCTATTTCGGAGGCAAACGCCAAAAACAATCCGATTGCCTCAATCTTGGCAACTGGAGCAAAGACTTCATCATAATCAATGCCTTTATCTTGTCTATAGCCTTGAGCTACAAGCCTTGCCTTGTTCTTGAAAACAATCCCCCTGGCGTCCCTCTTGTTTTTGAGTATCCACTTTGTCCTAATAGCATATTTTCCTTCAGGCAAATCAACAAGAACCCATACATTTTGAAACTTAAACTGTTGCATTTCTGCTTTCATGGCTTCAACCCTGCTTGGATCTTCAAGAGCTTGAGCTACACTCCTTGGTTCCACTTGAGAAAGAAAACAAGCAAACAGACAATGTTGAAAGTTTGTATGGTTTTCTCTTTGTTGTGAGTGGATGTAGCTAATAAAAGCAGATTCACAACTAGTAGGCTTATTGGCCTGTCTTCTTGTTTCCATAGTTGAATGAGGATCCCCATTAATCAGAGATTGAGGATGGATTATATTGATTCTCTTAGTTTCCACATGACTGACTTCCACAGTTGATCTCAAGTTGGTTAGATCAGCACCAAAGTCATCATCATAAGATGAAGAAGAGAAGATACCAGGTAAGGATTTATTATTGCCAAGGTCTGATGGCATTGGAAATCTTGTGGTAGGCTCAACATCATAGAATGAGTCAATAGAAGCACTAGTAGAAGCACCAGTAGGTTCTGGAACACTACCAGCAGGAACTGGAACACTACCGGGAGGAATACTGACAGAAGGAACTGAGACACCACCATTATGAAATGTTGTGCCACTACCAGTAGGAGCTGAAGCATCATCAGGAGAAAGCATTGTTGTACCAGAAGGAACTGTTGAGGTAGATCCAAGTTTGCCAGCATCATAAGTGGATCTTTGTTCCTGATCCTTCAGTCTTGCAAGTTCCTTTTGAAATATTTCTTCAGCAGACTCAAGAGGTGAACCAACATCCTTATCATCAGAAAAATCTTTAGGCTTGGCTGCTTGAGGGCTGTGAGATGGATAGGAAGGGACAATGATGACTTGTTCATCAAGTTCTGAATCTGAATCAGTATCGTGTGTACCTGCAGGGTTAGTTGAAGCTTCTTGTGTTCCTACAGATTGGTTAGCCTTAACACGATGATAGCCCAATGAATCAGTCAAATTATCAAGATCAAAATACCATTAATGACCGAGACCCTTTACATTAGGTTTGTCTTCCAGATACCTCAGATTCAAACTCTCTTCCACCCTTCTATTTGGTACATTGTACACCCTTTAGGCTTTATTGCTTGCAGAGTATCCAACAATATAACCTTCATCTGCCTTCCCATAAAATTTACCCAAATGATCACTTGTGTTTAGAATGGTAACATTACACCCAAAGGGTTTGAAATGAATGACACATGGAATCTTCCTAGTCAATAAGGAATATGGTGTGTGATTATGAGGACTAGCTACAGAAACTCTATTCAGGACATAACAAGCAGTTCTTACTGCTTCAGTCCATAACATAATGGGTAACTTAGAGTCAGCCAACATGGTTCTGGCTGCCTCTATGAGGGTTCTATTCTTCCTTTCAGCAACTCTATTTTGTCGTGGTGTTCTGGCATTGCTATAAACCCTCTTTATACCTTTAGTCCCACATAGTTCAATAATAAGAGCATTCTTAAATTCTGTACCATTATCACTTCTTATAGCTTTCACCTTTTAGTTCAACTGGTTTTCAACAAGATTAAAGAAGTCCTTAAGGACAGGATAAGTCTCATCCTTATGTTCTAAAGAGAAAACCCAATAGAATATGCTATAGTCTTCAGTGATCATAAGGCAGTAGTATTTGTGGTCAATGCCTCTGATGGAAGTAGGACCAAAGAGGTCCATATGAAGCAATTGCAAAGGCTCAGAGATGGAGCTTACAGTAGCAATGGCCTTATAGGAGGCTTTGTGTTTCTTGCCTTTAAAATAGGCAACACAGGAATGGTCAATCTTGAAAAGTTTAGGGGGTAGACCTCTAACTAAGTTACCCTTCACTAACATGTTCATATTTTTATAGTTAACAGATTCATCAGTAGATGCTTTTGCCACCAAAAAAGCCTAATTCCCATTTGGACTGAGATCATTCAAATGGATGGTGTAAAGATTATGCTTCCTTGGAACCCTTAGTAGAACCATACTTTCATGTCAAAGCTTGAATTCATTGGAGAGTATAAGGCAATCAGTATCTGTAAAAAGAACTTTATTCTGCTTGTCACAAATCTGAGAAATGGAGAACAAGTTGACCTGTTGAAGTTCCTTCACATAGTAGACATTTTCAAAATCCAGTTTGGGAGTTCTGATTGTCCCTTTTCCTGTAATTCTGCCTTCACCACCATCAAAAGTCACTTTTCTTCCTTGAAATTCTTGGAAGTCATCTAGCCTTTCCATGTTGCTAGTCATACTTCAAGAACAACCACTATCAAAAATACGTTCATCTATAGCATCTGAAAAAGGATGTACCTATAAATATACAACAGGATAAAAATTAGTAACTAAGGGGGACCCAAGCCTTTCATGGCTTGGGTCCGCCTTGTGGATCTGAAAAGTGTAGACATGCAGATGTATGAGATCCACTATTGTTCTTGGATACCCAGAATTAGCCTTTCCTTTGTGTGTTCCAAGAACAACCTGCTGAGGGTTTAACAACAGTTCCCCCTTTCCCCCCACCGTACTTTAAAGGTACATATGGAGTATATGTTTGAAAATAAGAACTTATAGGTTTGTGGGGCATAGGTCTAGCCTGACTTCTCCAACAACCAGAAGTAACAGATGGAGAGTATCCTTTAACAGAGGAAACTGGAAAAATCCTATTAAGCCTACCAGTAGGAAATGGCTCACCACTAGGAACTGGCTTTCTAGTAGGAATTGGTTGAGGTCTAGCAGGAGGCCGGAACATATCCAAGTCTATTATCAGCAGACACATTGGTCATTTGTTTCTCATAGAAATCACAATCCTTAATAAGATGAATGTTACTGCCACATACAGAACACAACTTAACACCAGAAGAAGTATTCTTCCTAAAATGACCTGCCTTTTTATTAAAATAACCATTCTTATTACAAGAAACTCTAGACATGAATGAATTCTTATCAGTTCTATTACAAAAAAATCTAGGTAAGTCTTGAACAATAATGGGTTCTTGGATAGGTGCCCTAACTTTTGATTCTCTCTCAGCTTCACTCTTAGATGTTGAAACACTTGAAAATGATGCATAGGAGGAAGAACCAGGTGAGTTGAACTTTGAAACTTTAACACTACACACACTGGAGGCAGGGACATTGACCTTTGAAGACCTGTCACTCTTATCACAAGATACAAAGTCATTAAACACAGAATTAGACTCACTAGAGGTTGAATACTTTGCACCATAAGACATTTGTGATTCATCCAGGTCACTAAAATCTGACAGAGGAGCGTAATCTCCAGTGATAGGAGGAGGCACAACCTTCTCTATAAAAGTATTGGAAACCCAACTGAATATAGGTCTATCATCCAGATCATCAGAGGTATTGGTAAAGATACTGAATGCAGAGTCATCCCATCCTAACTCATTTTCCCCTACATAGTCAGTAAATCCCAAACCCACTTTTGTTCTAACATACATAGAGCTATCAATTAATCTAAACAAGTTTTTGGAAGAGTTTGTCCATGTATCAACTATAGCCTGAAGATTATCAAGTTTTGTCTGAAGGTCTTTCTTAGCAATTTCAGCATCAGCATTTATTCTTTCAGAATGCTTTAGAAGATTAGTATTATTTTCCTGATTAATAGACAAAACCTTAATCTTTTCTTCTAGTGTTAACTGATTTTTCGGAAGAACTTTCTTTTGATGTTTCAAAGTTTTAAGAGAGTTTTTATAAGCTCAAACTTCTATAAAATATTCACCATTTTGTTTATCAAGTTCATAATACTGCTTTTGAAGTTCATTATATTTATTGACACAACCAAAAGGGCAATTATGTACCTCAGAAATGACCCACATAAATGCAAACTCTCCATCAGTACCCTCTTCACATCCAGCAATTATACCAAACTCTTCAGTAGCAATAGCTCCTTCATCTTGACCATCATGATCTGTCCAATCAACCATAGTATCAACCGAGGAGACCAAGGCTTTTGAATCTTATTCCTTCTTTCCAAGCTCCTAATTCTTGAATGAGGAGTATCTCGGCTTGTTGTTTCCTCCCTTTGCCCTGAATTCTCTTGAAAAGTGTCCCTTTTGGAGACACGTATAGCATCTGACATTCTTCTTGTTAAACCTAGCAGATTCCTTTTTATCAAAATTTATTATTCTTCCACCTTTCTGCTCAAACTTGTGTACTCTAACAGAAAACATAGCCATTTTCCATTTCAAATCCAACTCCTCTAGATCCCATTTGTCTACTTGTTCAAGATCTTCATAAGCTAATTTTTGTTCTGGCTCAGAATCAGTAACAAAAGATTGAAGAACACATTCAATCAGATTGTCAGATCTATAAGACCCAGTCTTTGATGGAGAAGCACTAGATGAAGAATAGCTTGGGCTTGCATGTGACATCCTTTTGTTAGTACTGGTGGTACTAACAAATGCATAATTTCTTAAAGTTGCAGCTTAGCTTGAGGAATAACTAGAGTATCCTTTGATATCTACTTCAAGAGTCTTTAACTTGTAATACAGATCATCAAAAGAAAGAGCTTCTAGTCCACCCTTGGTTTTCAAGGTTAAAGCAACTTGAGACCATGATGTAGGCAAAGCTCTTATAAACTTGAGATTAATATATTCATCATCTATTTTGGCTTTGTGTTGATTGAGTTGGCTCAAAATCTTCTGCATCCTGTCATACTCTTTGTGCAATCCTTCTGCTTCACTAATTCTGAACTCTGAAAACTCTGGCTTCAGCATAGACTTCCTCATCTTCTTGGACTCAGCTTTACCACCAAACCTTGCTTTGACTGCATTCCATATATCCCTTGCATCATCCATATAATGGAAATCTGCTACATGGTCATCAGGAATAGATTGCAGCAGGGTGGCTCTTGCCTTTGATTCCCTCTGAGCAGCAATGTGTTCTTCATTGGTTGTTGGGGGAAGAATAGTAATATTGCCATCACGATCTCTTCCAGTTATTTTCAAGCTATTACCATTTTAAATCACCTTCCAGATGTTTATATCCTTGTTTGTGATCCAGTATTCCATCTGCATAGCCCAGACCTCGTACTAATCTTTCTTCAAGTAAGGAAACTTTGCATTGCTATTTGAGACAGTGGTGATGATCTGAGGTTGAATATTTTGTTGTGGTTGAACAACTGTGTCATCACTTTCATCACCAGATCCTACCATTCTAAAGGTGTGGAGAGAAGTTTGGTTGTGAGGTTTTTAAGGATCTTAAAATTGTTCTTCTTATTAGAGACTCTCAACAAGCTCTGATACCACATGTTGGATCCCACTCTAGATAGATATTTATTGCCTGTTAAGGGTGGTGAGTAGCCTATGTAATCACAAGCTAAGCACAAGAGAGACTATTTCTTTGAGAAGCTAATTGTCTACGCAGAATATATACACAATTGTAAAGAAGAACATAACTAATAAAACTAAAGATCCTTCTATGGATTTCTATTAAAGAACAATGAGAATTGTGTTTTGTGTTTCGTTCGGTTACAATTCCTTTATATTTATATTCATAAAACCCTAATCGGCATTAACTAAAACGTGTGAGATTGATATGCATATCTCTTCCTAATTTAGCTCATGCATATCCTTAAATCTAACAAACTAAATCTTATCCTAGAATAACTATTTGACGATACCAGGACTAACTATACTACCAGTAGGAACGATCAGTAGTAACTATGCTACTAACGATACCAGCAGGAACTATATACCTGCCCGTAGGAACTACGACTCTACTAGTAGGAACTACATATGTAACACCCCAACCCGACAAGGCTCCGAATGTCACATTATGGAGTCATATCAGAATACACTAATAAAATTTTGCTAGCGGAAGTCTTATAAAATAAAATTCCAAGTCATATAAACGAATGACTTACAAGGAAAAATACAAAATCCAATATGTCAAAAATGTAATATCAAAACAATGATCTTAAAAAAGAATCCAATAAGATAGGGAAACTAGGGTCGGTTCACTCAAATGCTCCTACTCTCAGCCCAACATCCTTGATAACATCAAATAGTCCTGAATATTAAGTGTTAATTTCCCCCGATAATGCTTGTAATTTATATCATTTATATGGATTTACGCTTGTTTTCCATTGTTTTCCACTTTCAGGTAAATTGCGAGCATTGGAGCTAAAGAGACGCGGAACTGGAGAAATATCTAAAGATTTAACACAGTATGCTATTTTGAAGAAGTTATGGCGTAACTCGTCTCTCACATTACGCCGTAACTATTGCGTGACTCAGAAAGCCAACTTATCATTAGGTTACAGCGTAACTCTTCCCAAAGGTTAAGACGTAACTACATTAGGTCAAATAAGGTTCCACGCCGCTGATACTTACGCCGTAACTACTGCATCTATTACAACGTAACCGAGCTTATTGAAGACTACGGCGTAACCACTCTTTAGGTTATGCCGTAACCAGCAGATCTAGTGCATTATTCATAGAAATAGAAGGTTACGGCGTAACTCCTATTTTGGTTACGCCGTAACCCAGATCTGGCCTATAAATACCCCACGAATTCTAGCATTTCTATTCATTCCATTCCATACACAACACTCTGAGAACGTGAGAAAAAGCTCAAGGCAGGTCTAGAGGAGCATACGGAGCTGTCTCCAAGGGAGAAATCACTCCCCTACGATAAGCATTAGCGTTTTATATTTCTTTTACTTTCAATTCATGTATTTCGTACCTTTGAATATTGAATTGATTTGCATGATTAATATGAGCGGCTAAACACCTTTTGGTGCTAGCCTAGTTATGATTCCTTAATTGTTTTGTTTACGTTTAATTTACTTCCGTACAATTATTTCTAAGTGTATGCATGCATAGTTTATTGGTAGCCACCCTTGGTTCGGTAGTTTTGAATGGCGATAGAGGCCAATTGCCTAGGAGATATGACCAACTGACCCTAGGTGAGCGGACTGAGACGGAAAGGGTAAGATATGACCAACTGATCACCTATCGTTTGGATGAACTTAAGAATTAGGGGGTGAGTGTCTAAGTTCCTAACGGTCGGGCACTCACTATTATAAATCTAACATGTAGCGGTACTTAATGACTCGGCTTAGGGGACCAGGAACAACAGGACATATGACGGTGCGCCTGACTTCTCCTGTGGTGGCATCTTTGCTGATAGGTTAGGGCGAATTGACCAAATGCTGTCCTCTCGAATTTGACCCCACCTGAAGTAATTAGAAGTAAGTAGACATAGACATAACTAGCTAGGAGGATTAATTAGGTTAGCACCACTCTCCTCTATTGATTTCCCTTTATCCTTTATTTGCTTTTATTTGCTTTATTTTGTTTTAGTAGTTTAATTAATTAAATCCCTATCGAAACCTTTATTAATCTGTGACATTAGACTTAGTAATAATCCATCACACATAGCTCTTGGGACGACCTCGGCTTTACCGATTACTACACTACACACGACTGGGTACACTACCCGTTAGTGCATTAGGGAAGACCATAGGTATAACGAGACACTATAAATATTAAGACCTGGTCAGTAAAGTGTGCATCAAGTTTTTGGCGCCGCTGCCTGGGAGTTATTTTAGGATTGATATTAAGTCTTTCATTTCGCTTTAAAACTTTTCTCACAATCATATTTCAAGTTTTCAGGTACCATGGAAGTTGTTAACATCGATGACCTCACTCTTGAGGAATATTTGGCGTTGACAAGAGAAGAACAAGGAACAGGGATTGTTAGGCCAGCTATTGCAGAAGATGCTCAATTCGAAATCAAACCTCAATTCATGAGGGAATTACGTGCAAATCACCGATGATGCCCATGAACATGTAGACAACGTCGAGTACATTGTCAGCCTATTCAAGATTCCCAGAGTCTCACACGATGCTATAATGTTACGAGTATTCCCTATTTATCTTACGGGAGCTGCAAAAAGATGGGTTGATCGATTACCTGCTGGGACTATCAACACTTGGCATATCTTAAAAAAGTGTTTCATTCAGAGATACTGCCCTCCATCAAAGACGGCTAAGCAATTGGAAGAAATCCATAACTTCAAGCAAGAGGGTGATGAAACGTTATACTAAGCATGGGAAAGATATAACGAATTGTTATACAAATGCCATACTCATGATCTCAACAGCCAACAAAAGGTGAACGTTTTCTACAAGGGTCTGAACATCTCCTCAAGATAAATGATTGATTCTCAAGGGCTGATTCCTAGTATGACACCCACTATGGCTTTAGAAACTATCCAAAAAATGGCAAACCACTCTCACAAATGGCACAATGGAGGGAGTAAACAAAGTAAGAATGGAAATATGGAAGGCCTTGCAGCAATAAACAACAAATTAGAAAGCCTTGGAAGAGAAATGAAGAAGCTCAAGAAAAATGTGCATTCCATTCAAGTATAGCGAAACGAGACTCCACCTTCTAAAGAATGTTCCTCCAACGAAGAAGTTAAAAGGATCGGAGAGGTTAAATATGGAAGAGAATCCCCTTTCAACAACTACAATAATAACGGGCCCATATATCGAGAAAAATCCCCTGGGTTCTACACAAGAATCAACAACAATCCTCCTAAACCTATCCTTGAAGAAATAATGTACATGCACATCGAAGAAGCTACGAGAAAGAGAGATAAACTCAAGGAATGGATGGTCAAGGTAAAGGAGGACACCAATATGAACCTACGTAACCAAGATGTTGCGATTAAAAACCTCGAAACACAAATTGGGCAATTGGTTGAAAACCGTGAAACAAGTAATGCTAAAGCCATTGCCTGCAAGGCCATATTCGCGCAAGAAAAATCAAAGAAAGAGAAGTGCACATCCTCTATCACTAATGACCTTTCCGGGATAAACTACCTAAGAGAGGATGATAAATCAAAATACGACGAGATCTGGCCAAGCCAACTTCCTGAAAAACAGCAATACCAGGAAAGTTTTCTTCTCCCATGCACTATTGGTAACATTAAGATTCCCGCATTAGCTGATTTAGGGGTCGGGGTAAACCTTATCTCTACCACTTTATTTGAAAAAATCAAACTTACCAATTTAAAAGAAACTTCTATTATGATAGAAACGGCTGATTCCTCTAAAGCTGTACTGAGGGGAATTGTGAATAATATGCTTTTAAAAATTGGAAATTTTTTTCTTCCCTACCGATTTAGTGGTTATTGACATGGGGAAGCGGGAGGCTTACAACTTAATTGTTGGAAGACCTTTTCTGGCCACTTGTAGGGCCCAGATTAAAGTTTTTGAAAAAAAAATTTCTTTGGGAACTGAAAATGATCGAATAACTTTTAGTATGGAAGAACATTTAAATCCAAAAATTGAAAGTTCAAATAATGTTGATATTGTTAATGTTCAATTGCTTGATCCCACTCTATACTCTGATCCTATTTCTGATGATAGTAGAGAGATTATTGATAATTGTAAGCAGAAACAGGAAGAAATTATCCAAAGCATTGAGGAAACTCCAGTTCCAAACAA
Organism: Chrysanthemum seticuspe; assembly: GCA_019973895.1. Taxonomy (NCBI): domain Eukaryota; kingdom Viridiplantae; phylum Streptophyta; class Magnoliopsida; order Asterales; family Asteraceae; genus Chrysanthemum; species Chrysanthemum seticuspe. The sequence continues at coordinate 241,427,303 of BPTQ01000006.1, forward strand.
ACATTTTAGCAACTCAATGTCAACCAAGGATAGCCAATCAGTGATAGCATGACCACCGTTTACTCATCCTCAAAAATGTGAAAGAAAGGCGAATGAATGGATATACCCTCGTAAGGGAGAGAAACATGATGTTGAGTTAGCATTGGAAGATTGGTACAAAATAAGATCTGGGAACTCAAAAATCCATAAGGGGCTTGTTAAGCAGTATAAGTACGATCATCTCACTGACACAATGAATGGTGCAAGATCCAGCATCAGTATTACTAGTAGTCTTATTACTAAAGATGATGACCGAGGAAAATCATGTGATAAATGGCTTTCACATAAGTTTGGAACATATGGCATCAGTAATTCTACAAGGAAAATGACGTTCGACAAATGGATGAATGAGTGCCAACAGGTGGTGGAAGTGGGCCAGATCCAAAGGCCCCCATAGAAGCCCTGCGGCCCTGAGTCTAACTTAAAGACTCATAAATAATGAAAAGTGCTCTTTCGGGAGACAACCCGAATTATCCCTTTCTTTTGTTTTATTTCCATTTCTGTAGGGTTTTGTGTTTTCTAACTATTTTGCAGGAAACGAGGAACTAATTGGTGCTGCAGTTGCTGGTCTGAACAGAGTTACGGCATAACTCATCTTTGTGATTACGCCGTAACCAACCTTTTACCAGCAGAATTCTTGACGCATTACCAATTACGGCGTAATACCATCTCTGTGGTTACGCCGTAACAACTCGCTTTGCAACTTATACCAGGTTTTGCCAGTTATGGCTTAACTCCCTAAAAAGAGTTACGACGTAACCTTCCTCTACTTTAATTCTTTCATTTTAAAACACAATAACCTTGTATTAGTATTTTAAATGAACTTTGTGGGTGTGTTCCCTGTAAACCCTCACGAGACTTCACTCGTCCACTTGGGACACCAAGTGGTTTAAAACGGTTGTTGCATTCGCTAAATGCAACCGTGATTCCTACAAAAGTGAGTTAGTTTTGTTTTTCATTTTTATTTTATCTTTTTAGAATTATGCTTGTCGGTAGTGTGATTTCAAGGATTGAAGTTTGTTCATGATGCTTATACGAAGGCACGTCTCTTTTTCATGGGCCTTCCTTCTTTATGGAGCAAATTTCAGGGAAGTTCTCGCTCTAATTCTACCTTTCTCTTCACCTTTATTTAATGCCGAGTACAAATGGGACTTTGTACAATTCAAGTGGGGGGACGGGAATAGAATTATCTCTTGAACTTTATTTCGCCCTCATTTTTCTAGTTTATTTTGAAAATTTATGCCATTTTTAAAATTTTGACATGTTTTTCTTAACCTAACTAGATTAGACCTTAGCCGAGCACATACAACCCTTGATATTATATGGTGAGATTAGCCTTATCCGTTTCAATATTTTACCCCAAATCCACCAAATTATGAGTGTGCCGGTAGCTTGTAAACTTTAGAACTTGGCCTTTGCATCATTTCGAGACCATAGACGAGGTATGTTGAGTTAGCTCGATGTATTTGGACTTTTCAGTTTTAGAAGGCAATATTATAGGATTATCACCCAAACAGCCTACCTTTGTGAGTCTATCAATTAGTCACCTCGACTTTTCGACCCACATGTGAAACCCTTTTGTTGCACTCATCTTTTGTGCAAGATACCCCTAGATACACCCTTCTGAGCCATTCCTTTCATTTTGTTAACCCGATATATTGTTTCGATACACCTATACACCTTAGCCTACCCTGTAGTCTTTATTTGTGATTGGGAAGTCATCATTTGCCTAAGTTCAAGGTTCGAGTGGAAAGGTTCGGATATCACGCTTTTATCGACAACATTTCTGAAGATCTTTGAAGACCCCCCGAATTCCCATTGTTCATCTCAAGTGTGGGGATATTATGTTTAGTGTTTAGTGTTATGTTGAAAAAAAAATGATTCGAAAAAAAAAATTGTTATGATTATGTAAAGTGAAATGTTATAAGCACTGTAGTATGAGCTTTATTGATTTAGTATCGAGGAGGCTACCTCGGTCACATTTGAATATTGGAGTTGGTAGTTATGCCAACAGTTGGAGAAAAGGTAGTGTACCCATCATGACGTCCTCTAATGACACATCTGCCTTGAATTTCATGATCCGGTTTCTTGACTTCAAAGCTTTAACTTTGGGCGGACGGTAAGTGGTGATGACTTGGTTATAGATTTAGACTACCTGCTTATTTTTATTTTACACCAATTATATATCCCATGTCTTATCCCACCCTTTAGTCATGAAGCGTGTCTAGGTGTCTTGGCCATGGATTTGTTCATGTATCATTGATTTTGTCCACTTCGCCGTGACATGTTAGTAATGACGAGTCACCCCTTAACCTTTGTCGTGTCTACCCATATTGCATTCGAGAATTGTTTAGCCCTTAACTATAGTGGTGGATATTTGTGTAACCGCCAAGCTTATGATACATGCTATGACTGTGCGATTGAGTGATCACCCCAAAATTGACACTTAGAATAGTTGAGAGATTTGAGTGTTTTGTTCCCCTTTCGTGAGGTGTTCGGCTTTGTTTTATTCGAGCATAAGGGATTTGTTAATTCATATTTTCCAGGTTATGGGAGATATCTTTTTAGGAATCTTTCTAATAAGGTCTACTTGAGGGCAAGTAGAGTTCAAGTGGGGGGATATTTAATAACATCAAATAGTCCTGAATATTAAGTGTCAATTTCCCCCGATAATGCTTGTAATTTATATCATTTATATGGATTTACGCTTGTTTTCTATTGTTTTCCACTTTCAGGTAAATTACGAGCATTGGAGCTAAAGAGACGCGGAACTGGAGAAATATCTAAAGATTTATCACATTATGATATTTTGAAGAAGTTACGGCATAACTCGTCTCTCACATTACGCCGTAACTATTGAGTGACTCAGAAAGGCAACTTATCATTAGGTTACGGCGTAACTCTTCCCAAAGGTTACGACGTAACTACATTAGGTCAAATGATGTTGAAAACACACAGACCTTGACAGATCTTGAGCACTCGTAGATCGTTAGTGTTGCCTATGTAATCATAAGCAAACTAATAGAAAATCTCTACAACTCGTATTCTTTAGCGGAATGTAAATACAAGCTGTTATAACTAAGAACACTTAGATCCTCTATGGATCTTTTATTAACTGAAACTCTATGTTTCGAATGAGTATCTATTACATACTATCAAGTTTCTTTTATAGACAAGGAACCCTAAACTATTACTACTCAATCGACTAAGCATGCAAGCATGCATTTAATGGCTAAACACTAAACAATATTGAGCAGTACAATAATACCCATGCTAACCTCGGGCAGTACAAGAATAATGATGGGTTAGCATGTAATTAATAAAGCGCATGCAGATCCTAGTCAGCTTCCACCCTTCAGCAGAAACACGGCACGGCTTTTAAACTTCAGCAGAATCTCTTCTTCAGCAGATTCTGCTTCTACTTCAGCAGAATCCTTCGGCAGAATTGACAGTAGAAATCCTACTTCGCATAATTCCCAACAATCCTCCCCTAAACTGGAATTTGACTTGGTTAAGTTCCAGTTTCCTAACCTTGATAGATCTTTAGAGACTGCAGTACTAGAGGATTGTTCTCAAACATCAGTAGCAAAGAATCAATAATAATCTCATCTCTATGATGACCAAACTTTGAAACGCCAGGTCTTTGCAGCAATAAATGACATAGAGTACATCAAAACTTATTAGTTGCATACTATTCTCATCACATCCAGGTGAGTTAACTCCTGTGAGAGGTGAATCATTGAAAATAATGGATTTGATGTCTCTTTACCAATAGCCATCACTACTGGAGTAGCCAAATGTTTAAGTTCGAAAACAATGGTACATTGATAACCATCTGATTTATAAGCAAATCAGCAACTATATAAACGGATTTGATGTGTCTTTACCTGTAGCCGTTTGCTCAGGACTAGTCAATTCTTAGAATTGGTGAATTGATAACCAAATATGGATCCAGTTGCCTTTACCACAAGCCATATACTTGTGGGCTAGCCAATTCTTGGATTCCAACAAGGAATATACCATGGTGAATTGATGACCATGCAACTCTCAGCAATTAAGCATGGGTGGTTGCAGACCCTATGATTTTGAGCAAATCATTACAGCTATCAACAGATTTGATGTGTCTTTACCAAAGCTGTACCCTTTGGACTAGCCAACTCTTTGATATACACAAGGTATATCTGGTGAGTTAAAAACCATCAACTATATACAACACACCTGCAAGAGAAAGTTTTTTTTTTTTTTTTTTTTTTTTTTTTTTTTTTTTTTTTTTTTAACTAAGAAACTAACAAACAAAACAAAGAAAATAAACAACTCAAAAGACTGTACATATCTTGAGGCCTATGCCTCCCCTTAAACTAAGCAGTTAAGGGTTAAGCATTCCAATACTGACCACAAGGTGTTGAAACCTTGGTCCATCAAAAGCTTTTGTTAACAGATCTGTCACATTATCATCTGTATGAATTTTAGCCACATTTATCAAATGTTTTTCATATGCATCTCTTATAAAGTGGTGCCTGATTTCAATATGTTTGGTTCTACTGTGAAAAACTGGATTTTTGACAATGCATATGGTACTTTGATAATCAGTAAAAAGTGTTGTGTTCATGAAGTTATACCCATAATCCAGCAATTGATTTTGAATCCACATGACCTGTCCACAGCAATTTGCAGCAGCAACATACTCTGCTTCAGTAGTTGAGGTAGCCACAATGGTTTGTTTGTTGCACTGCCAAGAAATCAATCTCGTTCCAAGGAATTGACAGCCTCCAGTTGTGGATCTCCTATCCAGATTTGCACCAGCATAATCACTATCACTATATGCTTCCAACTTAAAAGGAGACTCTTTTGGGTACCAAAGGCCTAAGTGAGGTTGGCCTTTGAGGTACTTAAAGATCTTCTTGACTGCACTGAGATAGGAAGCAAGTGGAGTGACTTGATGTCGAGAGTAAACACTCACAGCAAAGGTAATATTAGGCCTTGAAGCTGTTAGATACATTAATGAACCAATCATAGATCTGTATAAATGAACATTCACAGGAAGATCTGGTTCATTGTTGGTTTTTGTTTTTGGAGCTTCATAAGGTGTTGTGGCAGTTCTGACACCTTCCGTACCAAATTTCTTCAAAATGTCCCTCACATATTTATCTTGACTGATAAATATCCCATCTTGTTTCTGTTGAACTTGGAGACCCAAAAAGAAAGTAAGCTCCCCCATAGCACTCATCTGAAATTTTCCCTTCATCAGTTCCTCAAATTCCCTGCACAAGTATGATGTCTGTCGAGTTCTTCTTCAAAAAAAGAGTCTTATCAATGGCACCTCTTCTGTAGCCATGCTTCAGCAGAAATGATGAAAGCCTAGCATACCATGCTCTTGGTGCCTGATGAAGTCCATAGAGAGCTTTGACCACCTTGTAAACATGATTAGGATGATCTGGGTCTTCAAATCCTTTGGGTTGAGTGACATAAACCTCCTCTTCTATCTCACCATACAGAAAAGCACCTTTAACATCCATCTGATACACCATGAAGCCCATGTAAGAAGCATAGGCCAAGAAAATTCGAATAGCTTCTACTCTAGCAACAGGTGCAAACACTTCATCATAATCAATCCCTTCCTCTTGCCTGTAACCTTGAGCTACTAATCATGCTTTGTTTTTAATAACCACACCCCTTGCATCTCTTTTGTTCTTCAGAATCCATTTAGTTCCAATAGCATATTTGCCATCTGGTAATGGTACCAAGATCCAAACTTGTTGGTTTTGAAACTGTTGCATTTCTTCTTGCATTGCCTCTATCCAACTTGAGTCTTCAAGAGCTTGAGTGACACTGGTTGGTTCTACTTGAGAAAGAAAACACGCAAACAGACAATGCTTGAAGTCTGTGTGATTGTCTCTTTGCTGATTTGATACATAAGAGAGAAAAGCAACATGTCCAAATTTAGGACTAGAGATAGCCCTTCAAGTTCTAACAGGTGCTAGAATGTCACCAATAATATTGGATTGAGGGTGAGTGATGTTGATTCTTTTAGTAGCAGTGGGGTTGACTTCAATGGAAGGTTCAAGATTAGACACAGTTGGTACAAAAGTTGTGTCATAGGAAGGTGAGGTGAAAATGCCAAATTTGGGTTGATGATTTCCAAGATCTGAAGGTCTTGGAAAGCGAGTATAGGGTTCACCAAAGTCTGTGGATACTCTAGAAGGAATAGGAGTAGAAACAGTCGAGCTTTCAGCAGATTTGATGACGATGGGAGAGACTGCATCAGTGTCAGCAGAAACATGGTTTCCACTGACAGCCTCATTTGCAAGCTCCCCATTCATCTTCTCAGCTTCAAGCTTAGCTACAAACTCTTGAGTCTGAAGCCTAGCAAGGTCCTCAGCATAGTGTGATTCATCTTCACTCTCAGTAGAAGTATCTCTAGAAGTGTTACCTGCAACATTGTTAGGGGAGAAAGAAGGCACAAGTATAGGTTGTTCATCATCTTCAAATTCACTTTCTGAGTCAGCATCCAAGGTACCTGCATTGTTAGTGGGAGACTCTTGAGAACCTGTGCGTTGGTTAGCCATATGTCTAGTATAACCCAAATAATCAGTTAAGTAGTCAAGGTCAAAAGACCACACATGACCTTGTCCTTGAACATTGGGCTTATCTTCCATGTATCTCAGGTTCAAAGTCTCCTCTATTTTCTTGGCAGATAAATTGTACACTCTGTAAGCCTTGCTATGAGCTGAATGACCCACAATATTACCCTCATCAGCTTTCTCATCAAACTTTCCCAATGGATCACCGGTGTTTAGAATGGTCACTTGACAACCAAAAGGTTTGAGGTAATGAATGGCTGGAACCTTCCCAAACAGAAGCTCATATGGTGTTTTGAGGTGAGGTCTAGTAATGGAGACTCTGTTTAGCACATAGCAAGTTGTGCCAACAGCTTCAGTCCAGAACATAGTGGGCAATTTAGAGTCTGCAAGCATTGATCTCGCAACCTCTATCAAGGTCCTATTCTTTTTTCAGCTACCCCATTTTGTTGCGGGGTTCTTGGATTGCTATAGTCCCTCTTTATCCCTTTAGACCTATAGAGTTCTATAATAATAGCATTCTTGAACTCTGTCCCATTATCACACCGAATTCCCTTAACCTTCTTGTTCAACGAGGGTGATGAAATCTTTCAGCACTGGAGATGTTTCATCTTTAGTCCTTAGAAAGAACACCCAACAAAATCTGCTAAAGCCATCAGTGATCACTAGACAAAAATACTTGTGATCGATGCTTCTGACTTGAGTTGGACCAAATAGATCCATATGTAACAGCTGAAGAGGCTCAGAAATAATGCTCATAGCAGTGATAGCTTTGTAAGAGGCTCTGTGTTGCTTCCCTTTGTTGCATGCAACACAATTATGATCATTGGAGAAAAATTTGGTGGGAAGACCTTCAACAAGACCCATTTTAGAGAGTTTGTTTATGGTCTTGAAATTCACATGAGCCATTCTCCTATGCCATTTGGTAGACTCATCCAAGGATGCTTTAGCCACCAAAAAAGTGAGGTCACCTTCAGGATGAACTTCATTGAGGTTGAATGTGTATAGATTGTGAGTTCGAGGAACTCTCAGCAGAATTGAAGTATCTTCTGGAAGCTTGAACTCTTTAGAAAGTATAAGACATTCATCTTCAGAGAAGAGTACCTTGTTCTTGGTGTCACAAATTTGTGAGACTGAGAACAAGTTGAATTGCTGAAGTTCCCTAACATAGTACACATTCTCAAAGTTCAGTAGGGGTGTCTTGATGGTGCCTTTCCCAGTAATTTTACCATCACTTCCACCAAAAGTCACATTGCCTCCTTCTTCAATAGGAACAAAATTGTGCATCATATCTCTATTTCCAGACATGCTTCTTGAACAACCACTATCAACAATACCAATATCTTTATGCTTAAGAGGATGATCCTATAGTAACAAAAATATATACAAAAGAATGTTAGTATACAAAGGAGGCTCAAGTCATTGCTGACTTGAACCTGCCTTGTGGATCATAAGATTTAGGTCTAGCAGATGAGAAAGATCCACCATTGTTCTTGGGTTTCCATTGAAATTTAGGTCCCTTATTTTTCTAAGAACAACCTGCTGAGGACTTGACAGTAGTACCCCAACATCCTTTCCTATTATTCATAGAGTCAACATATGCAGGCCAATAACCATGTTTAAAGTATGGGCTAGTAGGTTGCACATAAGGTCTATCAGCTGATCTCCTCCAAGGAGAGTCAGTATAAGTTGCTTGTGGGACATAAGGTGGAATATTATTAACATTGGTCCATACTGGTCTAGGTTTCTGCTGAGTAGCACATACACCCAATCTTTGCTCATAGAAATCACAATCCTTAATTAAATGAAATTTACTTCCACATACAAAACATGTCTTCCTTTTGGAAGATTTATTCAACAAAGAAGATGTTCTATTACATGTAGAAGTACTTAAACCAGAAACATTAAAGGAATTGTTTTTAGCAGGATTAATATGCAAAGATTTAAAGGGCAAGTCTTCAGAGGAAACTGTCTTGGAAGTTGATTCCTCAGCAGCTACCCTAGAAGGCTTGTAGATAGACTTGGGTGCAGGCTTGGGTGTAGGCTCAGGTGAGGGCTTGGGAAGGTCTGACTTATCACTTGAATCACAGCTGGAAGTAGACCCTTGATCCGATGAATTGTCACTGTCAAAGAAAGAGACAAAGTCATTAGATGAAGCATCGGTGTCTGGCAAGTCTTTTGACTTTTTGCCATACAGATGGTGTGATCCATCAAAGTCAACAGTAATGGACAGGTCAGTGGGCATGAATTCACCTCTAATAGGTACAGGGACAGCATGCAAATCACCTTCTTTTTTAAAATTTGTTAAGCCTGCAGGTGTAGATTTACGCCCATCATTCCTAGCTTCCAATCCTACATACTTTTGAAAGCCTAAACCTATTCCAGAGGTCACTGACTGACTACTATAGATTTCTCTAGCTAGATTGTCACCTGATATTAACCATTGTTTATGTCTAGCTATTTCCTCAGCTAGTTTCTCTTTAAGCTATAGGTTCTCAGCAATAGCATCATCTTTTTCCTTTTCAGTGCGTTTTAATTTAATGTTTGCAATATCTAGATCAAATTGTAACCCCTTTATCTTTTCTTCATAAGCTATCTGATTCATTTGAAACCATACTTTTTGTCTTTCTAATGTTTTTAACGAAAGTTTATAAGCTTCATTATCAACATAGAATTCATTGTATTTAGGTTTCATAGTATCATAAGCTTCTTTAAGTTCATTGTATCTTTCACTACAACCAAATATACAGTTGTGTACCTGAGAAAGTCCCATCAAGGCAAATTGATCATGCCTATCTTCTGAAGTACATCTTGCCAGCAATCCAAGCTTCTCTGTATCAGCAGCTTCCTCATTCACAGGTTCATGTGCAGCCCAGTTGACCTGTTCATCCAAGGTGACAAGAGCTGCTGAAGTTCTAGCTTCCTTCTGATTCTGCTGATAGGAATTGTAGTTAGCTCCCTCTCCACTCTTCCTATCTTTGCATTCCCTTGAGAAATGACCCATCTGGTGACAAGAGAAACACTTGACCTTTCTCCTGTCAAAATGAGCTGGATCCTTTCCCTTGAACCCAAACTTTCTTCCTGAACTCTCTTCAAATCTTTTGATATCTACTGAAAGCATGGCCACCTGCCATTTCAGTTTCATCTCCTCCATATCAAGTGGGTCCACCTGCTCAAAATCTTCATAGACAAGGTGCTGCTGAGTATCATAATCAGCAACAAATAAATGAAGAGCATCCTCCAATATACTGCCAGTTTTAGCTTGAGGACATCATGGAGTGGGATGATTGTAAGATGATGATGGTAAGTAAGTTGGACTAGGAGCATGTATCATCATATTGGAGTGAGATGTCCCAACAAAGGCTGTATGACCTTCTGATGCACGGTAGGGATATCTGACATCAGGTTCAAGAGATTTGAGTTTGTTGTATAGCTCATCAAAAGTGAGCATGTCCAACCCACCTTTAACCTTAAGGGCTATACTAAAATGTAACCATGATGGAGGCAAAGATCGTAGGAAGTTTGAATTGCAATCATCATTGTCAGGTTTTGCATTCAGCTGGTTTAGCTGACTCAAAATCTTATGAAACCTGTCGTATCCCTTGTGGATACCTTCTTCTTCTGAGATATTGAATTCTTGAAAGTGTTGTCTCAGTATGGACTTCCTCATTCTCCTGGACTCTTCATTGCCACCGAACCTTGCTTTAAGCGCCATCCATATGTCCTTTGCATCATCCATGTGGTGAAAATCACCCAAGTAATCTTCAGGAATAGCTTGAATTAGGATGGTTCTTACTTTGTGCTCTCTTTGCACAGCTAGAATCTCTTCAGCAGTTTTGGGAGGAGCAATGGTAAACTTACCATCAAGATCTGGGATAGTCTTCTTCAGACTTTTTTCTTTCTTCACAATCTCCCAAAGATTCCAATCAATATTGGAGATCCAGTTCTGCATCTTCATTGTCCACAGATCATACTCTTCCTTTTTTAGATAAGGAAACTTACCATTACTGTTGGAAAGACTAAGTTGCTGCATAGAGGTGGTGTTCTTGATGTTGTTGTTGGTGACTTCGGATTCATCATCAGTTCCAGGCATGGTGAATGTATTTTTGGTTGTATGGGGGTGAGGTTAAATATGGTTCTCAGTATCGTAGAGACTTTCCCGAGGCTCTTATACCACTTTTTGAAAACACACAGACCTTGACAGATCTTGAGCACTCGTAGATCGTTAGTGTTTCCTATGTAATCATAAGCAAACTAATAGAAAATCTCTACAACTCGTATTCTTTAGCGGAATGTAAATACAAGCTGTTATAACTAAGAACACTTAGATCCTCTATGGATCTTTTATTAACTGAAACTCTATGTTTCGAATGAGTTATCTATTACATACTATCAAGTTCCTTTTATAGACAAGGAACCCTAAAATATTACTACTCAATCGACTAAGCATGCAAGCATGCATTTAATGGCTAAACACTAAACAATATTGAGCAGTACAATAATACCCATGCTAACCTCAGGCAGTACAAGATTAATGATGGGTTAGCATGTAATTAATAAAGCGCATGCAGATCCTAGTCAGCTTCCACCCTTCAGCAGAAACACGGCACGGCTTTTAAACTTCAGCAGAATCTCTTCTTCAGTAGATTCTGCTTCTACTTCAGCAGAATCCTTCGGCAGAATTGACAGTAGAAATCCTACTTCGCATAATTCCCAACAAATGAGGTTCCACGCCGCTGATACTTACGCCGTAACTACTGCATCTATTACGATGTAACCAAGCTTATTGTAGACTATGGCTTAACCACTCTTTAGGTTACGCCGTAACCAGCCGATCTAGTGCATTATTTGAAGAAATAGAAGGTTACGACGTAACTCCTATTTTGGTTACGCCGTAACCCAGATCTGGCCTATAAATACCTCACAAATTCCAGCATTTCTATTCATTCCATTCCACACACAACACTCTGAGAACGTGAGAAAAAGCTCAAGGCAGGTCTAAAGGAGCATACGGAGTTGTCTCCAAGGGAGAAATCACTCCCCTACGATAATGTTAGGAATTAGAAATTCCATAGTGAAGTATCGGTCACCCCACATATTATCTAGCATAAGTTAGCTCGTAGACATATCACTTGGAAATCTAGTTATTGTTGGGTGACTTTTTCCTTTTTCTTTTACCACTTGGGGGAATTGGGCTCTTACCACCACAAAATAACTATCACTTAAAGGAGTTACGTTGTAGTGCTCAGTGCACATTCAATTGTGGATTTTCAAGAGGTGATATACGTCTAATACTTGATGGTTGGTTGGTTGAAGAGTATAGAGTACTTAGAGATTCAAATGGGAATGAATTCTCGACACCGCTCTTTGTTACATATGTGCAAGTTTAAGTCACGAGTTCGGGATAGTTTACTTCAGGGTCAAATTCATCATATTGGGTTTTCTCCATCAGCTGTCACAACAAAGAGCATACTGAATGATAATGGGGTGATTACAAGTTTTTCCAAGAGATGATGAAAATAGAGAGATAATGACGTTTGAACACAATAGTTCAAGCCTCCTTCTCTAAAGAAAAGAAAAGTGTACGTTTCAGTGCGCTTTATCTTCTGAAGAAGAGAAATCTTCTTATGACGTTTGAACAAAATAGTTCAAACCTCGTTCTCTAAAGAAAAGAAAAGTGTACATGTCAGTGCGCTTCATCTTCAGAAGAAGAGAAATCTTCTCAATTATGACCATTATCATCAACATGCTTCATGCTTTTTCCATGCGCTTCAGTCATCAAGTGAACCGGACTACTGTTGATTGTTATCTTATTCCACTTGCTCAATTATAATGACGATGGCGACATCATATGCAACCTTTGGGGGGAGAAGTGTGAAAAGACTACATTTGGATGATGTTCACTTATTCAATCAAGAATGGCATTTCCGTATGCAATTCTTGAAGGGGAGAAGAAGTATGATAATTCTATATGTTAAGTTATATTTGAGAATATATGGTCATACGGCTCCCAAATCATGTAAGAACCGAGATTCTTCTTATCGGGTCATCTTTACATGGAGTTTCTTCTAAGAGCCGTTGGTTGACATCTTCACACGGGCTGATTTGATTAATGACAAAGTGCTTCTAGTTGCTGGGCTGATTTCCTTGATGAACATGTTTCTGTTCTTGTTTGATAGGGAGGGATTTGAGTTAAGGGGATTTGCTATATATAAGTTAACAGGAATGCATTTGGTGAGTTGAAGATGTTGACTTTCTATTCCCCAAATGGACAATCTAGAAGCAGGTCGAGTCTACAGTCGGTTCTACATTTTCTGCTGTATGTTAGAAGACTAAAAGACGAGTTGCATTTGATTATCAAAAGACTTCTTCTTATTCTGGGCATTTATTAAAAGATTGTCAGTTTAGGGGAGAGCACTAATTGGGGGAGAGTGAAAAGCCAGATTGAATCCCTAATTAGACTTGCTCGCATTCTTCCGCAGCAAGTTGATTCTCACAAATGTTCAAGTGTTCTTCTCATCAGATTTCAAGTATTTGGGCTTATTATGTGTTGCTGATTCTGAAGCATCAAAACCAGCAAGGGGGAAGGAGACACGTATCTAAACGCAAGTGAACTTGATGAACTTAATACTTCTAAGTGATTGAAGAAATCCCGGGAAGACGAATGTCATTACCGCAGAGAAACTCAAGCTTTGACTCATGGCGTTTAGTGTTCTTATTCCAACTATGTGGGGAAAGAAATGCAAGAGTCAGTTTCTGGTGATAGAAAGAGGTACACAAGTGTGTGATGATTTCGATGCTATCGCAATCATCAGGGGGAGAGATTGTGTACATTGGGGACGCTCAGCTGTTTCAGTTGAGTGCTTAATCAGTGATTCAGAGATATAATCACTTATTCCGGAGTTGACATTCGCAGAGATAGTCATCCGCAGAGATAATCAGTGATTTGGCCTGCTTCTTCAATGTTATCGGTTATTCTCTCTTTGGGCATTCGGGTAATTCGGGTTCTTGAGCTTCATACACTTTCTTTAGGGGAGAGAAAAGTATACATCGGGGTTATTCTTTGGCTATTGGACTTAATCTGCTACTTCGATGGTATAAGTTTCTCTGTCTTCGGGTATATGTGTATTCGGGTTCGTGAGCTCTAGTCTAAGAGACTGACTGCATCAATTCATCTACTTGGGAAAGTGGTCTCTTGACAACTTTTTGGTATGGATCGCTTCAGACTTCAGTGGAAAAGGAATTTGAGAAGATGATTTAAACGTGGGATGATACGTTGCTGTTCTTCTATTGGATGATATAACGTCGAACGAAGAATCACAAAGATTATTTTTAAAAAGAGCAGCAAGATCGATGATAATGGTGTGCTTCTTTGTGCACCTGGCTAAGGAAAGCTTGAAATAGAGCTTCGAATCTGCTCAACAAAAGGATTTACGGTTTGTGCGGAAGCTGCCAAAGTCTCACTTTCAGATGGTTTTCTCTCAATTCAGGAGCCTCGAAAGCTTTGGTGGTGAATGTTTAAGGATGATGTCTTCTATCTTCTACAACAGGGCTACTCGATATCCTTATCTCGGTACTCGTATCATCATCTTCTTAAACTATATCATCTACTCTATCTTTGTAAATATTTATCAAAAACCAAAATACAAAAATATAAAACCAAGAAAAAGAAAATTGAAAAATATAAAACCAACAAAACCCATAAAAATCATAAAATTAAAAAAAAAACAAAAAATATTATTTTTTAAAGACATGTCTTCTGGTATCGATAACATCTACGGTCTTAGAAATGTCATTCAACAATGGCACGGGACCATAGATGAAGTTCGAGAAGATGGTGTAAATATTTCTTTTCAAAACATGTCACAAACAATGGCTTGTAGTTACTTCAGACTATAACCCGTTCTTCAAAAATATGGTTTGCTATTATTTCAGTTAGCAACCCATTCTTCAAGAAAGGAAAGTGTTGCGCTAAACCAATTTTAGAAATACTTCGTGCACTTATCCTAAATCAAAAATGAGGAAAGTATGTCGAAGGACTGCTGTTCGTACACAAATGTTTTTCCATCTAAAATTCTTCAGAAAAATATTTGTTGTTCAAAATGGTGGAAAATGAGTTGCTTGCAAAATCAATCAGAATCAGAGTTTTTATAAAATTTGCAAACTCAATCAATGAATTCAGCGCTTTTAAACTTTTTAGAAAATGAGTCATTGATTGAGGGGGAGAATGTTTTCAAATCTATATCATCTAACGAGCTTATCTAATTATCCTATATACTTATATGTAAAACATGTTAACTTACGTTGAAGGACTAGGTGCCTAGGATATGATTGTTAGTATTAGATGATTAGAGTTTGATAATCACATAATTCCTATGTAAAACATGCTAACCTACGTTGATATGTTGGATTGACTTTTATTAGTCGATTGCTATTTTGGTGATGTCGACCACCATATATCTGTATGTGTGTTCACTAACGTATGCAGGTATATTGGTATATAAGAATGTTCCCTATCCGGATCCCACATATGAAGATGATTGGATGCCGAAAGGAAAGGGTAAGTATATCTTGGGTCGACAAAAGAGGAAACAGAGCTTAATCAGATCTCTCCATGGATAGTTGGCACGATAGATGCAACTTCAGAGGTCTTGCTGCATCAGCAGACGGTTTTCTTCCAACCTTCAGCAACAACAAAAAAAGCAGCTCAACCACCAAATGTATCTTTGTGCAGGAAAAGTAGTGGATGATAACATTTTTAAAACATTCTGAAAATACTGTTTTGAAAATTGAAAAATATTGGTTTTGAAAATCACTAGACTTCATTTTATCAAAACTTAAGTCATTCAATCATCGACTACGGTCATCGATTGAGGGGGAGAGTGATTTAAAATAAAATATTTTCAAACGATATTTCTTCATAAAAGTTCCGTTTTGTACAATAATAAGTGGTGATATAAAGATTTAATGTTATGTCATGGTATGATTCTCTTTAAAACTCAAAGATCTTTCAAAATGAAATTCTTTTTGTTCTTGTTTGATTGTGAAATTGTTTTATTTTACTTAAAAATCTCTTAAACCAATCATACATGACACTAACAATCTTTAATGTCTTAAACTGTCCCTTATCTATCATTTTTCAAAATTAAATTTTGCCACGTCTTTCCCCAAAATTTTCTAAATAACTTAAATCAATTGGGATCACAAATCTCAAAAGGTTTGAAATTTTTGATCGGAGGAGAGATCGTGATTTAAATCTCAAATCGGTTTTAAAGGGTGATTATTTCAAAAGCACTCCTTCCTTCACGTGCCAAATGATTTCAAATACATAATGCACATGATTGAGGAGGAACATTTAACCATAAACCAGAAGAGCTTTTAAATCAGGCACATATTCTCCCATGTTTTCCAAACCTTATTAAATCACTTGGGATTCAAAATCTCAAAGGGTTTGATATTTTTGATCGGGGGAGAATTTGTGATTTAATATGAAATTTGATAAAAGATGATCATTTTGATTCAAAGTGCAAGTTCTCTCTAATATGTTCTAAACTCTTTCGTATATTGATGCTCATATTGAGGGTGAGCGAATGGTTTCTATTGGCAATCGTGAAAAGTACTTCAAAAACCTCTTGCCTCTATGTGCAAAATGACCTTCAAATATCCAACGCACATATTGAGGGGAAGAATTCACTGTAACATATAGGGTTTCACAAACACATCAAACCATAAGCATATGGGGATCTACTATGTTTAGAGAGAGAAAGTTCTAGAGAGAGAAAGGGAAGAGAGTTGGGAACTATGTGAAACAAAAGAAAAATGATATTGAAGCTCCAACCCTCTACCTTGGGAGGTAGAGGGTATTTATAGTGTCTTACAAAATACGCCACCTACGGGCTGTGGATCAGGCATACAATGGGTAAAGACCCGCCCGTCCTCCATGGTGTTACTGAACTAAATACTAACTAACATTTAATAACTACGACTACGAGCTTTCTAACGATTACATATACTTGAGGTGACCGACATTTTAACGATTGGATTTTCTAAATCCTAACAATCTCCCCCTAAGGGAGGTCACCTCATATTACATAGAATACAAACATATATTACATTACGATTGTTCTTGGATTCTTGCTTAAGATCTTTGCTCTGTAGCCCGTAGTCTTTGATTCTTCATGTTTTGCATGTTTGGTTAATCTAGGTGGAGGTCTTTAACTGATCCACATGATGATGAGATTTTGTGCCAGCTTTAAGATCATCAGCTTCCATAAATCTTTGACTCTTCCTTTGTAGTATTGACATTATGTGATGTTGTGACAGTGGACCGACATGCTCACATTCTGGATCATGATTTCTTTTCATCATAGTAGCGGAAGCTTTAGTTGATTCTTGATATTTGCAGCAGTGTAGCAGAATCATGGAGTGTAAATATCAGAGTTGTCGATGCACTAATCATGATTTCGAAGTGAATGTGTTGTGTGAGCATGCGGCAAAGGATTGACCTCTCAATTCTTATTAGATGCAAACGTCGGGTGTCCCGGCATACAACAGTTAGCAATAAAGCGCACGAAAGTGTCTTTGATCACTTTCGTTGAATTGAGGTACACGGCCCACGGTTCCCCGTTGATCAGTACAAGTACTGCCTGTGATCAGGTATAATTCCGAAGAATTTCTTTGACAGGATTTCGCAGCTGCTCTAGCCGTTCTCAATCCGGAACGTCTCAAAGAAGCCAACACGGAGTAAGTGAACCAGCGAGTTTGAGATTCACTGATTGATTGAAAAGAGATTTGAAAAACAATCGTGTACTGCTCAATATAAAGTGTTTTTGCAATACAACGAAGGTTTTAAGGAAAATCAATTATCAATCATAAACACCTTTTATTTTTGAAATATTAATACACAGTCGATGTGCTAGAGAAAAGAATTTTACGCACAACGACCGGTTTTTCAAAGGAATCCGTCAATCCATTACCTGAACCAGGATTGATTCATAATTTTGAATCGCCCCATTGTTTCTGTTCAGTTGTCACATGGTTGATCTATTGGATAGATCTCACATGCCACCTACCAAGAGCTTGTTTGATGTTGGCTCTAGAAGGCTTTCCATCTTCATTGTGAGTATGTTGGCATATCACTCTGATGTTCTGGCAGTACCACAAGGATAATGCGTAGGAATCATAAGATATATTCTCTCTTTCCACATTGTGTGAAACAGAGAGTCTTCATTGATTGTGTCCTAATGAGATTTATTGATGATCTCGTGGCTCTAGACTTAATAATGCACATTTTGGTTCCTATGCCGGAGACTAGGGAGAGGGTCTCCTTCTTCAATATCAACCATCTCTAAGAGAAAGTTGATAGATAATGTAGGTTCCCCGTGAGAATGAAACAAGTCCTTTTAAGAGGAACTTGAGTAACGTGGGAACTTGTATTGCAGTGCGTCACTGGGTCCATGACGTCTTGTCTTCAATACCAGTGTTACATTGGTAAACACCAGTAGCATATGTATTGAACCCGGTTTCTGCCCTAAGGTTGAATTATTGGAGGGCTATTTCTTTTCACCCTTTTCTCATTCAATTTTTTTTCATTCTTCAACCCCTTCAGTGCTTACCAAGACTTCATAACTAGAACCTTGTTGGGTTTATTCCAGTTCTAGCTCTTTCTCAGTCCGCACTCTTCCCATTTCTCACTTTTCTCCTTTTTTCATCATACTTAAGGACTCTACACTATCTAATGGATTGTCCCTGGGTAGATCCTTCCGGCTCTGGCGGGATCGTGGGAACGAATACCTAACCTAACCATCCTTATATCTCCATACATAAAGTAAATTTGGTCGGTCTTTTTGGTATTGTTCATCTGCCATTGGAACCACTTGAAAACCATTGGAAAATCAATCCAAGTACTTGTGATACAAAATCAAAACATTTTGTACCTGAATTGTTTTTGATATTTTTAGAAAAAGCTCCCCCTCAGCATGTGCATCGAATATTTGAAATCATTTTGGCACATGGAGGCAAGAGGAATAATTCAATTCATTGATTAACATTTTCTAAAAATATCGACATCACCTTCCCGATCAAGATTAGTATTTTTCATACTTAGTTAAAGATATTTTTAGGAAATGATGTGGTTTTCAAAAAGTTGCCCCCCCTCAATATGTGTGTCGAGATTCGAAAGTGTTTTGCACATATTAGGGAAAACCTACACTTTGAAACAAATCAATCACGTTTTAATCCTTTTTGGTTTGATATAGATGTTCCCCCTTAACATGTGCATGGAAAATTTTGAAATCGTTTGGCACATGTAGGGAGGAGGGCTTGCTAATCACTTATAAAACCACTTATCGAATTATCAGTTTAAAGTCAATTTAAATCACAAATTCTCCCCCAATCACAATTTTCAAGTCTTTTAAGATTTGTGATATCTATAGATTTAAATTGATTTTGAAAGCTTTTGAGGAGAAATGTGACTTGCTTATGAAAACATTTTACTGATAAGGATCAAATATGAGACTTTAAACTCCAAAGATTAAACATGCTTGAGTTTCTTTTGAAAACATGACGTAAGCCTTGGTCTGAACCAATTGTATGACAAATAACTTTTTGATTTAATTGAAATCATTCTCCCCCTGAATCAATGACATAAGTTGTTGATTGAGAAATAGAGATTTTGACAAATGTCATGTCTTGATGATTTTCAAGAATTGAGTCCGAGTTATTTTTCAAAGCTATTAGTTTTCATTAGATAACAAATATTTTTCAGAAAAATTTATAGAAGGAAAGATATTTGTGAAGAAAAGAGTTTATAGAATCAGAGCATGAGATTTGAAAAATAAGATAAAGCATGGCTCTGTTCTTTCTTTTGAAATACGGATTACTGCCTGAAATGATAATAAACCACCATTTTTCTCCATCTCAATTTTTTTTAAATATGTTCATTCGAACTTCATCTAAAGACCCGTGTCAGTCTTTGAATGACAACACAAAGACCGTAGATAAAATCGAATTAAAGAAAAGATGGGAAAAATATTTTTAGCTTTTTCAAAGATTTTTTGATTTTTATGGATTTTTTGAAATTTTCTATTTTTCTATTTTCTTTTGTGGGTTTTATAATTTTGTATTTGGCTTTTTGAATAAATATTTACAAGAGATAGATGAAGAAAAACTTTTACTCCTCATCTTTCTCTTGAAGACGTTTGAGTGTTTCCGATTGTAGACTCTTTAGACCAAGTCGTGGAAGGATAAACTCAAAACGTTCTATAGGAAGAGCTTTGGTGAAGATGTCTGCTAACTGGTATTCAGTCC
Organism: Chrysanthemum seticuspe; assembly: GCA_019973895.1. Classification (NCBI taxonomy): domain Eukaryota; kingdom Viridiplantae; phylum Streptophyta; class Magnoliopsida; order Asterales; family Asteraceae; genus Chrysanthemum; species Chrysanthemum seticuspe. The sequence goes on from BPTQ01000006.1 coordinate 241,447,228, forward strand.
TTACAAAATAAAGTTCCACCACACCGTTCTCCACTTGGTCCCTGATGAAATGATGTCGAATGTCGATATGGTTTGCTCTTGAATGTTGAACGTTGTTGCATGAGAGAGCAATGGCACTTTTGTTATCACAATACAGAAGTATTTTGTTGAATTCAAAGCCATAGTCAGATAATTGGGATCTCATCCATATGATTTGATCATAACAAGATGACATGGCTATGTATTATGCCTCTGTAGAGGATATAGAAGTACTCATTTGTTTCTTTGAGGACCAACTCACAAGCTTATCACCCAAAAACTGAGCACCTCCTGACGTGCTTCGACGTGTATCTTGACATCCTGCATGGTCAGCATCTGCATAGGTTGTTAGTGACATACCGGTGTCCTTCGGGTACCAAAGTCCCATGTTGATGGTTCCTTAGAGATACCGAAAGACCTGTTTCACCGCTTCAAGGTGCTTTTTGGTAGGATTAGCCAGGTATCTAGCACACATGCATACAACGAACAGAATGTCTGGTCTACTGGCAGTGAGGTACATCAGGGACCCAATCATACTACGATATTTAGTTTGGTCAACCATGATCCCTGAGTGGTCATCGTCCAGTTTAGTACACTCCACCATTGGAGTGTCAACAGGGTCACAAGAATCAAATCCAAATTTCTTTAAAATTTCATTAGCATTTTTAGATTGATTGATAAAAATGCCTCCGGGACTTTGTGAAATTTGTAATCCCAAGAAAAATGACATTTGTCCCATCATTGACATTTGAAATTTGGAGCCCATATCCTTAGAAAAATGGGCACATTCATTGGGGTCAGTCGAGGTAAAAATAATATCATCAACATAGATTTGAACGTGAATTAAGTGTTTGCCTGGCTTTCTGGTGAACAATGTCGGATCAACTGCTCCTTTGCTGAAACCAGTAGATAGAAGAAACTTTGATAGAGTATCGTACCATGCCCTTGGAGCTTGCTTCAAACCGTAAAGAGCCTTCTTCAAGCGATAGACATGAGTAGGATGCTCTGGATTCGCAAAACCTTCTGGTTGGCTGACGTATATGACTTCTTTAAGATCTCCGTTAAGAAAGGTCGTCTTTACATCCATCTGATAGACTACCATGTTCTTACTTGCAGTGTTAGCCAGGAAGATTCTGATTGCCTCGATACGTGCAACTGGAGCAAATGATTCTTCAAAGTCAATACCCTCCTCTTGACGGTATCCTTTTGCAACTAATCGAGCCTTGTTCTTTAACACATCACCATGCTCATCAAGTTTTACTTTGAATATCCACTTTAGAGCAATGATCATAACACAGTCAAGAGAAAGTACTAATTCCCATACATCTAGTCGATCGAACTCATGAATTTCTTCTTGCATGGCATTGAACCAGCTGTCTTCATTTATGGCAGTTTTAAAGTCTTTTGGTTCGACCTTAGATAGTACGGAATTAAAGAAGCACCATAAGGCATCAGTTGCAGGTTGTTTATGAGTGGATACTGGACGAGAAAGGTTTCCAATGATGTTATACAATGGATGGTCATGTGTCCATTTTCTAAGGTGTTCGTGTGGTTGTGGTTGAGGAACTGATGTAGCAGAGTTGTTTTCCCTTGACGAAGATGGTTCAGATGATGGATCAAGGGCAAAAATATTTTCAAAAGGTGCATCTTCTGGAGTGGCAAAGGGTTTACTTCATTTGTGACTACAGCAATGTTTCTAGTATGAACACTTGTAGATTGAAGAGTTGAAGATGATGACGAATGATATGCAAAAGGCGCTTCGTGAGATACCGACATAGAGATGGTTGGATTGACTGTGTTGGACGGATTAGGAGCAGTCTATGTTGAAGTAGTAGAGTGGATGTTGTCCTGAGATTCAAAGTATTCATCAAACATTGGATTAAACAATTTCTTCACATCTTCTTCTGAAGGTGGTACATACGGAACTGCAGATGAGGGATTATGTACTAGAGAGGAACTAATGGGACTACTTAATGAAGGTTGAGAGGCGGGTCCAAAACTGGATTGTCCTGGAGCCATTTGACCGGTCAGCTCATCAAAAGTAACGTGAATTCTTTCCATGATATTTCTGGTTCTTTTGTTGTAGATTCGGTATCCTTTTCTGTTTGGTGCATATCCTACTAACACTCCATTGTCCGCTTTAGCTTTCAGTTTACCTAAATCTTGACCCTCATTAGTTGGGTAACACAAAGCACTAAACACGCGAAGGAAGGATAGATCAGGTTTTTGATTGTGGACAAGTTCATATGGAGTTTTTCCATGAGTTGTGTGAATTAGGGATCGATTTTGGGTGTAGCATGTAGTGGCAATGGCTTCAGCCCAGAGAAATGTTGGAACCTTTGAATAAATCAACATTGTTCTTGCGGCTTCCACAAGAGTTCGATTTCGTCTTTCAACTACACCGTTTTGTTGAGGAGTTCGTGGAACACTTCTTTGATGACTGATTCCAACACTTTCATAAAACTCACTAAGTTCTTTATTAACAAACTCAGTTCCATTGTCAGTTCGGATGATTCTAACTGTCTTGTTAAGTCGAACCTGCAGCTGTTTGATAAGTTTAATGATGACATATGGAGTTTCATCCTTTGTCCTCAAGAACTTAACCCAAGTGAATCGAGAGTAGTCATCAACCACAACTAACACATATTTCTTCCCGTTAATTGTTTGCACTCTCATAGGTCTGCACAAATCCATATGAATAGTGTGAAGAACTTCCACAACTGAGTTTGTGGGTTTGGGTTTGTGGACATATTTCCTGCTTTTTCCCATTTGGCATGCTGAACAAAGATGATCCTTTTCATACTTTAATCTAGGTAAGCCTCTTACTAGGTCCTTTCTAGAAAGATCATTAATGGTGGCGAAGTTTGTAACATATTGGATTTCACATACATATCATAACACAAACACAAGTAGGCGTATAAGATGATTTTCTAGAGAGAGAAAGTTAGAGGTTTGGGAACTTTAGTGAGAGTAAGAAAAATCTTATTATGAGCTCCAACTCTCTACCTTGGAAGGTAGAGAGTATTTATAGTACTTACATAAATCGCCACCTACGGGCTGTGGATCAGGCATACAGTGGGTAAAGACCCGTCCGTCCTCCACGGTGTTACTTAACTAAATACTACTTAACTTGTAATAATCAACGACTACGAGCTTTCTAATGATTACATATACTTGAGGGGACCGACTCTTTAATAACTGGATTTACTAAATCCTAACAATCTCCCCCTAAGGGAGGTCACCTCAAACACACATTAAAAATTACATTGAATACAAACAGATATTACATTATAAATTGTTCTTGCATTCTTGATGTAGGACTTTGCTCTGAAGCTTGTAGTCATCGATTCTTCATTATTGCATGTTTGGTTAATCCAAGTGGAGGTCTTTAACTGATCCACGTAATACTGACTTTTGAGCCAACTTTGAGATCATCAACAATCATAAATCTCTGACTCATCTATTGTGGTGTTGGTATTATGTGATGTTGTGACTTTTAGATCGACAAGCTCACATTTTGGATCATGATTTCTTCTCATCAGAGTAGCGAAAGCTTTCTTTGATTCATGATATAGGCAGCAGCGTAGCAGAAGCATGGAGTGAGAATATTAGAGTCATTGATACACTAATCATGATTTCTTTTGAAATGAATGTGATGTGTGAGCATGCGGCTATGGATTGACCGCTTCATTCTGATCAGCTGCAAACGTCTGGCGTACCTGCATACAACAGTTAGCAATAAAGTGCACGAAAGTGTCTTTGATCACTTTCGTTGAATTGAGGTACACGGCCCACGGTTCCCCGTTGATCAGTACAAGTACTGCCTGTGATTAGGTAAAATTCCGAAGAATTTCCTTGACAGGGTTTCGCAGTTGCTCTAGCTGTTCTCAAACCGGAACGTCTCAAAGAAGACAACACGGAGTGAGTGAACCAGCGAATTGAGATTCACTGATTGATAAAAAGAGATTTGAAAAACAATCATATATCGCTCAATAGAAATTGTTTTTGCAATACAACGAAGGTTTTAATGAAAATCAATTATCAATCATAAACACCTTTTATTTTGAAATATTTGTACACAGTCGATTTGTTAAAGAAAAGAGTTTTTAAGAACAACGACCGGTTTTTCAAAGGTATCCGTCAATCCATAACCTGAACCAGGTTTGATTCAAAAGATTGAATCTCCCCATTGTTTCTGTTCAGTTGTCACATGGTTGATCTATTGGATAGATCTCACATGCCACCCACCAGGAGCTTGTTTGATGTTGGCTCCAGAAGGCTTTCCATCTTCATTGTGAATATGTTTGCATATCACTCAGATGTTCTGGCAATACCGCAAGGATAATGCGTAGGACTCAAGATATAATCTCTCTTTCCACATTGTGTGAAACAGAGAGTCTTCATTGAAGGTGTCCTAATGAGATTTATTGATGATCTCGTGGCTCTAGACTCAATTGTGCATATTTGGTTCCTATGTCGGAGACTAGGGAGAGGGTCTCCTTCTTCAATACCAACTATCTCTAAGAGAAAGTCGATAGATTATGTCGGTTCCCTGTGAGAATGAAACAAGTCCTTTTAAGAGGAACTTGAGTGGTTTGGAAAGTTGAAGTGCAGTGCGTCACTGGGTCCATGACGTCTTGTCTTCAATACCGATGTTACCTTGGTAACCACCAGTAGTATATGAATTGAACCCGGTTTCTGCCCTACGGTTGAATTTTTGGAGGGCTATTTCTTTTCACCCTTTTCATATTCATTTCTTTTTCATTCTTCAACCCCTTCAGTGCTTACCGAGACTTCATTACTAGAACCTTGTTGGGTTTATTCTAGTTCTAGCTCTATCTCAGTCCGCACTCTTCCCATATCTCACTTTTCTCCTTTTTTCATCATACCTAAAGACTTCTACACTATCTAGTGGATTGTCCCTGGGTAGATCCCTCCGGTTCTGGCGGATCATGGGAACAAATACCTAACCTTATCAACCTTATATCACCATACATAAAGTAAATTTAGTCGATCTATTTGGTATTGTTCATCTGCCATTGGAACTAATTGAAAACCATTTGAAAATCAATTCAGATACTTGTGATATATTATCAGAGCATTTTGTACCAGAATTGTTTTAGATAATTTTTGAAGCAGAGCTCCCCCTCAACATGTGCATCACGCATCATTTTGTAATGGAAATAATTATCATCTTTGAGGGATTGGCTTGCATCTAAGAGTAGTTATATGAAGAATGTGGTTTTCAAAATAGTTGCTCCCCCTCAATATGTGCATGGAAATTTGAAGATGTTTTGCACATATTAGGAAAAGACTGCACATTGAAATAAATTGATCAAGTTTCAAATCTTAGTGGTTTAAATATATTTGCAGTCTGAGGATGACTTTGATGCAACGTTCTCATTAAAAACAAGTGGCAGTTTCCCATTTTCCTAACTCCTCAGATTCTCAATTTTTTTTAAAGAAGTTATTTTTTTGTTGTTTTGGTCACGAGTGACTTTCATTGAATCATATAACTCTTTAAAGTGTCGTTTAACTTTTTCATTTTCTTCTAGAAAACTCTCGTTTTCCCTTTGTAAGGCATTAACTAAGTTTTGAAGATGAAAAGTTTGAGAATACTGAGAATCTAAAGGAGGAGGCATTTGGGATCCTGTCACATTGTTCTTTTCACCCTTTAATTGAGAGATTTGGGCTTTCAACTTTCTGATCGTGTTACAATGAGCTCGAATCTGTTCATCACGTTTGCTAATTTCAAAAACTGCATCAAATTCAGGAACATCCAAGGATGTCTTGATATTTGAGGTTTTAACACTTTCTTTCAGATGTTGCTATTTTAATTGCAAAGCAAGATGCTCAACTTCCAATTTAGAAAACTGTTTTACCAGGTTATCATGATCATCCTGTTCAACTTTATCATGCAGTTTAGAGTTAGTTTTTTCAAGCTCAATGACACGATCATGGGAGACTTTCAGAGCAACAGATAATTCATGAAATTGGGAAGCATTAATGGAACAATTTGTAGCAGTGTAAAACACATCTTGAGCAATACATTCAGAAATAAGATTCTCATTCAAGGTATGCAAGTTCTTCCTCTCAATCTCATTATATTTTAATTCTCTCTCATAGTCACTAACCTCAACAATCATCGCATCAAATTCCTTTTCCATTTCTTTAATATCTAAGTCCATCCCCTTTTTAAGACTCTCAAATTGACCTTTTAATTGTTTAAAGAAAGGCATGATCTCAGTTAAATAGCATTCTTTAGTTTGCTCAAAACCCCTTTCCCCTTTAGTTATACCAGTGGGTGTGATCCTTTTCTTACAAGTTTTCTCAAAATCAACAAATAATTGAAAGATAACATATTGACTGATTAAGGTCTTGCTTTTAGTGGCAATAGTCCTAGGGACTAGATGCATTGGTGTATTAGGAGGATACACAGTTGCTGAAGACATTTTCCTAAGGGGGGGGGGGGTTTGTTACAACAAGATTCTCTGCTTTTTGCTTATCTAAATCCTTTTTCTAGAACACTTGTTCGGGTGTTAACAACGTTTGAGGCTTAAACATGTTCAAGGAAATCCAATTTTCCTTTTTGTAGTCATGGGGTCTGATAATTATGTTTTTCTCTTTACATGTAGGATTGTTGAGTTTCTTATCCATTTTCTCCCTAGTGATCTCATCTGATTTCTTATCTTCCTTAGTGCACTCAGCGCAACTAGATTTCTGCCTAGGTTTAAGGATTTCATTGCCATCATAGATAACATTTTGAGCAGCTTTTGCTATCTTACCATACTCAGGGTTGGATTCCTTTATAATGAGGATACTATGCTTATTGCTGAGAACTCTATGCTTCGTGATCATGTGAGCAGTCTGAATGGTATTCCCTTGTACGTACAACTTATTTTCAAGCTTGTTTTTCAAGGTTTTTAGATTAGAAAAATCATTCAAAAGTTTTGATTCCTTAGCACTGAATTCTTGCTTAAGCATTTTAACATTTTCTTGAAGTTCTTGTTTTGCTTAGCAGTTTTAGAAAGTTTTTCTTGTAAGGAGTTTAACTCTTGTTTTAATACTTCTTCTCTAAACTTACTTTTTCTAATAGTTGTACGCATTTGGTCATCCATTTCCTGCTCACGGGTGGTTAACTCAAACTTAGCACGCTGTTCATAAATAGCAACTTGTTCTTTATAGGCATTCAGTTTAGAAACAACAGAATCATCATGAGCACATGCAGTGTATTCATCAAAAATATAGTCATCATTGACTGCAGAAGATGCATCACTTGGTACAGTCTCAATTTCACTTTGTTTCACATATTGATCATATGGGACAACATTGATATTACCCATATTTTCAATATCTATCACACCCCCAAATTACCTGTTTTGCAGCGGAATGGAATTCCTGAGGGTTGACTGTCATAGCATCACAATCATAGTTATATTGAACGACCTAAAGTGTCGTTTGGAAAACACATCGTTTGATTTAATAAAACAATCAGAGTTTACAAAGTATAGGTCCCAAATGATAGTCAATATGTACGGAAATAAATTTGATACAAGCCAAACGATGTTTTTAAAGTGCATAAATCCCATGTGAGACGCGTCGTCACCACGACTCTATGATAAGTCCACATGCATGCCATGAAGTGTATGCCTTAGATACCTGAGATAAAACATGCTTAAAAGTGTCAACACAAAGGTTGAGTGAGTTCATAGAGTTTGTGTTGAAATGTAAAGCCTTTCAAAATCGTTTATGCAGCAAAGGCATTGTAAATCCACTGAGTTCCAAGTTCCGCCCATACAAAACTTGCAACCTGTGTGTTTACAACCCACTGCCAAAATGTGTATAGTTTGTGTTCAAGCACATGATGTCAAATGAATTCACAATAGTACCTAACTCGACGTAGAACCATAGCACATAATCAATAGTACATGACTCAATGTATCAGTAGTCAACTGATATAGCACTTTATTCGACGTAGAACTATAGCACGCAAACAAGAACAATTGATATAGTACAACATTCGGTTTTGAAACAATGGTGATCATGATAGAAGTTATCCTTAAAAATCTAAAGTACTTGTGAAAAATAGTTAAGCATGTATCTCCCCCAAAATAGTTCAAAACAAATAAAAGTAGGGGCTATGAAACTCACCTGATGCAACGATTATGATGACAAAAGTTGATACACTGAAATGAGGCACGATCTCTAACCGAAACCTAATATGAATGATATGATCTAATGTAAGCAATGAAATGATGCTACACATGCAAATACGTATGTTATCGATACCACTCGTGAAATTTTGAAAATAATGTTTATCGTCGAAAAATACATTTTTGACGTCTCGTTAAGTTAATAAACACTTTTCATGTAAATATGTTGAAACGGTACTCCACGATCCTCGTTTGGTGTTTTATTGGTAAATATAATGTTTTCGTCGTAAAATGACACTTTTCATACTTTGAATATATGCCCAAAATGGCCTCGCAAAACTAGTCGCGAAATATTGTACGTTAAGGGTTAGTGATGAAACTCGGCGTTTTTGAAAACCTTGCAACAATGTCTAGAAGTCGTATCATTTAACTTTTGACCATACGGGTCTCCATCAATGAGAAAAATGGCTCTCAACATGACGTATTACAAAAACTGTTTTAGACTTGGGATTATTTTGCTATTAGAAGCTGTCAAAATAAATAGAGTTTCGTCGGGTTTCAAACGTGTATATCTTGGTCGTTATAAGCTTGTTTTTTACGTTCTTTATATCCACGGTTTCGTATTAACATATACTAATATATTTTCAGTAGGTCGGCTCCTACAGATCACGTCTAACGACTCATTTTGTCCGTCGAAATTCGTGCAACAGCACATATATTTTCAGAAAATAGTTTTTCGCCGTTAAACTTGAAAAAATCATAACTCCTTCGTTATAAACTCGTTTTAATCCGTTATTTCGCCCATAGCTTCGTTTTTGAAAGTATTTTCTGAATCTCTAGCCCAATGTTACCCAGAAACCCCTTAATTTTCTATATTTTGCAAAAATGGATAGCAACTTTCTAATAGTGTCAAAAATGTGATTTTCTAGTTTATAACTTGTCCAAAACTTAACCAAACTACCTCAAATCAACTCCACAAGTACTCAATCCTACCATACACCTTCTTAGGGTGTCATGGAGTCCTAAACATCACCAACCTTGATGGGTTTCATGAGAATAATCATAGGTTATTAATAATCTCATTAAACTTAAAAATACTTGTAAAAGTGGTATAATAACATAAGTACTTGTATGTTTTGCTAATATAACTTGAAAATACATTATGTCACTAGTTAAATGAAAGTATGAGATGATAAAAAAAAAATATTACTTGAAGCTTACTTGAAGTTTGAGGTGATTTGATGAGAAATTGATTAAGAAACCTAGGTTTTTATCACAAAACCTTAACAAGGAATGAAAGTAAAGCTTGATTAAGTCTTGATCTTGGAAAAATTTGGAATCCTTGTTGCTCTTCTTCCTTGGCCGGTTTTTACAAGAGAAATGAGAGAGTTTTGTAGCTTTCACCTAAGTAATAAATGTATGTATGTGTAATTCATAGTATATAAATTAAATAAAACAAGTGTTAAGTCTATTATAGTATATGTGTAAGGTCTAGGTAGGACTTTTATGTCAAAAATGGTTGAGTCATGTATCTTGGTCGACAAGATGAAAAGAAAAAGAAGGGCAATGTATTTTTATTAGTAACTGTATTAAAGTGTAGGTATAGTTTGTAAGTTGTAAGTTAAAATAGTATTTAGGGTAGCGTTAGCTAGAAATAAATTTTAACGGAACAAAATAAAATATATCGATGTCATAAAAATTATAAAAATACATTTCTTACAAAAATTTAGTGAAATAATAATTATCGAGTAGTATTTACGAAAACCGTCGTAATTATATAAATATAACAATTTCTATACAGAATAAATTTAAAACACTGGGTAAACTAATAATATTATTTTTATAATCTTAAAATGAGTACAAAAATATATTATGATAATTGTTTTGGAAGTGTCGAATCAAGCGTTCAAAATAAATGATTACGCGATAGCGTTTATTTAATAAAAATTATACGTTTAATGAAATATGCAAATCCATGCATGAACTAATATGATGATGATGTTGGTAATGATATGTAGACTAAATCTAGTCTATATGAAATGTCCTCAATGATTGTTCATGAATTCGCAGCTAAACCCTTACGGTTACGCGAATTTGATACTCGTAAACCTAGTTTACGATAAATGATGAATAGTGAAGCATGAATAGTGATTTTCTCCGGGAATGAATAGTGTTTCGTGAATAGTAAAATTTGGAATACGTTCTCAGAGTATCAAATCGACTTCAAAAACGATGAATAGTAAAATAATGAATAGTAACCGATGAATAGTAAATTCTCGAGATAAATAGTAAAAATTTCCAAAGTTTGTAAAATGACCTGAAATTACGAGTTGTCACAATATCTGACTCAAAAGTTTCAGTTGATTGTACTTTGTCATGTATCTTTTGCTCATCAACATCATCGTATAGTTTTAATACCTCTGATATGATTGATTCTTTGGATGGACTAGCTTGCTGTGGTGAGGGGACCTTTGGAGAGACCATTGGAGAAATGCTAGCCATGAAAATTGTTTGTGCAGTAGGTTCATCATCGACGTCAGAGTCGTATGCATCACAGTCTGCAACTTGAAAGGCATTCTGATGATTATGACCTATCTCGTGAATTGGCTGCTCATCCACATCTGCATCATATGTCTTGGCATTGCCCTCAGCAAGAAATAATAACTCTTCTTCATCCAAAGCTGCTCCATTATCCTGAGCTTGCACAAGAAATATCTTATCCCTGAAGTACTCTGCATTCTAAGGGTGTTTTGGCGATGTGCAGTTCCTTGCAATATGTCCCTCACCACCACAGTTGTAGCATTTGATTGGCTTTGCTTGTCCTTGATTTCCAATCCTTCCCCGATTCTGATTTCCCACATATCCTCTTCCAACTCCAGCTCTTCCTTGTTCGTACTGCCTTTCTTGAACTGGCTGCACCATAACCTTCCCATCTCTGACAGTGGCTTGATTGTGTGGATTGGATGCTGTTCTGAGGTTGTTGTTGGTGTGTGGGAGAGAGTTCATGTTTTGACTAATCATGAGAGCCAGTTGATTAAAGAATTTTCCCACGGCTGCATCAGCATCAGCTTGTTTGAACATTGGATCGGGAATGAGTTTATGATTGCCATCACGCATGGATATAACTTGTGAAGCTTTGGTGGTAATTCCAACATTGGTGTAAAAGGCAGTAGAATCATTTGATGAGCTTGTCTCTCCCTGGTTGGTTTTGAACTGATCTAGAATCTTTTTTTCAAACATAGCATGCCTCTCATTCTGAAAAGGAATGCATAGAGTTGTTCATGGTTTGTATTCTTCAATCCTTTTGTTAGCTTCACAGAGGTGACAAACTTGTGCCATTCAGGATTCATGTTGTTCACAAATTTTGATTTCAGCTGAATGTTTGGCATGGTCATTTTGATGTTCCTCATGTCATTCACAAGCTAATGGAATCTCACGTAGTACTCATAGACACTTTCATCTGGTTTCATCTTGAAGTGTTCAAATTGATCATACAGTTGTGATTCCCTGTCTTCTATAGTTAATTCAGAACCTGAGAGAAGCATCTTGACATTATCCCAAACTGCCTTGGCTTCAGTGTTGTGATTGATCAGCTTGTAGATGTCTTTTGGAAGACCCTGTAGTATGATGTTTGAGCCCCTGATATCAGCATCGAACCTCTTTTTCTCCTTATCATTGAGCTCATCATATGTCTTTGGTCTATCTATTCCATAGATCATTGTTCCATCTGTAGCTGTATCAATTAAGTCTCTTGTAGTCTCAATCTGATAAGGTCCTTCATCAATAGACTTGAGAATGTTGACTCCGTTTTCCTTTCCAAGACAGTACAATCTGATTCGTTGTGCCCAAGAGTCGTCGTCAGTTCTGTCAAGCATAGGTGGACGAGTATCTGAACCAGCTGCTTGAACATCCTCAGCAACAGTGGAGATGATTGTAGGTACGTTGGTAGACATGTTAACAAATTACACGGGATTTTAAAACTCTATGATTAAACCGGGAAATAGATTCTTTCACGGGATTTTACTAAATCAAGAGAAAACCGTATTACAACTAAAAGTTCAACCAAGTCGCTAAGAAACCTTGAACCAAGTCGCTAAGCACCAAGTTGCTAAGTATTCTGAAATCAAGTCGCTATAATGCCAAGTCGCTAAGACACAGTCAAGTTGCTAAATTAACAACTCGCTAAGATCCAATTCGCTAACACCAAGTCACTGAGAATTATGACAACAAGTCGCTAAGCACCAAGTCGCTACAAATTTTGACAGCAATTCGCTAAGCACCAAGTCGCTAAGTCGTCAAGTCGCTAAGTAGCAACTCGCTAAGGTTCAAGTTGCTAACACCAAGTCGCTAAGAAAACTTAAGTACAAGGCGCTAACAAAATTAAAAGCAAATCGCTACCTTCACCAAGTCGCTACCCGTAGTAGAGAATCCACTAAGTGTACTGTTTGTTGGCTTGTCTCAATAGTCAAGTCGCTAAGCTCAAATCGCTACCACTTCAACTACAACTCGCTACAAACATACAAAGCAAGTCGCTACCAAGATTAAAAATCCGTGACTCAAGTCGCTAGCAAGAATATCTCAAAAACACCACTTATCAATCCAAAAACAACCCAACCACGATGATTCAAGCCTACCAAATCAAAACCTATACACTTATGATGATCCTAAACACAAAAGTACAATCAAAATCCAAGCTTTAACACAAGAAATGATCCAAATGATGCAAAAACCACTAAACTTTTTCAACCTCAAAAACCATCTAAAATCCACTAGAAATCCAAGGATATGTAAGAGATGATCTAACCATGGCTCTTGATACCATTTGTAATATATTGGATTTCACATACACATCATAACACAAACACAAGTAGGCGTATAAGATGATTTTCTAGAGAGAGATAGTTAGAGATTTGGGAACTTTAGTGAGAGAAAGAAAAATCTTATTATGAGCTCCAACTCTCTACCATGGAAGGTAGAGAGTATTTATAGTACTTACATAAATCACCACCTACGGGTTGTGGATCAGGCATACAGTGGGTAAAGACTCGTCCGTCCTCCACGGTGTTACTTAACTAAATACTACTTAACTTGTAATAATCTACGACTACGAGCTTTCTAATGATTACATATACTTGAGGTGACCGACTCTTTAATAACTGGATTTACTAAATCCTAAAAAAGTTCAAGTGATTGAGACGACGATGCCATAACCATAACTTTGTTTTTGAAGCCTTTGACAACAAGCAGATAGGAGAAGACTTCATCATATCTTCGATAGAGATGGTGTATAGGTTTGTGCCACGTGTTCCTCTTAAGAGTTCCACACCATCAAGTTCTCTAACGAAGTAAGTATGTTTTCTAAAAGCCACCTCTAGATCAGAATCACATAATTGACCAACAGAGAACAAATTAGGACCAAGACCTTCAACATAGTATACCTTGGAGATCACATTACTTCCAACTACATAATCTCCATAACCCAAAATAGCTCTAAAATGATCATTTCTGAATCTAACAGTCCCGATGAATTTACTCACGAAGTTCACGAGCTGTGACCGGTCTCCAGTCACATGCTTGGAACAGCCTGAGTCCAAGTACCACAGAACAATTTGAACGACCTGCAGTTGAACACAGACAAGAATGGATAACTGGATAATTGGGATCCCCATGCAAGAATGGGTTCCATTTGGTTAGTAACAGTGATTGGAACACCCACATCAGAAACAGAGTCAATGGAATCATTAGGGATAGATGCAGTGCTAGTGTACGCATTGGACCTATTCATAGTATGTTCACTTCTTAAAGGAATAGTTCTACCGGTAGGCATCCATTTCCTAATGGGCATTGACTTAGATAATTTAGGGCACAACTCATTAAGATTAAATTTGCGGCCATTAGGTTTCCACTGATAACCTACTTTACTAAATTTTCTTCCTGTGGCCTTCCAATGCTTTCTAACCTTCTTCCGCCTTTGCTTTCTAGCCTTTTTAGCTTGATTTTTGGCATTAACAATTTTAACAGGGTATTTAACAGCATTAATCAAATCATTCACACCACATTCATGATTAGTAACAGAAACCAAGCAATCATCATTACATGTTTTGCCAAAAGTAGCAGAATTCGCATTAATTAGAGCATGCTTAGAGCTAACACTAGAATCAACACGATTCATTTTATTCAACATAGTTGCATTCTTCCTAAGTTGATCTTCTACTTTCTTCCACTGAAAATTCCGAGCTTGCAAGGTCCTATCATTCTTTGTGTTGCCTTGAGGCTTTGACCTGCTTGCTTTGGTGTCACTTTTTACTCCTATAGAGGGAATGGGAACATTAGTTGGTTTTGCTAGTTTTTGTATTTCAGGCTTAGAAGTGCTGGGATCTGAACTACTTGAAGGCATATTAAATCTCATATGCTTGACAGTAGGCATAGAGCAAGGCATCACAACATTATCTTTCTTACAAAAGGATTTAGGGCATGTTGCTCTTAAGCATTCTAAAACTTCCTGAGATCGTTTGGCATATAAGCATGCATACTTAACTTCACTGTCAAGTGGTTTGTTTATGCTATCCTCTTCGATAATCACACGGAGACATTCTAGACTATCCTTAAGGTACGAAAAATATTCTTGGAAGCCAAATTCATTATTTCTAAGATGAGGAGGAATGTATTTAATAGTCACAGTATATTTAGAGTCTGCAGATGACTTTGATGCAACATTCTCATTAAAGACAAGTGGCATTTTCCCTTTTACTTGACTCTTCAGATTCTCAATTTCCTTTTGTAACGAAGTTATTTTTTCATTGTTTTTGTCACGAGTGACTTTCATTGAATCGTATAACTCTTTGAAGTGTCGTTTGACCTTTTCATTTTCTTCTAGAATACTCTCATTTTCTTGTTGTAATACATTAATGATGTTTTGAAGATGAAAGTTTTGAGAAAATTGAGAATCTAAAGGAGGAGGCAATTGGGAGCCAGTCACATTGTTCTTTTCACCCTTTAATTGTGAAATTTCGGCTTTCAACTTTCTGATCGTGTTACAGTGAGCTTGAATCTGTTCGTCACATTTGTTTATTTCAAAAACTGCATCAAACTCTGGAACATTTGAGGATGTCTTGATGTTTGAGGTTTTGACATTTTCTTTGAGATGTTGATATTTTAGTTGCAAATCAAAATGCTCAACTTCTAGCTTAGAAAAGTGTTTTACCAAATTATCATGATCATCCTGGTCAATTTTCTCATTTAGTTTTGAGTTTTTGTTTTCAAGCTCAATGACACGATCATGGGAAACTTTCAAAGCAACAAATAATTCATGAAATTGAGAAGCAGTAATAGAATGCTTAGTAACAGTATAAAACACATCTTGAGCCACACAACACAATACTAAGTTCTCATTTAAGATATGCAGATTCTTCCTATCAATTTCATTATATCTGAGTTCCCGTTCATAATCATTGACCTCAACTATCATTGCATCAAATTCCTTTTCCATTTCTTTAATATCTGAGTCTATCCCTTTTTGAAGACTCTCAAACTGACCTTTTAATTGTTTAAAGAAAGGTATGACCTTAGTTAAATAGCATTCTTTAGTTTGCTCAAAACCCCTCTCCCCTTCAGTTATCCCTGTAGGTGTGATTCTTTTCTTACAAGTCTTCTCAAAATCAACGAATAGTTGATAAACAACATACAGGCTGATTAAGGTCTTGCTCTTAGTGGGAATAGATCTAGGAACTAAATGCATTGGTGTATTCGGAGGATACACAGTCGCTGGAGGCATTTTCCTAAGGGGAGTGTTTGTTTTAACAAGTAAATTAGCTTTTTGCATATCTATGTCCTTTTTCCAAAAAACTTGTTCTGGGTTAATTAAGTTTGATGCTTAAACATGTTCAAGGAAATCCAATTTTCTTTAGTGTAATCATGGGGTTTGAACGTTATGTTTTGCTTTTTACACTCAGGATCTTTTAGCTTGTTATCTATTTTCTCCCTAGAGGCATCTTTAAATTTTCTATCATCTTCCGTGCTTCCAATACATGATGGTGTTTGCCTAGGCTTGAGGATCTCATTACCATCATATACAATCGTATGGAAAGCCTTAGCCTTTTTACAATACTCGGGATTTGGTTCCTCTACTAGGGGAATACTATGCTTATCGCTTAAGACTCTGTGCTTAGTGATCATGTGAGCAGTCTGAATGGTATTCCCTTGTACGTACAACTTGTTTTCAAGATTGTTTTTCAAAGTTTTTAGGTTGGAAAAATCAGTTAAAAGTTTTGATTCCTTAGCATTAAATTCCTGTTTAAGCACTTTAACATTTTCTTGAAGTTCTTGCTTTTGCTTAATAGTTTTGTTTAGTTTGTCTTTTAAGGAATCTACCTCTTGTTTTAATATTTCTTCCCTAAAATTAATTTTTCTAATAATTGTATGCATTTGGTCATCCATTTCCTGCTCACGGGTAGTTAACTCAAACTTAGCACGTTGTTCATAAATGGCAACTTGTTCTTTATAGGCATTCAGTTCAGAGATAACAGAATCATCAGGGGCACTTGTAGTGTATTCATCAAAAACATAATCATCATTGACTGTAGAAGATGCATCACTTGGTACGATCTCACTTTCACCTTGTATTACATATTGATCATATGGGACAATATTACTATTACCCACATTATCAATATCTAATTCATTAGTTTCATGTGATTGTACTTTGTTATGCATCTCTTGCTCATCAACTTCATCGTATAGTTTTAATACCTCTGAGATGATTGAATCTTTGGATGGACCAGCCTGCTGTGGTGATGAGACCTTTGAAGAGACCATTGGTGAAATGCTAGTGTAAGATATTGGATTTCACATACACATCAAACCATAACACAAAGTAGGCATACAAGAGGTTTTTAGAGAGAGAAAGTTAGAGGTTTGGGAACTTTAGTGAGAGAAAGAAAAATCTTATTATGAGCTCCAACTCTCTACCTTGGAAGGTAGAGAGTATTTATAGTCTTACAATAAAACGCCACACAACGGGCTGTGGATCAGGCATACAGTGGGTAAAGACCCGTCCGTCCTCCACGGTTTTACTTAACTAAATACTACTTAGCTTAAAAGAACTACGACTACGAGCTTTCTAACGATTACATATACTAGAGGTGACCGACTCTTTAATACCTGGAATTTCTAATTCCTAACAATCTCCCCCTAAGGGAGGTCACCTCAAACATATACTAAAATTGAATACAAACCGATATTACATTAAAAATTGTTCTTGCATTCTTGATGTAGCACTTTGCTCCGAAGCTCGTAGTCATTGATTCTTCTCATTGCATGTTTGGTTAATCCAAGTGGAGGTCTTTTACTGATCCACGTGATAATAATTTTGAGCCAGCTTTTGAGTTCATCAGCTAACAAAAATCTCTGAGACATCCATTGTGGTGTTGGTATTATGTGATGTTGTGACTTTTGGACCGACATGCTCACATTCTGGATCATGATATCTTCTCATCAGAGTAGCGGAAGCCTTCATTGATTCATGATATTGGCAGCAGCGTAGCAGAAGCATGGAATGAAAATATCAGAGTCATTGATGCACTTATCATGATTTCTTGAGAAATGAATGTATTGTGTGAGCATGCGGCTATGGATTGACCGCATCATTCTGATCAGCTGCAAACGTCGGGTGTACTTGCATAAAACAGTTAGCAATAAAGTGCACGAAAGTGTCTTTGATCACTTTCGTTGAATTGAGGTACACGGCCCACGGTTCCCCGTTGATCAGTACAAGTACTGCCTGTGATCAGGTATAATTCTGAAGAATTTCCTTGACAGGGTTTCGCAGCTGCTCTAGCTGTTCTCAATCCGGAACATCTCAAAGAAGACAACACGGAGTGAGTGAACCAGCGAATAGAAATTCACTGATTTGATGAAAAGAGATTTGAAAAACAATCTTGTATCGCACAATAGAAATTGTTTTTGCAATACAACGAAGGTTTTAATGAAAATCAATTATCAATCATAAACACCTTTTGATTTGAAATATTCATACACGGTCGATGTGCTAAAGAAAAGAGTTTTTAAGCACAATGACCGGTTTTTCAAAGGTATCCGTCAATCCATAACCTGAACCAGGATTGATTCAAAAGATTGAATCGCTCCATTGTTTTTGTTCAGTTGTCACATGGTTGATCTATTAAATAGATCTCACATGCCACCTACCAGGAGCTTGTTTGATGTTGGCTCCAGAAGGCTTTCCATCTTCATTGTGAATATTTATGCATATCACTCGGATGTTCTGGCAATACCACATAGATAATGCGTAGGACTCAAGATATAATCTCTCTTTCCACATTGTGTGAAACAGAGAGTCTTCATTGAAAGTGTCCTAATGAGATTTATGGATGATCTCTTGGCTCTAGACTCAATTTGTGCATATTTGGATCCTGTATCGGAGACTAGGGAGAGGGTCTCCTTCTTCAATATCAACAATCTCTAAGAGAGAGTCGATAGATAATGTCGGTTCCCCGTGAGAATGAAACAAGTCCTTTTAAGAGGAACTTGAGTGGTTTGGGAAGTTGAAGTGCAGTGCGTCACTGGGTCCATGACGTCTTGTCTTCAATACTTGTGTTACCTTGGTAACCACCAGTAGCAAATGAATTGAACCCGGTTTCTGCCCTAAGGTTGAATAATTGGAGGGCTATTTGTTTTCACCCTTTTCTCATTCAATTCTTTTTCATTCTTCAACCCCTTCAATGCTTACCGAGACTTCATAGCTAGAACCTTGTTGGGTTTATTCCAGTACTAGCTCGGACTCAGTCCGCACTCTTCCCATATCTCATTTTTCTCCTTTTTCAATATACCTAAGGACTTCTACACTATCTAGTGGATTGTCCCCGGGTAGATCCCTCCGGTTCTGGCGGATCATAGGAACAAATACCTAACCTTATCATCCTTATATCACCATACATAAAGTAAAGTTGGTCGGTTTATTTGGTATTGTTCATCTGCCATTGGAACCAATTGAAAACCATTTGAAAATCAATCCAGATACTTGTGATATATTATCAAAGCATTTTGTACCTGAATTGTTTTTGATATTTTTAGAACAAGAGCTCCCCCTCAACATGTGCATCAAGTGTTTGAAATCGTTTTGCACACGGAGGCAAGAGAAAGAATTAACTTCTTTGATTACCATATTCAAAAAAAATATCAACATCACTTTCCTAATCAAATCAAGTAGATAAAGCATTTTTGGGAAGGATGAGGTTTTCATAAGCTTGCTCCCTCTCAATATGAGCATAGATATTTGAAAATGTTTTGCAAATATTAGGAAAAGACTGCACATAGAGATAAGTTGATCACGTTTCAAATATTTGTGGTTTAAGATAGATACTCCTCCTCAACATGTGCATGGAAAATTTGAAATCGTTTGGCAGATGTGGGATGGAGAGCTTGTACATCTTTATAAAACCATTTACCGAATTATCAGTTTAAATCGAATTTAAATCACAAATTCTCCCCCGATCACAATTATCAAATCATTTGAGATTTGTGATCTCTGTAGATTTAAATTGAATTTGAAAGCTTTTAAGGAGAATTGTGACTTGATTATGAAAACGTTTTAACTGATAAGGATCGGATTTTGAGACTTTAAACTCCATTGAATAAACATGCATGATTATCTTTTGAAAATAATTGTATGGCAACTAACTTTTTGATTTAATTGAAATCATTCTCCCCCTCAATCAATGACATAAGTTGTTGATTGAGAGATAGATATTTTGACAAACTTTTAAGTCCATATGATTATCAATAATAGATTTCGAGTTATTTTTTTAAAAACAACTAGTTTTCATTAGATAGTAAGGATTAGTTTAAAGAATCAGAGCAAGAAATTTGAAAACCACGAAAAAGTATGGCTCTGTTCTGTCCTTGAAAAGTGGGTTACTGCCTGAAATGACAATAAACCATAATTTCTCTTTCTCCCAATTTTTTTTTTTTTTTTTTTTTTTTTTTTTTTTTTTTTGATTTTTTTTTGAAAATTCGAACAACATCTAAAGTCCCGTATCATTCTTTGAATGACAGCATCAAGACCGTAGATATAATCGAATCGAGAAAAACATGAGGATTTTTCGAATTTTTCAAATTTTTATGGATTTTGAAAGTTTTATATTTTTCTATTTGATTTTTGAAGGTTTTATAATTTTGTATTTTGTTTTTCGAATAGATATATACAAGAGATAGATGAAAGAAACCTTTTACTCCTCTTCTTCCTCTTGAAGACGTTTGAGTGTTTCTGGTTGAAGGCTTTTAAGGCCAAGTCATGGAAGAATAAACTCAAAACGTTCTCTAGGAAGAGCTTTGTTGAAGATGTCTGCTAACTGGTATTCAGTCCTCACAAAGTAAAGTTCCACCACACCGTTTTCCACTTGTTCCCTGATGAAATGATGTCGAATGTCGATGTGCTTTGCTCTTGAGTGTTGTACGTTGTTACATGAGAGAGCAATAGCACTTTTATTATCACAGTACAGAGGGATTTTGTTAAATTCAAAGCCATAGTCAGATAATTGGGATCTCATCCATAGGATTTGAGCACAACAAGATGACATGGCTATGTATTCAGCCTCTGTAGAGGAAATAGAAGTACTCATTTGCTTCTTTGAAGACCAGCTCACAAGCTTATCACCCAAAACCTGAGCACCTCCAGACGTACTTCGACGTGTATCTTGACAACCTGCATGATCAACATCTGCATAGGCAGTTAGTGACAAACCGGTGTCCTTCGGATACCATAGTGCCATATTGATGGTTCCTTGGAGATACCGAAAGACCCGTTTAACTGCTTCAAGGTGCTTTTTAGTAGGCTTAGCATGATATCTAGCACACATACAAACAACGAACAAGATGTCTGGTCTACTAGCTGTGAGGTACATCAGGGATCCAATCATACTACGATATTTCGTTTGGTCTACCATGATCCCTGAGTGGTCCTCATCTAGTTTGGTATGTTCAATCATGGGAGTGTCAACAGAGTCACTTGAATTAAATCCAAATTTCTTTAAAATCTCATTTGCATATTTAGATTGATTTATGAAAATGCCTCCGGGACTTTGTCCCATCATTGACATTTGAAATTTAGAACCCTTTTCATTTGAAAAACGGTCACACTCATTGGGGTCAGTCGAGGCAAAGATGATATCATCAACATAAATTTGAACATGAATTAAATGTTCTGACTTCCTGGTGAACAATGTTGGATCAACTGCTCCTTTGCTAAATCCGGTAGATAGAAGAAACTTTGATAGCGTATCATACCATGCCCTTGGAGCTTGCTTTAAACCGTAAAGAGCCTTCTTCAAATGATAAACGTGAGTAGGATGCTCTTGATTCACAAATCCTTCCGGTTGGCAGACGTAGAGTACTTCTTTAAGATCTCCGTCTAGAAATGCCGTCTTTGCATCCATCTGATAGACTACCATGTTCTTACTAGCAGCATTAGCCAAAAAGATTCTGATTGCCTCGATTCGAGCAACTGGAGCAAAAGATTCTTCAAAGACAATACCCTCCTCTTGACGGTATCCTTTAGCAACTAATCGAGCCTTGTTCTTCAACACATCACCATGCTCATCAAGTTTCACTTTGAAGATCCATTTTAGAGCAATAATCATAGCACAATCTGGAGCAGGTACTAACTCCCATACATCAAGTCGATCAAACACATGAATTTCTTCTTGCATGGCATTGAACCAACTGTCTTCAATCATGGCAGTTTTAACATCTTTTGGTTCGATCTTAGAGAGTACGGAGTTGAAGAAGCACCATAAGGCATCGGTTGCAAGTTGTTTCCGTGTTGATACTGGACGAGAGGGATTTCCAATGATGTTGTCTAATGGATGATCGTGAGTCCATTTTCTAAGGTGTTCATGTGGCAGTAGTTGAGGGACTGAGGTAGCAGAGTCGATGTTTCCTGAAGAAGATGGTTCTGATGATGATTCAGGAGCAAATATGTTTTCAAATGGAGCATCTTCAGGAGTAGCAAAGGGATTAACTTCATCATTGATGCCAGAAACAGTTCCATGATGTACATTCAAAGATTGATGATTTGTTGATGAGACTGAGTTCTCAGCAGCAGGTGCTTCTTGACTTAATGATATTGAGACTGAAGGATTGACTTCATTCTCAGAGATATGAGCAGCCTCTGTTCTGGGAATTGGCAGTTCAATAGCACTTGGCTTATAGAGTTCATCAAACATCGGATCAAACAATTTCTTTAAATCATCTTCAGTTGGAGGTACATATGAAATAGCTGGAGAGGAATTTGGTACAAGGGATGAACCAATGGGACTGTTTTGAAGTGCGGGTCCAGAACTGGGTTATCCAGGAGCCATTTGACCGGTCAGCTCATCAAACGTGACGTGAATTGTTTCCATGATATTTCGGGTTCTCTTGTTGTATATTCGGTATCCTTTTCTGTTTGGTGCATAACCTACAAATACTCCAATGTCTACTTTAGCTCTAAGTTTGCCTAAATCTTAGCCCTCATTAGTTGGATAACACAATGCACCGAACACACGAAGGAATGAAAGATTAGGTTTTCTGTTGTGGACAAGTTCATATGGAGTTTTTCCATGAGCAGTGTGAATCAGGGATCGATTTTGGGTGTAGCATGCAGTGGCGATGGCTTCACCCAAGGGAAACATTGGAACTTTTGAGTAAATCAGCATTGTCCTTGCGGCTTCCACAAGAGTTCGATTTCATCTTTCAACTACACCGTTCTGTTGAGGAGTTCGAGGAACACTTCTTTGATGACTGATTCCAATACCTTCATAAAACTCACTAAGTTTTTTGTTAACAAACTCAGTTCCATTGTCTGTTCAGATGATTCTGACCGTTTTGTTAAGTCGAACCTGCAGCTGTTTGATGAGTTTGATGATGATATCTGGAGTTTCATCCTTTGTCTTTAAGAACTTTACCCAGGTGAATCTAGAGAAATCATCAACCACAACTAACACATATTTCTTCCCAAAGATATTCTGTACTCTCATGGGTCCACATAAGTCCATGTGAATTGTATGAAGAACTTCTGTGACAGAGTTAGTAGGTTTGGCTTTATGGGCATACTTCTTGCTTTTTCCCAATTGGCATGCTGAACAAAGATGATCCTTTTCATACTTAAGTTTAGGTAAACCTACAACTAAGTCCTTTCTGGAGAGATCATTGATGGTGCCGAAGTTCAAGTGATTGAGACGACGATGCCATAACCATGACTTTGTTTTAGAAGCCTTTGACAACAAGCAAATTGGAGAAGACTTCATCATATCTTCGATAAAGATGGTGTATAGATTTGAACCACGTGAACCTCTTAATAGTTCCTTACCATCAAGTTCTCTAACGAAACAAGTATGTTTTTTGAAGGCTACTTCTAGATCAGAATCGCAGAATTGACCAACAGAGAACAGGTTATGACCAAGACCTTCTACATAATATACTCTGGAGATAACACTTTTACCAACAACATAATATCCATAACCCATAATTGCACCGAAATGATCATTCCCGAATCTAACTGTCCCGATGAATTTGCTCACGAAGTTCATGAGCCGCGACCGGTCACCAGTCATATGCTTAGAACAGCCTGAGTCCAGGTACCACAGAACGATTTGAACGATCTGCAGTTGAACACAGACAAGAATGGATAACTGGATAATTGGGATCCCCATGCAAGAATGGGTTCCATTTGGTTAGTAACAATGGTTGGAACACTCACATCAGAAATAGAAGCATTCATATCAGAAATTAAGGTAATGGAATCATTATGAATAGATGCAGTACTAGTATCTGTGTTAGCCCTATTCAAAGTGTGCTCACTTCGTAAGGGAATAGTTCTACCAGTAGGCATCTATTTTCTAGTGGGCATTGTCTGATTAGTCTTATGACCAACAGGTATCCAATGATAGCCTATCTTACTAAATGTTCTTCCTGTGGGTTTCCATTGTTTTCTAACTTTATTTCGCCTTTGCCTTTTTGCCTTCTTAGCATGATATTTTTCATTGACAAGATTCACTGGGATTTGACAGTATTAGACAAAGTATTCATGCCACATTCATGATTAGCAACAGAATTCAAGCAGACATCATTACAAGGTTTGCAAATAGTATCAGAATTCGAATTAATTACAGTACACCTATGGCTAATACTAGAATCAACACGATTCGTTTTATTAAGCTCAAACTTAAAGTTCCTAGATTGGTCTTCTACTTTCCTCCAATGCACATTCTTAGCTTGTGAGGTCCTGTCATTTCTTGTATTGACTTGAGACTTTGACCTGCTCGCTTTAATGTCACTGATTACTCCTGTAGATGGAATGGGAACATTAGTTGGTTTTGTTACTCTTTGCTTCTCCTGTTTAGATGTGCTGGGATCTGAACTACATGCAGGCACACTAAGGTTCACTTTCTTAACACTAGACGTGCTGGGATTTGTACTTCTGGAAGGCACACTAGAGTTCGCTTTCTTAGCATTAACAGATCTGGAATCTGAACTACTTAAAGGCACACTACGGATCACATTCAAAACATCGGGCATCGAATGAATATCACACTTGGAACTAGGCATTGAACAAGGAATCAAAGGATTAACTCTCTCACCTAAGGACTTTGGGCATATTGTAATTAAGCATTCTAGAATTTCTTGAGATCGTTTGGCATATAAGCATGCATGCCCAATTGCATTGTCAAGTGGTTTCTCTAATTTATCCTCTTCAACAATCTCACGTAGACATTCTACACAATCCTTAAGGGATAAGAAATATGTTTGAATAGCAAGTTTGTTATTCCTGAGATGAGGGGGAACATATTTCACAGAAAAAGCATATTTGTTACTAGAGTGAACCTTTAATACACCATTCTCCCCATTGGTCATTGGCATTTTCCCTTTTACCTGGCTCTTCAGATTCTCAATTTCCTTTTGCAATGAAGCTATTTGTTCGTTGTTTTTGTTATGAGTGACCTTTATTGATTCAAATAACTCATTGAAATGACGTTTAACCTTTTCATTTTCTTCTAGAAAACTTTCGTTTTCCTTTTGTAATGCATTTACTAAGTTTTGAAGATGAAACGTTTGAGAATTCTGAGAATCTAAAGGAGGAGGCATTTGGGAGCCATTCACATTGTTCTTTTCACCCTTTAATTGAGAGATTTGGGCTTTCAATTTTCTGATCGTGTTACAATGAGCATGATTCTGTTCTTCACGTTTGTTTATTTGAAAAACTGCATCAAACTCTGGAGCATCTGAGGATGTCTTGATATTTGAAGTTTTTACATTTTCTTTAAGATGTTGATATTTTAGTTGTAGATTAAAATGTTCAACCTCTAATTTAGAAAAATGTTTAACCACATTGTCGTGATCATCCAGTTCAATTTTCTCAGTTAGTTTAGAATTAGTCTTTGCAAGCTCAATGACACGATCATGGGAGACTTTCAGGGCAACAGATAATTCATGAAATTGAGAAGCGTTAATGGAACAATTTGTAGCTGTGAAAAACACATCTTGAGCAACACATTTAGTAATAAGAGTCTCATTCAATGTATTCAAGTTCTTCCTCTCAATCTCATTATATTTTAGTGCACGCTCATAATCACTAACCTCAACTATCATTGCATCAAATTCCTTTTCCATTACTTTAATGTCTAAATTCATTCACTTTTTAAGACTTTCAAAATGATCTTTTAGTTGTTTAAAGAAAGGCATGACTTCAGTTAAATAACATTCTTTTGTTTGCTCAAAACCCCTTTCCCCTTCAGTAATACCAGTGGGTGTGATCCTTTTCTTGCAAGTTTTCTCAAAATCAACAAATAGTTGAAAGATAACGTATTGACTGATTAAGGTCTTGCTTTTAGTGGCAATAGTTCTAGGAACTAGATGCATTGGTGTATTGGGAGGATATACAGTCGCTTTAGGCATTTTCCTAAGGGGAGGGTTTGTTTCAACAATATTTTCCGCTTTTTGCTTATCTAAGTCCATTTTCCAGAACACTTGTTCGGGAGTCAACAATGTTTGAGGCTTAAACATGTTCAAGGAGATCCAATTCTCCTTTTTGTAGTCATGGGGTGTGATAATTATTTTCTTCTCTTTACATTTAGGATCATCTAGTTTCTTGTTCATCTTCTCCCTAGTGACTTCATCTGATTTCTTATCTTCCTCTGTGCACTTAACGCAACTAGGTTTTTGTCTAGGTTTAAGAATCTCATTGCCATCATAGATTACACTTTGAGCTGCTTTTGCAATCTTCCCGTACTCAGGGTTGGGTTTATCTATAATGGGAACACTATGCTTATCGCTTAAAACTCTATGCTTAGTGATTAAGTGAGCAGTCTGAATGGTATTTCCTTGTACGTACAACTTATTTTCAAGCTTGTTTTTCAAGGTTTTTAGATTAGAAAAATCATTCAAAAGTTTTGATTCCTTAGCACTAAATTCTTGCTTAAGCATTTTAACATTTTCTTGATGTTCTTGTTTTTGCTTAGCAGTTATAGAAAGCTTTTCTTGTAAGGAGTTTAACTCTTGTTTTAATACTTCTTCTCTAAACCTACTTTTTCTAATAGTTGTACACATTTGGTCATCCATTTCCTGCTCACGAGTGGTCAACTCAAATTTTGCACGTTGTTCATAAATAGCAACACGTTCTTTATAGGCATTCAGTTCAGAGATGACAGAATCATCAGGGGCACATGCAGTGAATTCATCAAAAACATAATCATTATTGACTGCAGAAGATGCAACACTTGGTACAATCTCACTTTCACTTTGTTTCACATATTGATCATATGGGACAACATTGATATTACCCATATTTTCAATATCTGACTCAATAAATACAGTTGATTGTACTTCGTTATGTATCTTTTGCTCATCAACTTCATTGTATAATTTTAATACCTCAGAAATGAGTTTTTCTTTGGATGGACCAGCTTGTGGTGAAGAAGAGACTTTAGGAGAGACCATTGGAGAAATGCTAGTGATGAGTGTCTAAATACTCATCATTTTTGTACTATCTAGACTGCAAAATCATCTGAAAACACTAAAAAATGCATCAAAATGATGAAAATATCACAAATCAGTGTTTTATGTGTTTTAAATGCAAAAAGATCAAAATCAGATGAAAAATGTATCAAGTTTGCAAAATTGGCAGTTTTAGTCCCCCAAGTTTTAAACGTTGTCAAATCTAGTCCCTGGAATCCAAAAATGTGGAATTTTATCATTCAAGGTCCCTGAAATATTCTAAGTTGTTAAAATTGGTCCTTGAATGATTCTTTGGTCAAATGGCAGAAAAAGTCCCTAAACTTTGAAAAATGTCAAATTTAGTCCTTGGATATTTTAAAATGGAAACTGATCAAATTTTATCCTTGTACTATCAAAGTTTGTCAAGTTTGTTCCTTTTTATATCATTGGAGAAAGTGGCAAGTTCAGTCCTCAAGTTTGGTGGAATTACAATTTTAGTCCTTGTGTTGTTAAGCTTAACCAAACGGACACCTTTTAATATCAAACCCAAAACACAAATCCAACCCAAGTCCATCCCAGCTGGCCCAAACCCATATCCAAGCCCAACCACATGAACCTTGAGCCTTGACCCTTCCATGCTTGACCCTTGACCCCCGTTATTAATACCACTCGGTCAAAACAAGTCAAACGTGCCAAATAACCACCCAGCTACTGTTCATCTCCCTCTCAAACACTGTAAAACCAAAACCAAAGCTGGTATTTCCATTTTTTCAACACTCCACTTGTATCACCTAACCCCCACCTTACCTTGTCCCCCTCCACCTCCACATCTTCCCAAAACCCATTAATATCAAAAACCTGCTCAAGAAAAAATTGGCGCCAAAAATCCAAATGGACGGATATGATGAGTTGGATGATTTCAATGGCTCAGATGAGGTGGGATACATTCAGAGGTCAACATAGAGTCACAAATGTCATTATAAAGAGGAAGGGAAGCAATGTATCACATATCTAGAATTTTTTAGTTTACTTAATGTCGTTTTAGCTTAAACTCAATTTTCAGTGTATGTTTTAACTTAAAAGCTTTGTATTTCAAGTATTTAGTGTGTAATAAATCTTTTGAAGTCATCAATTTCAGTTTCAATTCAAGTTTCCAGTTTATGCATATTTTCAAATTTCAAAAATCTCATGAATGTTCTAATGTTGTTAGTTAATTGTTATTAAGGACTAAATAAGCCACATAAGCTCCTAGATAGCTTCTAAAAGCTTTTAGAAACATTAAAATTCAGTTTAGAATCAAAAAGGAAAAATCACCAAAAATACCAAATAATTAGTTGAAAAATCAAAAATCATAAAAAATGGTGTTCACAGCTGGAGCAGGGTAGATTGTGGATGGCCTTGGGTTAGTGGCTTAGTGGTAAGCCTATAGGAGTGGTCTTGTGATCTTGGTTCTGTGATTTCAGTTGGATAGCCATTTGTAAGCCTTTTGTTCATTTTTGCATTTCACTGTTTTAATTATTAATTAGCTTGAATCTCTGTGTTTTCATGATCATTAGCTTTAGATAAGGATAATTAACCATTAAAATCAGTTGTTTGTTCATTTAAATTTGTAGTTGTTAGAAATCTAATTTTGACAGTTAAAATAGCATCATGGTCATTTCTTAATTTCTTGTTGTTAGTATTGTTGTTTTATGCTTCAATAGTCTTATTAAAGGATACTACAAGGTCTGTAATCAGTGGTATGTTTTTAATCTTTGAAATCCTTTGAAAAGTTTTAATACAGTCAAGATAAAGGTTGTTTGGTTGCATTTGTTTAACTGTACCAAAGGTTATTCAAGATAGTGTTCTTGATTGTTTTGTGTCACACTTGTTCTAAATAGCTCTAAGGTACAAGAAAAACAAGTCCTTGTTAGTATATTAGTCAAAATCACTCTTAATCTCATTTAAATCATTAACTGTTAAGAGTTTTAGTGTCAAAATCATCAAAGTAGCTTAAAATCTGTTAACCTAGCTTAAATTAGCCTTATTATAGCTTATCATAACATAATCAGTAAGTAGTAGTGATTTAAAGTTCATAAAAGTCAACTTAACTAGTTTTTATAAAAGTCAAAATTTTCCTTTTGGTCGTTTTTGAATTAAATAGATAATTTTAGTGTGAGTTTAATATTGAGTTTTAGCTTAAAATCTTTTGGGGTATTAAAGTTTAGTTGCTAAACTTAATTAGAAAAATACTAGTTTACTTTTAATCAGCTTATTAAGTGCTTTTTGTCCAACTTCTTTTGAGTACCTGTTTGAAAATGGTACCCTGTGCACAGTGAGTGGTCCAATTTGATAAGCTCACAAATAGCTTATTAGTTGGCCTCAGCTTGTGATCCTTGGTTCTTTGGAAAGCCAACCAAGCCATCTAGAGGTGCCAAGCTTAAGTTTTCATTTTGTAGCTTGTTTGGTAGGGCTGCAATAAGCCTCAACCTTGTCCCATTTCTGTGTTGATCATAAGTGCTTATTATCTTTTTAGTAGCTTATCAGTATGCTTGTTTGTGTCTTTTAGCTTCATTTGAGTAGTTTTTAGCTTGTTGCATCTTATTCTACCCTTTGTTCCAGTTTGTGAGCTTCTTTGAGCTTAATTCTCCAAAATAAGCTAAAACATCCACTGTTAGCTCATAAGCTTGTCAAACTGCTTATTTTTTATTTGTAAAAATTTTGTCTTTGTAAAAGTTTCATATTTTAAGTAGTATAGTAGTTTTCAAAAAGAAAATCTAGAAAACCATCAATTTAAATATAGTGATAGCATTTATTTAATAGAATTAAGCTTTTTGATTTTTCTTTTTAGCTTATTATTAAGCAAATCTAGTTTTTATATTTTTCTTAGTTTTCTGTCATCTTAAGTTATTTTTAGAAAAAGTTTCATAATTTTCCTAATCTGTTTAGTATTTATTATAATTTTAAATAGTTAAAAGTATTAAATAATTAGTAATAAATAATTAAAAAGCATAAAAAATATCTTTTCAGTTTTAAAATTAGTTTTATAATATTCTAGATTTTTCTAAGTTAAAATTTTATTTTTCCAGGTTTATTTTATATTTTCTAGTATTTAAGTGTATTTTAAATAGTAATTAATTAATAATAAATAGATAAAAAGTGTAAAAAATATATTTTTAGTTTTAAAATAAGTTTTATAATATTTTAGATTTTCCTGAATCATAATTTTATTTTTCTAGTTTTATTTCATATTTTATCCTATTTTAGAGTATTATTAAATAGTTAAAAGTAGCTTTTAATTAATAATAATTAAATAAATAGTTATAAAAATAATTTTCTTTTTCTAATAATTTTCTTTTATTTTTAGGATTCCAAAAATGTCATTTTCATATTTTTAGGCCTTTTATTTCTTAGATCTCACTTTTTATTTTATACGTTTACGTAGTTTTTAAACGTACGTGTTTAGGTTTGTCTTATCTGATTGTTGTGCTTTCCAATTCCGTGTCCAAATACATTCCAATCAATCAGTAGTGTAATAATTCATCAAAACCTTTACTGATCACTATCCTTAGTGATCATTCTATCATCTGATCAAGTGTTACACACCATTGAGTCTCCGTGGGACTTAACGACCCGGGAATTCATTATATTCTCCTGATCTTCATTGTATTGGTTTCTGAGCAGTTTTAAGTTTATTACGGTTAGCCATTCATAAGTGGCTAGCTTGTGTGATATAGCTTGACTGTTTTCGGGACCCAATCAAATTTTGGCGCCGCTGCCGGGGAGGCTTTTGCGTGTGTTAAACCTTTTTCAGACTCATTCTGGCAGATATACCACCGTTTGTAAAAAGTTTTTTTGTAAAGATATAAAATCTCAAAAAAGTTCATTAGCACTTTTCCTAAAGTGTTAGCAACAAAAAAAAAATATAAAACAACAAAACAATCGGAACGTTTTCTATCTTGTGTTTTCTTTGAGGTGATTCTTAAAGCGATACGATTTGGTTAAACGAGACGATACCAAAAAAATTGTCCAAAAGTTTTTAAAACCATCAGCACAAATCTATACCTACGTCTTTTTCAGTGGTACTTAATATA
The DNA here is from genome assembly GCA_019973895.1 of Chrysanthemum seticuspe. Classification (NCBI taxonomy): domain Eukaryota; kingdom Viridiplantae; phylum Streptophyta; class Magnoliopsida; order Asterales; family Asteraceae; genus Chrysanthemum; species Chrysanthemum seticuspe. The sequence goes on from BPTQ01000006.1 coordinate 241,478,456, forward strand.
TACATAAAAATCAACCACCGCAAATCAAGGCAGTACACCTACTAACTGGGGGTGTGACCATAATAAGTTCCCGAACAACAGATTTAAAACTTGCCTTTGTGTCCTTGTGATTTGGTGTACCTTTTTCAAAGAAGCCATTTCATTTGTGATTATTGGTTAAGTTCACTTGTCGTTTTGCCTCGCATTTGTTTTGTAAATTGATTTTTATACTTAGTGCATGCGCACTCGTTCTTCCAGTTCTACAAGTCCACTTTCTGAGCTTGCAAATATTCCTCGTAGACGTAGAGGACGTTCTGCTCCTTCAGCCGTGACTGAGGAACGTCTACCACCACCACCACCTATCGTAATGGCAGAAGATAAGCCCATGAATGAGCTTCTCCAAGCACCCATCGAGGGTTACGGAGATGCCATTGTTGTCCCAGCCATCGTGGCTGATACCTTCGAGCTCAAAACCGGGTTGCTTAATCTAGTAACCCAAAGCCAATTCTATGGTTTTGAGCGGGATGATCCTCATGCGCACATTCGATGGTTTAACAAGATTGCATCTACCATCAAGTACAAGAATGTCCCACATGAAGCCATCAAGCTTCTTCTGTTCCCATTTTCTCTAGAGGGACAAGCCCGGAATTGGCTTGAGAAACAACCCCCTCGTTCTATTGAGACATGGGAAGATCTAGTCACCAAGTTCGTTAACGAGTTCTATCCTCCATCCCGAACTACAAGTCTTAAGAATGAGTTAATGAAATTTTCTCAGAGATTTGATGAATCATTCGGGGAGGCATGGGATCGTTACAAAGAGTTGCTTCGCAAGTGTCCGCATCATGGTTATACCGAATTAATGCAAATGGATACTTTCTACAATGGTCTGAACCAGACCAATCAAGACTCTTTAAATGCCTCCGCGGGAGGTAATTTCCTGAGCAAGACCACCAAAGAAGCCTTGCAAATCATTGAGAACAAGTCTCAGGTCCGCCCTTTCCGAGCAAAGACATATCAGTCTCATGCTGGACCTTCTTCTTCATCTCCTGTGAGTACATCTAGCACCGATTCTAAGATTGACAAACTCACAGATATTGTTCAGGCTTTGGTTCTTTCAAACCAAAAGAAAGTGACCTTCACACAGACACCAACACATGGTGAAGTGAAGAAAGTCGAGAGTTGTGTTACTTGTGGCGGTCCTCATGCATACTACAACTGTACTGCCACCGATGGTAGTCCATTTGAAGCCAATGCTCTAGCCGGTACTTCACATAAGGGAGGTAATCAATACCGTCCTCAAAATGAACCACACTACCGTGCTAACACTAATCAGGCACCACCCGGTTTTAACCAGAATCATAACATGCAAAACCGGAATCAGAACCAACCTAGAATGAACCAAGGTTATCAAAACCAAGGTAATTTCTATCCTGCACCAAATCAAGGTTTCCAACATCAAGGGAACCTTAATCAAAACAATTTCAATCGAGGGAATCAATTTCATGGGAATATGAATCCTAATCAAGGAAATTTTCAAAACCAAGGCCCTAATCCTAACATTAGAGGCCAGAATTTTCCTAATCCACCTCCCGCCATTGTTCCAACTGGACCATCATCTGATGAGTTGTTGAAGCAATTCATGAAATCCCAATATGAAATGAACAGGTTGTTGGTCAGTCAGATTGCTGATCTAAAGAAGTCTTTAAATGATCAACCCTCGGGCTCTGGAAAACTACCGAGCAACACGATCGCTAACCCGAGGGGCGATGCAAAGGCGATCACAACCAGAAGTGGTGTTTCATATGATGGACCTGCTATTCCTACTACCTCTTCTTCTTCTCTCCCAAAGGTAGTGGAAAGTGAACCTAAGACACACAATGGACCTTTGACTCCAATGCCTCCTCCACCAGGAGCAATGAGTCAAGTTACCAAGGATACAACGGACAAGGTGCATTTTTCAAGCCCACGAAGTACCGCACACGTCCCACCTTCGGTAGTCCAACCTCAAGTTGTCCAGAAACCCAAATCAAATCCAGGAGTTGTTTTTGAACCTCCAGTAGCTCCCGTTGAAAACTAGAAATCCAAATCTTCTATTCCTTACCCATCACGTTTGAATGAGCAAAAGCTCCGCGAGAAAGCCAGTCATCAAATGGACAAATTTTTCAAATTTTCCAAGAGTTACATTTTGACATAAGCTTTGCGGATGCTATCATGCTGATGCCCAAGTTTGCATCAACTCTCAAACACATGTTAAGCAATAAGGAAAAGTTGTTTGAAATGGCAAAAACTCCTTTGAACGAGAACTGCTCTGCAGTTATCTTGAAGAAGCTTCCTGAGAAACTTGGAGATCCTGGAAAATTTCTCTTACCGTGTGTATTTCCAGGAATGGTTGAATGCTTTGCCCTAGCAGATCTTGGTGCAAGCATAAATCTGATGCCTTATTCAGTATGGAAGAAACTCTCTCTTCCGAAACTTACTCCTACATGCATGACTCTCGAGCTTGCAGATCGTTCCATATCCCGTCCTCTTGGCATTGTCGAGGACGTATTTGTGAAAGTAGGAAAGTTCCATTTCCCAGCTGACTTCGTGGTTGTTGATTTTGATGCTGATCATCGGGTTCCTCTCATTGTTGGTCGAGGATTCCTGAGAACGGGCCGTGCTCTCATTGATGTATTTGAGAAAGAAATCACATTACGTGTTGGTAATGAAGCTGTCACATTTAACCTTGATCAAACTTCGAGGTACTCCGCAAACTATGATTCTGAGTCGGTTAACCGAATAGATATCATTGATGTTGTTTCTGAAGAGTACTCTCAAGAAGTTCTTGGTTATTCTCATAATTCTGTGAGTGGGGATCCCACCACATCTTCTCAACCTATCATAGCCAACTCTACTTCTTCTATCACTCCGTTTGAGGGAAGCGACTTCATCTTGGAAGAGATTGAAGCATACTTGGCTAGTGATTCTGTTCCATGGGAAATTGATCACGTTCCAATTGACATTGAGGGGGACATACTTCTCATTGAGAAGTTGCTTTATGATGACCCATCATCGACCCCTCACACTAGTGATTCAATTCCTGATAAGATTAATCAAAATGAGATTAATCTGGAGGGAGATATTCTTCTTGAGAAATTGTTAAATCAGGACACTTCTCCTCCTCTCCCTTCCGTCAAGCTTCAAGTCAAGTCAGTTGAGAAAACTGAAGAATTTCCTGAGGTTGAGCTTAAGGACTTACCACCTCATCTCGAGTATGCATTCCTTGAGGGTGATGATAAATTACCCGTCATTATTGCTCGATATTTGTGTAAAGATGAAAAAGCTGCTCTCATAAAGATCTTGAAGTCACACAAGCAAGCAATTTCTTGGAAACTCTCCGACATTAAGGGTATCAACCCTGAGTTTTGTACTCACAAAATCTTGATGGAGGATGACTTCAAGCCAGCAGTTCAACATCAGAGAAGGGTGAATCCAAAAATCCATGATGTTATCAAACAGGAGGTTATCAAACTTCTTGATGCAGGATTGATTTACCCAATCTCAGATAGTCCTTGGGTTAGCCCAATTCATTGTGTTCCTAAAAAGGGTGGCATAACTGTTGTCACAAATGAAGATAACGAGTTAATTCCAACTCGATTGGTGACGGGATGGCGTGTGTGTATTGACTATCGTAAGTTGAATGACGCCACTCGTAAAGACCATTTTCCTCTACCCTTCATGGACCAAATGCTTGAGAGATTAGCAGGGAATGAATACTATTGTTTCCTTGATGGTTTCTCGGGTTACTTTCAGATCCCCATTGATCCGCAGGATCAAGAGAAAACCACATTCACCTGCCCATACGGAACTTTTGCCTACAAACGTATGCCTTTTGGCTTATGTAATGCTCCTGGCACGTTCCAACGATGTATGATGGCCATATTCCACGACATGATCGGGGAAACAATGGAGGTGTTTATGGATGACTTCTCGGTCATTGGGGATTCTTTTCAAACATGTCTCTCCCATTTAGACAAAATACTTCAAAGGTGTGAAGACACCAATCTTTGCCTAAATTGGGAGAAGAGTCACTTTATGGTCAAAGAAGGCATAGTCCTTGGCCATAAGATTTCCAAAAATGGGATTGAGGTAGATAGAGCAAAAGTAGATGTTATTTCTAAATTGCCTCATCCTACTACCGTCAAAGGTATTAGGAGTTTTTTAGGTCATGCCGGTTTCTATCGTAGATTCATACAAGATTTTTCTAAAATCGCCCGGCCTATGACTCATCTTCTTGAAAAAGATGCTCCTTTTATCTTCTCACCCGAGTGCATTGAAGCTTTTGAAACATTAAAGAAAAAGCTTACTGAAGCACCCATTCTCGTTGCTCCCAACTGGGACTTGCCTTTTGAGTTCATGTGCGATGCAAGTGATTTTGCTATCGGTGCAGTCCTAGGGCAACGTAGAGCCAAGCATTTTCAGCCTATCCACTACGCAAGTAAAACTATGACTGAAGCTCAAACTCATTACACCACCACAGAAAAAGAGCTATTAGCCATGGTGTATGCGTTTGAGAAGTTTCGGCCGTACTTAATCTTGACCAAATGCGTGGTGTATACGGATCACTCGGCTCTCAAATATCTCTTTGCAAAACAAGATGCAAAGCTGAGATTACTCCGTTGGATTCTCCTCCTGCAAGAATTTGATATCATTATACGTGATAAAAAAGGAGCTGAGAATCTAGCTGCTGATCATCTGTCCAGATTAGAAAACCCTCACCAAGATGTTTTCGAGAAAAAGGAAATAAATGAAACATTTCCTCTCGAGACACTCAATGCGGTTTCTTTTCGTGGAAATTCTTCTACCCCATGGTTTGCTGACTTTGCAAATTACCATGCGGGTAACTTCATAGTGAAAGGGATGTCGACCCAATAGAAGAACAAATTCTTCAAAGATGTTAAACATTATTTCTGGGACGACCCCTACATATTCAAAATCTATGCGGATCAAGTCATCCGACGGTGTGTTTATGGACAGGAAGCTATTGACATTCTCACAGCTTGCCATGCTGGACCCACCGGGGGCCATCATAGTCCAAACTACACCGCCAAAAAGGTGTTTGATTCCGGGTTTTATTGGCCCACAATCTATAAGGATGCCCACGATTTTGTCAAAACTTGTGACGCTTGTCAACGTCACGGAAATATATCTCAAAGAAATGAAATGCCGCAAAATGCCATTCAAGTTTGTGAGATATTTGACATCTGGGGTATTGACTTTATGGGGCCATTTCCATCTTCTCGAGGAAACAAATACATACTCGTGGCTGTTGACTATCTGTCAAAATGGGTTGAAGCAAAAGCTTTACCTACCAATGATGCCCGAGTTGTTGTGAAATTTTTGAAATCTCTTTTTGCTACGTTTGGAACTCCGAGAGCGATAATCAGTGATCGTGGTACACATTTTTGCAATGATCAATTTGATCGTGTCATGCATAAGTATGGTGTAACCCACCGTCTCTCTACTGAATACCACCCCGAAACAAGTGGGCAGGTGGAAGTTTCCAACCGTGGTATAAAAAGAATTCTTGCAAGGACAGTAGGCGAAAATCGTGCATCCTGGTCGGATAAACTGGATGACGCACTCTGGGCCTTCCGTACAGCTTACAAAACACCCATCGGGTGTACTCCATACAAGCTAGTGTACGGAAAGGCATGTCATCTTCCGATTGAGTTAGAGCACAAGGCATACTGGGCCCTGAAGCATGCAAATTTCGCTATTCAGACAGCTGGTGATCATAGAAAAGTTCAAATGAATGAATTAAATGAACTTCGTGATCAAGCATACGAGAACTCTTTGATCTATAAACAAAATACAAAGAAGATTCATGACTCTAAAATCAAGAACCGCGTTTTCAACGTTGGTGATCGAGTCCTTCTTTTCAATTCAAGATTGAAGATTTTCTCGGGAAAGCTTAAGTCCCGTTGGTCTGGTCCATTCACTTTCGCTAAGGTTTATCCTTATGGTACCATTGAGTTATCTCAACCTGATGGTCCTAATTTTAAAGTGAATGGTCATCGATTAAAGCATTACTTTGGAGAGGACATTCCATCTGTGGTTGTCCCGGATCTACAAACTTTCCCCATGAACCAATGAATGCGGGGATCGAGTCAAGCTAGTGACTCGGGAATCAAAAACAATAGCACACACACCATATGGGTTTTCACCCATATTTCTGTCTTCTTTCTCTGTTCTACCACCCTAGTGTGGGGGAGTTGCCCTACGCTGTTGTATATAAAATCTTTTCAAAAAAAAAAAAAAAAAAAAAAAAATCTCTTTCAAATAATGGCCGTAATATTTCCCTTTTACGTTCTTTGTTTCGGCATATCCGCCGGTACTTTGAATATTGAGGGAAATATTCATTTCTAAGTGTGGGGGGGGGATTCTCATGAATTTTATGTATTATCCACCCAATTCCCCCGTTTTTGGCCAAAATTTTTTTTTTGGAGTAAGTGTTTTTCACTTACTCATCAGATGGTAATCAGTCCGCCATGTCTAAAAAAACAAAAGGATTGGCTAATCCAGGAGCAAACGGCTCTTGGTAAAGATTTCTCAAATCCGTTTATGGCTTGCAATTTGCCCAAAATTGTATGGTATTCAACTCACCATATCCTAAAAAGTGAAGAGTTGGCTAGCCCGCAAGTTTATGGCTTGTGGTAAAGGCAGTGGAAAAGCCATAATTGGTAATCAGCTCACCAAAGATAATTCTGATAATTTATCTAAGAGTTGGCTAGTCCAGAGCAAACGGCTTCTGGTAAAGACAAATCAAATCCGTTTACAGCTTATGATTTGCTCAAAATCATTTGGTTATCATTGTACCAAGGTTCTTACTTGAACCAAAACAATTGGCTACTCCAGAAGTGATGGCTTTTGGTAAAGAGTTCTTTAAAATCCATTAAAATTCTAAATCATTGCTAGGGACTAGCAATATCTTAGTGTGGGGGATTGATGAGTGTCTAAATACTCATCATTTTTGTACTATCTAGACTGCAAAATCATCTGAAAACACTCAAAAATGCATCAAAATGATGAAAATATCACAAATCAGTGTTTTATGTGTTTTAAATGCAAAAAGATCAAAATCAGATGAAAAATGTATCAAGTTTGCAAAATTGGCAGTTTTAGTCCCCCAAGTTTTAAAAGTTGTCAAATCTAGTCCCTGGAATCCAAAAATGTGGAATTTTATCATTCAAGGTCCCTGAAATATTCTAAGTTGTTAAAATTGGTCCTTGAATGATTCTTTGGTCAAATGGCAGAAAAAGTCCCTAAACTTTGAAAAATGTCAAATTTAGTCCTTGGATATTTTAAAATGGAAAATGATCAAATTTTATCCTTGTACTATCAAAGTTTGTCAAGTTTGGTCCTTTTTATATCATTGGAGAAAGTGGCAAGTTCAATCCTCAAGTTTGGTGGAATTACAATTTTAGTCCTTGTGTTGTTAAGCTTAACCAAACGGACACCTTTTAATATCAAACCCAAAACACAAATCCAACCTAAGTCCATCCCAGCTGGCCCAAACCCATATCCAAGCCCAACCACATGAACCTTAAGCCTTGACCCTTCCATGCTTGACCCTTGACCCCCGTTATTAATACCACTCGGTCAAAACAAGTCAAACGCGCCAAATAACCACCCAGCTACTGTTCATCTCCCTCTCAAACACTGTAAAACCAAAACCAAAGCTGGTATTTCCATTTTTTCAACACTCCACTTGTATCACCTCACCCCCACCTTACCTTGTCCCCCTCCACCTCCACATCTTCCCAAAACCCATTAATATCAAAAACCTGCTCAAGAAAAAATTGGCGCCAAAAATCCAAATGGACTGATATGATGAGTTGGATGATTTCAATGGCTCAGATGAGGTGGGATACATTCAGAGGTCAACATAGAGTCACAAATGTCATTATAAAGAGGAAGGGAAGCAATGTATCACATATCTAGAATTTTTTAGTTTACTTAATGTCGTTTTAGCTTAAACTCAATTTTCAGTGTATGTTTTAACTTAAAAGCTTTGTATTTCAAGTATTTAGTGTGTAATAAATCTTTTGAAGTCATCAATTTCAGTTTCAATTCAAGTTTCCAGTTTATGCATATTTTCAAATTTCAAAAATCTCATGAATGTTCTAATGTTGTTAGTTGATTGTTATTAAGGACTAAATAAGCCACATAAGCTCCTAGATAGCTTCTAAAAGCTTTTAGAAACATTAAAATTCAGTTTAGAATCAAAAAGGAAAAATCACCAAAAATACCAAATAATTAGTTGAAAAATCAAAAATCATAAAAAATGGTGTTCACAGCTGGAGCAGGGTAGATTGTGGATGGCCTTGGGTTAGTGGCTTAGTGGTAAGCCTATAGGAGTGGTCTTGTGATCTTGGTTCTGTGATTTCAGTTGGATAGCCATTTGTAAGCCTTTTGTTCATTTTTGCATTTCACTGTTTTAATTATTAATTAGCTTGAATCTCTGTGTTTTCATGATCATTAGCTTTAGATAAGGATAATTAACCATTAAAACAATTGTTTGTTCATTTAAATTTGTAGTTGTTAGAAATCTAATTTTGATAGTTAAAATAGCATCATGGTCATTTCTTAATTTCTTGTTGTTAGTATTGTTGTTTTATGCTTCATTAGTCTTATTAAAGGATACTACAAGGTCTGTAATCAGTGGTATGTTTTTAATCTTTGAAATCCTTTGAAAAGTTTTAATACAGTCAAGATAAAGGTTGTTTGGTTGCATTTGTTCAACTGTACCAAAGGTTATTCAAGATAGTGTTCTTGATTGTTTTGTGTCACACTTGTTCTAAATAGCTCTAAGGTACAAGAAAAACAAGTCCTTGTTAGTGTATTAGTCAAAATCACTCTTAATCCCATTTAAATCATTAACTGTTAAGAGTTTTAGTGTCAAAATCATCAAAGTAGCTTAAAATCTGTTAACCTAGCTTAAATTAGCCTTATTATAGCTTATCATAACATAATCAGTAAGTAGTAGTGATTTAAAGTTCATAAAAGTCAACTTAACTAGTTTTTATAAAAGTCAAAATTTTCCTTTTGGTCGTTTTTGAATTAAATAGATAATTTTAGTGTGAGTTTAATATTGAGTTTTAGCTTAAAATCTTTTGGGGTATTAAAGTTTAGTTGCTAAACTTAATTAGAAAAATACTAGTTTACTTTTAATCAGCTTATTAAGTGCTTTTTGTCCAACTTCTTTTGAGTACCTGTTTGAAAATGGTGGCCTGTGCACAGTGAGTGGTCCAATTTGATAAGCTCACAAATAGCTTATTAGTTGGCCTCAGCTTGTGATCCTTGGTTCTTTGGAAAGCCAACCAAGCCATCTAGAGGTGCCAAGCTTAAGTTTTCATTTTGTAGCTTGTTTGGTAGGGCTGCAATAAGCCTCAACCTTGTCCCATTTCTGTGTTGATCATAAGTGCTTATTATCTTTTTAGTAGCTTATCGGTATGCTTGTTTGTGTCTTTTAGCTTCATTTGAGTAGTTTTTAGCTTGTTGCATCTTATTCTACCCTTGGTTCCAGTTTGTGAGCTTCTTTGAGCTTAATTCTCCAAAATAAGCTAAAACTTCCACTGTTAGCTCATAAGCTTGTCAAACTGCTTATTTTTCATTTGTAAAATTTTTGTCTTTGTAAAAGTTTCATATTTTAAGTAGTATAGTAGTTTTCAAAAAGAAAATCCAGAAAAACATCAATTTAAATATAGTGATAGCATTTATTTAATAGAATTAAGCTTTTTGATTTTTCTTTTTAGCTTATTATTAAGCAAATCTAGTTTTTATATTTTTCTTAGTTTTCTGTCATCTTAAGTTATTTTTAGAAAAAGTTTCATAATTTTCCTAATTTGTTTAGTATTTATTATAATTTTAAATAGTTAAAAGTATTAAATAATTAGTAATAAATAATTAAAAAGCATAAAAAATATCTTTTCAGTTTTAAAATTAGTTTTATAATATTCTAGATTTTTCTAAGTTAAAATTTTATTTTTCCAGGTTTATTTTATATTTTCTAGTATTTAAGTGTATTTTAAATAGTAATTAATTAATAATAAATAGATAAAAAGTGTAAAAAAATATATTTTTAGTTTTAAAATAAGTTTTATAATATTTTAGATTTTTCTGAATCATAATTTTATTTTTCTAGTTTTATTTCATATTTTATCCTATTTTAGAGTATTATTAAATAGTTAAAAGTAGCTTTTAATTAATAATAATTAAATAAATAGTTATAAAAATAATTTTCTTTTTCTAATAATTTTCTTTTATTTTTAGGATTCCAAAAATGTCATTTTCATATTTTTAGGCCTTTTATTTCTTAGATCTCACTTTTTATTTTATACGTTTACGTAGTTTTTAAACGTACGTGTTTAGGTTTGTCTTATCTGATTGTTGTGCTTTCCAATTTTGTGTCCAAATACATTCCAATCAATCAGTAGTGTAATAATTCATCAAAACCTTTACTGATCACTATCCTTAGTGATCATTCTATCATCTGATCAAGTGTTTACACACCATTGAGTCTCCGTGGGACTTAACGACCCGGGAATTCATTATATTCTCTTGATCTTCATTGTGTTGGTTTCTGAGCAGTTTTAAGTTTATTACGGTTAGCCATTCACAAGTGGCTAGCTTGTGTGATATAGCTTGACTGTTTTCGGGACCCAATCAGCTAGCCATGAAGATGGTTTGTGCAGTGGGTTTTTCATCAACATCAGAGTCGTACGCATCACAATCAGCTACTTGAAAGGCATTCTGATGATTATGGCCTATCTCCTGAATTGGTTGCTCATCCACATCTGCATCATATGTCTTAGCATTTCCCTCAGCCAAGAACAACAACTCCTCTTCATCCAAAGCTGCACCATTATCCTGAGCTTGCACAAGCAACATCTTATCCCTGAAGTACTCGGCATTCTGAGGGCGTTTTGGTGATGTGGAGTTCCTTGCAATGTGTCCCTCACCTCCACAATTGTAACATTTGATTGGCTTTGCTTGACCCTGATTACCATTCCTTCCCCTATTCTGATTTGTAGCATAACCTCTACCAGCTCCACCTCTTACTTGTTCGTACTGTCATTCTTGAACTGGCTGCACCATAACCTTTCTATCTCTGACAGTGGCTTGATTATGTGGATTGGAAGTAGTTCTGAGATTGTTGTTGGTGTGTGGAAGAGAGTTCATGTTTTGACTAATCAGGAGAGCTAGTTGATTAATGAAGTTTCCCACGTGTGCATCAGCATCAGCTTGTTTGAACATAGGATCAGGAATGAGTTTGTCATTACCATTACCCATGGGTATGACTTGTGAGGATTTGGTTGTGATTCCGATGTTTGAGTAGAAGGAAGTTGAATCATTTGATGAGCTTGTATCTCCCTGGTTGGTTTTGTACTGATTAAGAATCCTTTTTTCCAAACATAGCATGTCTCTCATTCTGAAGGAGGAAGGCATAGAGTTTCTCATAGTTTGTATTCTTCAATCCTTTGGTTAGCTTTACAAAGGTGACAAACTTGTGCCATTCGGGATTCATGTTGTTCACAAACTTTGAGTTCAGCTGAATGTTTGGCATAGTCATTCTGATGTTCCTCATATCATTAACAAGCTTGTGGAATCTCACATAGTACTCATAAACACTCTCATCTGGTTTCATCTTGAAGTGTTCAAATTCATCATAGAGTTGTGATTCTCTGTCTTCCATAGTTAATTCAGATCCTGAGAGAAGCATCTTGACATTATCCCACACTGCCTTGGCTTCGGTGTTGTGATTGATCAACTTGTAGATATCTTTTGGAAGACCTTGAAGTACGATGTTAGAAGCCCTGATATCAGCATCGAATCTATTTTTCTCCTTATCATCGAGCTCATCATATGTCTTTGGTCTGTCAATTCCATAGATCATTGTTCCATCTTCAACTGTATCAATTAAGTCTCTAGTAGTCTCAACCCGATATGGTCCTTCATCAATGGATTTGAGAATGTTGACTCCATTTTCCTTACCAAGACAGTACAATCTGATTCGTTGAGCCCAAGAGTCGTAGTCAGTTCTGTCAAGCATGGGTTGACGAGTATCTGAACCAGCTGCTTGAACATCCTCGGCAACAGTGGAGATGATTGTAGGAACGTTGGTAGACATGATGACAGATTAAACGGGATTTTATAACTCTATGATTAAACCTGGAAATAGATTCTTTCACGGGATTTTACTAAAGCAAGAGAAAACCGTATTCAAAGGATATCACCCAAGTCGCTAGGAAGCCTTGAACCAAGTCGCTAAGTGCCAAGTAGCTATAGTCCCAAGTCGCTATATAACAACTCGCTACAATCCAAGTCGCTAGCAAAATTTTGACAGCAAGTCGCTAAGCACCAAGTCGCTAATTTGTCAAGTCGCTAAATAGCAACTCGCTAGGTACCAACTCGCTAACACTAAGTCGCTAACAATATAAAGTACAAGTCGCTAACTTACACCAAGTCACTACCCGTAGTGGAGAATCCACTAAGTGTACTTTTTGTCGGCTTGTCTCAATAGACAAGTCGCTAGGACCAAATCGCTACCAAATAACACTCCAACTCGCTAACTTTTTATGAAGTAAGTCGCTATGATGAATATCACACCGAGAACCAAGTCGCTAGCAAGAAAAATCACATAAACACCACTTTTCAATCCAAAAACAACTCAACCACGATGATTCAAGCCTTCAAAGTCAAAACCTAAACACTTGTGATGATTCTAAACACAAAAGTACTATCAAAATCCAAACTTTAACACTAGAAATCAACCAAATAATGCAAAAACCACTAAACTTTTTCAAACTCAAAAACCACCTAAAAACCACTAGAAATCCAAAGATATGTAAGAGATGATCTAACCATGGCTCTTGATACCAATTGTAAGATATTGGATTTCACATACACATCAAACCATAACACAAAGTAGGCGTACAAGAGGTTTTTAGAGAGAGAAAGTTAGAAGTTTGGGAACTTTAGTGAGAGAAAGAAAAATCTTATTATGAGCTCCAACTCTCTACCTTGGAAGGTAGAGAGTATTTATAGTCTTACAATAAAACGCCACACAACGGGCTGTGGATCAGGCATACAGTGGGTAAAGACCCGTCCGTCCTCCACGGTGTTACTTAACTAAATACTACTTAGCTTAAAAGAACTACGACTACGAGCTTTCTAACGATTACACATACTAGAGGTGACCGACTCTTTAATACCTGGAATTTCTAATTCCTAACAGCTAGCCATGATGATTGTCTAGGCAGTAGGTTCATCATCGACATCAGAGTCAAATGCATCACAGTCAGCAACTTGAAAGGCATTTTGATGATTGTGACCTATTTCCTGAAATGGATGCTCATCCACATCAGCATCATAGGTTTTGGCATTTCCCTCAGCAAGAAACAACAACTCGTCTTCATCCAAAACCGCTCCATTGTCCTGAGCTTGTACCAGCAACATCTTGTCCCTGAAGTACTCTGCATTTTGATGGCATTTTGGAGATGTGCAGTTCCTTTGCATTCCTTCCACAGTTCTGATTAGCCACATACCCTCCACCTCCTCCACCCTTTCCTTGTTCAAACTGTCTTCCTTGCACTGGTTGCACCATGATCTTACCTACATTGGTGTAGAAGGCTGTTGAATCATTTGACGAACTTGTATTACCGGAGTATGAATTGAATTTTTCCAAGATCATTCATTCAAACATAGCATGTCTCTCATTCTGAAGCAAGTACGCATACAATTGCTCATAGTTGGTGTTCCTCAAACCTTTTGTTAACTTGACAGAAGTGAAAAATTTGTGCCATTCGGGATTCATGTTGTTCACAAACTTTGGATTTAGCTGAATATTTGGCATAGTCATTTTGATATTCCTCATGTCATTCACAAGCTTGTGGAACCTCACGTAATATTCAGTAACACTTTCCCCTGGTTTCATCTTAAAGTGCTCAAAGTCATCATACAGTTGAGATTCTCTATCTTCTTAAGTTAATTCAGAACCAGAGAGAAGCATCTTGACATTGTCCCAAATTGCTTTGGCATCAGTGTTGTGATTGATTAGTTTGTAGATGTCCTTTGCTAGACCCTGAAGTACAATGTTTGAGGCCCTAATATCTGCATCGTATCTCTTTTTCTGCTTATCACTGAGCTCATCATACGTCTTTGGTCTTTCCAATCCTAAGATCACTATACCATCTGCAGCAGTTTCAAGTGTGTCTCTTGTACTCTCAATCTGATAAGGTCCTTCATCAATTGATTTGAGAATGTTAACCCCATTTTCCTTTCCCAAACAGTACAACCTAATTCGTTGAGCCCATGAGTCATAATCAGTTCTGCCAAGCATAGGTGGACGAGTATCTAATCCAGCTGCTTGAACGTCCTCGGCTACAGTAGAAACGATAGTAGGTACGTTATTAGACATGATTCCAGATTCTATGGGATTTTACTATTCTTTGATTAAATCGGGAAATTGATTCTTTCACGGGATTTTACAAAATCAAAAGAACAACCGTAACACGTAGCATGAAGAAGTGACAAGTCTCAATAGACAGGTAGTAAAATTGACAAGTCGCAACCTTACCAACTCGCTTTGATATCAACTCGCTTAATAGACAACTCGCTTAGAAGACAAGTCGGTTAAAACCCAAGTCACACAAAGAGACAACTCGCTTAATAGATAAGTCGCTTAAAACCCAAGTCGCATAAAGAGATAACTCGCTTAATAGACAAGTTGCTTTAAGACCCAAGTCGCTTAAAGAGTCAACTCACTTAATAGCCAAGTCGCATAAACCAACTCGCTTCCAAGACAACTCGCTTAAGTGTCAACTCGCAGAAACAGACAACTCGCTTACAAAGCAACTAGCTTAGGCGACAACTCACTTAAGTATCAACTCGCTTCAGAGACAACTCGCTTCCAATAACAAAGCAACTCGCTTCCAACAAACGTATTACCGTGTCTCAACTCGCTTTGTACAATTTTCAAAAACAACCACTTTAACAATAAAAAATAGCCCAACCACGATGATTTAAGCCTTCCAATTCAAAACCTAAACACATATGATGATCCTAAACCCAAAAGTACAATCAAAATTCAAACTTAAACACTAGAAATTAACCAAATGATTCAAACTCTTCTAAACACTTATAACCCCAAAAACCTTATCAAATCCACCAAACCAAAGAGCATGAAAGATGAGTGATCAAACCATGGCTCTTGATACCAATTGTAACATATAGGGTTTCACAAACACATCAAACCATAAGCATATGGGACGTCTACTAGGTTTAGAGAGAGAAAGTTCTAGAGAGAGAAAGGGAAGAGAGTTGGGAACTATGTGAAACAAAAGAAAAATGGTATTGAAGCTCCAACCCTCTACCTTGGGAGGTAGAGGGTATTTATAGTGTCTTACAAAATACGCCACCTACGGGCTATGGATCAGACATACAATGGGTAAAGACCCGTCCGTCCTCCACGGTGTTACTGAACTAAATACTAACTAACATTTAATAACTACGACTACGAGCTTTCTAACGATTACATATACTTGAGGTGACTGACACTTCTGATAAGGTTTTAAAAGGTACCTTTTTTGAGGGGTCGTTTAAGCCCTTATTTGATCACTTTTGTATCCGTTATTGCTTAATATCGTTCCTTTTCACTTTTTAGGTCTCTTGAAGGCAAAATGCTGGAATGGCACTTATTTGGACGAAAAGACGCGAATATACGAAGAAAATGGCCAAAGTCAGAATTGAGACACTCAAAGCTGTTGAAAAGACAAGGTGACGGCGTCACTGCTTAACTGCGACGCCGTCGGAGGATTTTGTGACGGAACAGAAGCCAAAACTCCTATTTTCAAGTGACGACGTCAAGTTGTAAAAGAGTAGGCCGTCGCAACTCAGACGGCCTAGATGCAATCCAGACGGTGTCAGAAGCTGAAGAGGACGGCGTCACAAGCATAAGGTGACGCCGTCGCAAGTCTAACGTGGCCAAGACGAAACCCTAATGAAGGCGACACGACGGCGTCACAAAACATAAGGTGACGCCGTCGCATGTGTAATATTATATATAGAATCCGAATTTTTCAGTATTAGTGTGTAGTCTTTTGGAGTAAAAACTTAAACCGAACCAAGGCTGTCTTGTACAGTATTTTAGGGTTCCAAACCCTATCTTACACCAAGATAATTGTTTTACTTCATTAATACAATTATGTCTTTGATTATTTGTGTGTATGCTTGCATGTTCTCCATGTCCGGCTAATTTACTTGTGTGTTTGCTTAGGGAATATGAAACTTAATTATTGAATATTGATTGGTTGTCTCTTATCTTAGTTGATTAATGATCTAGTAATGCGATAGGTTATTCGTTGTGTACTTAATGCTTGATTAAATCTTTGTGAACCTTAGAATATAACTCCTTGATTAAACCCTAGTGGGTTTTATAGATGAGACCCTTTGGTAAGTTCAAAGAGTTAGGGAGAAATGCATACCCTACAACCTTAGACACACAACGCAACTAAGAATAAGGACGTGACAATTCAACCACCAATAGGAGATAATTAAGGAGTAGTAAAACCTAAGTAAACACATCTTTAAACTATCATACGAGCACACAATAATTAGACATAGACTACATACACCTTAGATTAGATAATTAGATAAGTAGAGTAATCGGTAGCAATACCAACCCCCCAAATCAAAACCCCGAGATTCGTACCTTTCCTTTTCTTAAAAATATAAAAAGATAAAAAATAATATTCCTCAACCCCAACCTTAGCGTAGTAACTTCTCACTAGCATTCCTATTCCCCTAGAGAACGATATCAATACCCATGGCTTACCCTAATACTACACTACAACGATTAGGTTCACTGCCTAGGGTGTTGAAAAACTTGCTCGACGAAAAGGAAGTTCCTTTGACCCCGAACGATGCGTGTAGCGTTATAAAGTTTTTGGCGCTGCTGCCGGGGAATAGAATAGCTAGTTAGTAGTCCACCTCGTTTAGGTTTCTTTGCTTGATTCCTATCAAGTAAATTTTTTCTCATTTTTAGCTTTCTCTTAGTATATCCCCCTTCTTCGTGACCTTTGTTCGTAAAAATCATCACTCACTATGATACGTATCTTTCACCGAAGATTCTTCACTCTACCCGTTCCCAATCCCGAAATTGAGAACGAAATCCCACAAAACCCTTCACCCATTCACCATTTTGGAAATCACCTAGGGCATAATGAGATAAATTGGCAACAACAAAGTCCTTTCTATGACTCAGATTCTTATGAGGAGCTTGATTATGGTGAAGCACTTGATAGCGGGGAGGTCATTAATGGAGTTAGTTTTGAAATTGAGGAAGACCCTTCCCAATGTTTTGACCCTAGGTGTAGGATTGAGAAAGATGGCCCCTTTAACATGCAATTCCCTTGCAAAATAGGACTAGAAGGGTTCGATGCTTATTTGAATTCATTCTTACATTTGAACTTAATCTCAAGGGACCTATACAATAAAATCAAGATCAATGAGTTAACTTATCAAGGGAACAATGTTGTTGAAGCAGTCACTCATTTGCACGTGTTTGTTGGAAGTTTTGCTTATTTGGTAGAGTTCATGGTCTTAGAAGATTTAGGAGAATTTATTGATAAGGACCTCACTCAAGTAATTTTTGGAAAACCTTTCAAAAAATTGACTAGGTTGAATGAACGGATGATTGATGGTCTAATTATATTCTCTGATGAAGTTGAAGATTTTATCTACCAAATGCCACGCGCTCATCCTAGGTTTAAACGTATGGACATTGAGGCTTGTAATAGAATGACCCCTATTCCATTGCTTAGTGAAAGGGATAAGCAAAGTGGGCTTAGGTACCCATATGAGAAAACTAAGCGGTATTACAAAAAATGCCTTGAATTAGGAGATGATTACAAAAAGAATGAAAGAGCGTTGGAATGGCTTAAGTATGAGCACGTGAGCGTGCGCGAGGCAACGTAGGAGCACGACTACGAGTCTAGCTACAAGACTCTTAAATAAAGAAAAGCGCTTCGTGGGAGGCAACCCATGCTTAATTGTTTGCTTGTTAGTGTCATATATATTTTATTGATTGTTTATTCTCATGTTTAAACTTGTAAAAATGCTTTATTTTGTTTTTAACCTCATCTTAATTGCATATAAAGGTATTTTACATAAGGGATAAGTGTAGGGAGGATTACACACGTTTTCAAAAGAAACGTAAACATGAGAATAATAATTAACTAAAAGATATATATGTGTGTTTGTTTGAGTCAAATACTTGTATCGAGTCATAATGGATGTTTTGCAGAAATTTTTCCAGATTCTAAAGATGTAAATTTTCCAGAATTTTTTCCAGAAAATCGCAGACCAGTTTTTGTCAGGATAACCTGACGGCGTCAGGATCGCAACCTGACGGCGTCAGGAAGGAGTAAAAACAACAGATTACTTTTAACTCATTTTCTGAGCTACTTTTAATTTTTTGGAATTTTCCAGGTCTTAATTTTCCAGAAATTCTGTAAACATCCATTCCACAAGCATTATATCCTAGTTTAAATCGAGTCTTATATATATTATTACCGCCGATTTTACGCGAAGGTTTCGTTTGTTTTCTTCAAGTGTGCAGGTTTAATTCATCAAGAAGAAGTTACATAAGATTGGAAGGAGCTTTTCACGCATAAATTCTTCTTGGAAAGGATTTAACCACTACTTCACAAACGGATCCTACCGAGCTAATCAGGGGAGTACTAGTTTCTTTCGTTTTTAATTACCTTCCAATTATCATAACTTTGATACTTTCGGGGAACATTTGGGACAATGTTAAGTTTAAGTGTAGGGAGGGAAAATAAAACGGGAAATTTGAAACTATGCTTATCCTTGAATATTTGCTTTGTCCAATTGTATTTGTGTAATAAACCATGAGAAAATGTCGGTTAGGGTAATTTTGGCACCAAATTTTAAATTTTTCATGACATATAGGAGTGGGCCATTAGTCTTAACAAAAGCGTCTCATGGATAGGAAGTTGCATGACTAGCACAAAAACCCTTTACCACCTAAATTCCACCCAAAATGTGAGGATCGCCCTTAGATTAGTAGGAATTAAAGCATTCATCTTTAATGCTTAGTGTGTGAACCGGTAGTATATTAGATTCTAGAACTTGTTTTGTGATGCATCCCGAGATCGCTAGTAAGAATACACTTGTGTAGTTAGGAATAACTAGATGATAAGAGGCATTAGGATAACCCTTTTTTGATACCCGTAATATAATTACTTCTTCCACCTCGGTTGAGTAATTCCCCAACACCCTTTGCGTTGTACTCATCTTTAGTACACGATACCCCTAGTTAACCCCTCAGAGCCTATCCTTTTCGCGGTTCTAGTGATGTTTCGGTTTTTCCGGAATATCAATGAAGAGCATTGTTTACACCCCACCCCCAAATATACACCCAAATCTCCTTAGCCTACCTTGTATGCACTCACTTTTAGTGCATTATTGTTATCACCATAAACCCTTAGTTCAATTATCTGGTTGCTTGCATGAGTTGCTAAGTCGAGTCATATCCTTTGTATACAGTTTTGGGACGATTGAGATTCGTGGGAAAAGTTAAAGTTTATGAAATAACGAGAAGGGAACGTTAAATTCAAATTCCCTTTGTTTGCATAATAATGTACCTCAAGTGTTTTGATCTTTTCAATTCGGGTCAAATTAGTGTTAGAATAATAAAAAACTCAAGTGTAGGGATGTGCCTATAAATCCCTATCATTTTGATGTTACCATAGAGGATGGTAGAGTAAAAATGTATGAATGAAAAAAAAAATATGGGCTACCATCCTACATCTATCCTTTAAATTTATGTTTGTTTATTTTAGTTAGCTAGAGTCTAGAGTGTCCAGTCTTGGCTTAGCAACGCCATTCTTCGTATACATTTAACATAGAGATTTTTGACTTGCCACCACTAAATAGCCTATCCCACCAAACCCTTTGTTTCCCTACCGTAAGCCTAACGTTACAACCCTTTAAAGACCTCTTTGATAGTCTTTCCTAGGTGCTTACGCCAAAGCGATGGAGGTTTGATCTATTCTCAATCCTATGGTAATCTATATACTAGGACCGGTTAATGAGTGTTTATCTTCCATTTCCAATTTGTTATATTTCATATACACCCGAGAGAGATGTGAGTATCCAAACACCCCATGTGAGGTGCTAGTATGTGATTTCCGTGCTTGTTATGACTTTTGCGGGGCTTATATGTGTTGTGGACTGTTTTAAACCAATGCTTCATGACCCCTAACTTATAAATTAATTGGCTAAAAGCACATTTGCTTGAGGACAAGCAAATACCAAGTGTAGGGATATTTGATAAGGTTTTAAAAGGTACCTTTTTGAGGGGTCGTTTAAGCCCTTATTTGATCACTTTTGTATCCGTTATTGCTTAATATCGTTCCTTTTCACTTTTTAGGTCTCTTGAAGGCAAAATGCTGGAATATACGAAGAAAATAGCCAAAGTCAGAATCGAGACACTCAAAGCTGCTGAAAAGACAAGGTGACGGCGTTACTGCTTAACTGCGACGCCGTCGGAGGATTTTGTGACGGGACAGAAGCCAAAACTCCTATTTTCAAGTGACGACGTCATGTTGTAAAAGAGTAGGCCGTCGCAACTCAGACGGCCTAGATGCAATCCAGACGGCGTCAGAAGCTGAAGAGGACGGCGTCACAAGCATAAGGTGACGCCGTCGCAAGTCTAACGTGGCCAAGACGAAACCCTAATGACGGCGACACGACGGCGTCACAAAACATAAGGTGACGCCGTCGCATGTGTAATATTATATATAGAATCCGAATTTTTCAGTATTAGTGTGTAGTCTTTTGGAGTAAAAACCTAAACCGAACCAATGCTGTCTTGTACAGTATTTTAGGGTTCCAAACCCTATCTTACACCAAGATAAGTGTTTTACTTCATTAATACAATTATGTCTTTGATTATTTGTGTGTATGCTTGCATATTCTCCATGTCCGGCTAATTTACTTGTGTGTTTGCTTAGGGAATATGAAACTTAATTATTGAATATTGATTGGTTGTCTCTTATCTTAGTTGATTAATGATCTAGTAATGCGATAGGTCATTCGTTGTGTACTTAATGCTTGATTAAATCTTTGTGAACCTTAGAATATAACTCCTTGAGTAGTTGTAAGCTAAACCATCCAAAGAGTGCCTTAGAGTAAGAGTTTATTATTCCTAGTGGGTTTTGTAGACGAGACCCTTTGGTAAGTTCAAAGAGTTAGGGAGAAACGCATACCCTACAACCTTAGACACACAACGCAACTAAGAATAAGGACGTGACAATTCAACCACCAATAGGAGATAATTAAGGAGTAGTAAAACCTAAGTAAACACATCTTTAAACTATCATACGAGCACACAATAATTAGACATAGACTACATACACCTTAGATTAGATAAGTAGAGTAATCGGTAGCAATACCAACCCCCAAATCAAAACCCCGAGATTCATACCTTTCATTTTCTTAAAAATATAAAAAGATAAAAAATAATCTTCCTCAACCCCAACCTTAGCGTAGTAACTTCTCACTAGCATTACTATTCCCCTAGAGAACGATATCAATACCCGTGGCTTACCCTAATACTACACTACAACGATTAGGTTCACTTCCTAGGGTGTTGAAAAACTTGCTTGACGAAAAGGAAGTTCCTTTGACCCCGAACGACGCGTATAGCGTTATCACCTTCTAGAGCCAACATCAAACAAGCTCTTGGTGGGTGACATGTGAGATCTTTTCTAAAGATCAAGCTTGTGACAACTGGACAGAAACGATGGGCCGATTCACTCTTGAATCAACCTTGGTCCAGGAAATGAATTGACGAATACTTTTGGAAAAATCGTTCGATGTGAAAATCTTCTTTTCTCTAGAACATCGAATGTGTATTCATATTTCAAACTCAAAAAGTATCTCTGATTGAAAAAATACTTTTGGAAAAACCGTTCGATGTGCAAATCTCTTCTTTTCTCTAGCACGTCGAATGTGTACTCTTTTTCAAATACAAAAAGTATTTCTGATTGAAAATTGATCTTTCTCATAAAACCTTCGTCGTATTGCAAAACTCTTTCTTCTAAGCAATACGCGATTGTTTTCAAATCAATTTTTCATCAATCAGTGAATCTCAATTCGCTGGTTCACTCACTCTGTGTTGTCTTCTTTGAGACGTTTCGGTTTGAGAACAGCTAGAACAGCTGCGAAACCCTGTCAAGGAGATTCTTTGGAATTATACCTGATCCAAGGAAGTACTTGTACTGATCAATGGGGAACCGTGGGCCGTGTACCTCAATTCAACGAAAGTGATCAAATACACTTTCGTGTGTTTTATTGCTAACTGTTGTTTGCAGGTACATTTGGACGGTTGCAGCTGATCGATATTGAGAAGTCAATTCACAGCCACATGCTCACTGCATCCACACTTAATTGAAGAACATCATGACAAGTGCATATTTACAGAACCTGGCTCTGATATTTTTATACTATGATTCTCCTACGGTGCTGCAAATATCTTGAACCAGTAAAAGCTTATGCTACTCTGATGGAAAGATGTCATGATTCAAAAGTGTGAGCATGTCGGTCCAAAAGTCACAACATCACATGATGGTAACACAACAAAGGGTGATCCAGAGATTTACTGTGGCTGATGATCTCAAAGAAAGCTCGAAGATCATCAAGATGTGGATCAGATCAAAGACCTCCACTTAAAGTACAAAGTAATCGGACTTTGAAGAATCACTGCTAAAGCACAATGATGCAGATGTTGAAGAATTAATGTCTACGAGCTCAAGACTGAAGATTAAATAGAATGCTAGGATTCAAAATGTAAAACATGGGGTGACCTCCCTTAGGGGGAGATTGTTAGGAATTAGAAATTCCATAGTGAAGTATCGGTCACCCCAAATATTATCTAGCATAAGTTAGCTCGTAGACATATCGTTTGTTACGTTATTTGTTAGTTTATTAGTTAGTTATTAGCGTAGTTTAGTTTAGTGCAACACCGTGGAGGAAGGACGGGTCTTTACCCACTGTATACCTGATCTACAGGCCGTCAGGAGGTCGTTTAGTTTGTAACTATAAATACCCTTCCCACTAAGGGAATGGTGTTGATTCTTGGAATCTAACCTTTCATTTGTTATTTTACAACTCTCTTTCAAGAACATCCTCTCAACTCTCTTCATCTCTCAAACAATGGCTTTTTTATTTAATCACAATCCTAGACCACCCGAATCATCTAAAAAACATAATATTTATGATCCTACAGATAAGCATTAGCGTTTTATATTTCTTTTACTTTCAATTCATGTATTTCGTACCTTTGAATATTGAATTGATTTGCATGATTAATAAGAGCGGCTAAGCACCTTTTGGTGCTAGCCTAGTTATGATTCCTTAATTGTTTTGTTTGCGTTTACTTTACTTCCGTACATTTATTTCTAAGTGTATGCATGCATAGTTTATTGGTAGCCACCCTTGGTTCGGTAGTTTTGAATGGCGATAGAGGCTAATTTCCTAGGAGATATGACCAACTAACCCTAGGTGAGCGGACTGAGATGGGAAGGGTAAGATATGACCAACTGACGACCTTTTCTACTTATGCGATTTGACCAACTGATCACCTATCGTTTGGATAAACTTAAGAATTAGGGGGTGAGTGTCTAAGTTCCTAACGGCCGGGCACTCACTATTATAAATCTAGCATATAGCGGTACTTAATGACTCGGCTTAGGGGACTAGGAACAACAGGACTTATGACGGTGCGCCTGACTTCTCCTGTGGTGGCATCTTTGCTGATAGGTTAGGGCGAATTAACCAAATGTTGTCCTCTCGAATTTGACCCCACCTGAAGTAATTGGAAGTAAGTAGACATAGAAATAACTAGCTAGGAGGATTAATTAGGTTATCACCACTCTCCTCTATTGATTTCCCTTTATCCTTTATTTGCTTTTATTTGCTTTATTTTGTTTTAGTAGTTTAATTAATTAAATCTCTATCGAAACCTTTATTAATCTCTGACATTAGACTTAGTAATAATCCATCACACATAGCCATTGGGACGACCTCGGCTTTACCGATTACTACACTACACACGACCGGGTACACTGCCCGTTAGTGAACTAGGTTAGACCATAGGTATAACGAGACACTATAAATATTAAGACCTGGTCAGTAAAACCTGCATCAATCCTACTAGGTACCTGCCGCATGGAAAAGAAAATGCAGCTGAGCTTAAAAAGCCCAGTGAACAGATATAACAACATAAAAGGTAAACATAGTCAAAAATACATAACGAAACAAGGAGACTGAAAACAAGGTCGCAACAAATGATCATAATGAGTCAATGAGGAACCTGCATAACACAATATTAACCGATAACAAGAAGAACAACAATCGAAGGAGACCAAAACAAAGCAGCGCATCAGCGAATAGATATAATCATGTATAAATAACCAAACATACAGATACCGAACATAAACAAATAGGGGTTGATAAATAGTATCATAAATAAAACAAGTAACCAAACAGTGTACAAGCATAGCAGTTAGCGTATCAACTAAACATAAATATGGCAACACAAATAAATCAGATAGTCAAAATACATATAAGCCAAGCTGAATTCTATAAGTAGGCGGAAGCAACTGAATTGAATGTAAGCATGGCAATCACAAAAGTCAGATAACCCACAGTTAATAAACAGAACAAGTATCATAACCAACGGAAATACTAACAGCAGTATAAGCATGATAGTCACATGTATCAGGTAGGAATACCAAATGAACATCATAATTAAATGAATTAACTAAACAAGAACATAGCATGGTGTAAAGCCCCTTTTATCACATATACCTTATCACAATAGCAACCTTTACCACACAAACACCCACGTTATACAAACTGTTATGCGTAAATAAGAAAGATTAAGATTAGAGATGGTGACTTGATGTATAATTCGTGTATATGTTTAGAGAGGTAGAGAGAAGAAAGATGAACCAATAAGTTGTATATTGCTTCAAAGGAAAAACACACACACACACACTCAAGCACACCCCTCAAATGACATACTTGAGGGGTATTTATAGGTAAGAGAGATGATGCCCTAAGGCTTGGCCATGGGCCTTGAGATGGACTTGGATTGGGCTTGGGTTTCACGAACTAGACAAGGCTAGCTTAACATAACTTATGCCCAATTAGCTTAGCCCAATCTACGAGCCCGTTGACTATTCTATCACGATATCTAACACACATTACAAAGTTCCTAATCGTGAATGACCATCACTTCTAATAAAAATAATCAAGGCTAACAATCTCCCCCTAAGGGGTGGTCATTCAAAAGATGCTCCACTTGAATAGGTCTTTAATCTTTTTGAGCTTGAACTTTGTGAGTAGATATAGAATAGTCTTGATTCTTTGTTCCTTCATGCTTTGTGATCAGTTAATGTGGTTGTCTGCCGTTGTCAACTTCGTTGGTTAGGTGTCTCCACGCCTTTCTCCACCATGCTCACACTTCTATTTGACTTTGAGTTTCCAATGATGAAGTTCTCGAGTCTTCAAACTTTGTAGATTCTTTGACATTGACGAAGAATCATCTTTGACTTTGAGTTGCCTTTGATTTTGATGAGAACTTTCATGTTTTGTTGGTATGAGCATGTGGCGAGTCTGCACGATCCATCCGCTCCGGAGCTTCCATAAGAAGAAAACATAAAACATTGTTAGTAATAAGCGGATTCCGGCACTTACAAGTTTGAATTTCGAGGGTGTTAACAGCATAGTGTGAGAACACGTCTCTAATTCTCACAGAGGCCGTTCCTGAACTGGAGTCCCACAAGTGAGATAACGCAATATACCGAAGTACATCTACAGTTCAGATGAGTCGCTGAGGTACACCGAAGCATCACCTCACGACTGTAGACCGTTTGAGACACACTAAGCGTAATCCACGGAGAATTACCGAAGTGACCTGCTGTCAGGGCTGCTTGATGTTGACCCTGGAAGGAGTTTCCATTCAATCACTGAAGAATCACAGGCGTGAAACTTCTCATAAATGTTATGTCAAATTGCTAAGATCTGCGTAGGACTCTAGAATATATCACTTGTGCCCTTATTGATGAACAACAAGCGATGTCATGTCAAGTGTTCCTATGAGATCTTTTGATGAATCTCGTGGCTCTAGACTCAATAAGTGCATTTTGGTTTTCCTGAGCGGAGACTAGGGAGAGGGTCTCCTTCTTCAATATCAACGATCTCTAAGAGAAAGTCGATAGATTATGTAGGGTTCCCAGTGAGAATGAAATAAATTCCTTTTGAGAGGAATTGAGTGGCTAGAAGGTTTAGTGCAGTGCGTCACTGGGTCCATGACGTCTTTGTCTTCAATACCAGTGTCATCTAGTGACAACCAGTAGCATATGTGTTGAACCCGGTTTCTGCCCTAAGGTTGAATATGGAGGGCTATTTCTTTTCACCCTTTCTTCATTGTATTTCTTTTTAATTCTTCAACCCCTTCTTTCTCCTTTCTCACATTACTCCTTTTTTCAATCATTCCTAAGGACTTCTAATACTAACTATTTGTGATGTCCTTGGGTAGATCCCTCCGGCTCTGGCGGATCATAGGACGAATTTCCTATCCTTAGTCACCTTATAACTCCCTGACTGTCCTATTGTTGCCATAAAACCATTTTTCTTGAAAATCTCTCAGAGTGTTTATGATAGAAAACATGTTTGCAACACTCCGTGAGTTTTGTATTTTCAGAAACACTCCCCCTTCACATGTGCTTATAAGTTTTGACAGAAATCTGCACATAGAGGGTAGAGTTCGCACTTTTTGAATTGATCGACTTTAAATGAACAAGACCGATTCGAGACACGTTTACATCACTAGAGAACTAGCTTGAAATTATTACCCGTCCTGGTCAAGTCCATAGAAAGTTTCTCGAGATGGTACATGATTCCTCGTCAATTCAATGGTTACGACTGAGTCGAGCTCTTTTGAGATTCAAACAACGATCATTAAACATTTTGATCACATTTTAATCACGTCTTCTCCCCCTCAAAAATAGCATATCCATGATGTTTTTGAAACACAATGATTAAAAGATATGTTTTTCGAAAAGCATTTGGAGAGAAACTGATTTAGCATGAATTTTGGAACAATTTTGGTTTATACTCCCCCTTAAAGAAAGCATATTTTTCTTACATAAAATTTGGAATCAATTAAGGTTTTAGAGGGAGTTATCTTGGTACCAAATGTGAGAGATTTTGAAAAATCGTTTTGAAAACTTTCGAATCAATGGTACGCAAGATGAAGATTTTAAAAATCTTTTGAAGATATTTAGAGAAAAATTATCTTCATTTGTTTTAGGATAAGTGCTCGATATTTATGAAAATCGATTTTGCGTAGCACTTTCCTTTCTTTAAAGATCGGGTTGCAATCTGAAGTAACTGCAAGCCATTATGATTTTAGGAATAGTGCTTTGAAAAAATATTTAAAACCTTTGATTTTGAGAAGCACTTTCCTTTCTTTGAAGCGCGGGTCCTGAACTGATATGTCCAGAAGCCATTATGTTGAATACCGGGTTTCGTACTGAAGTATACGAAAGCCATTGTTAAGAAATTTTGAGAAACGACATGTTTTAGAAAACAAATTAAAGAACTCTCGCTCAAGCATCTGTACATGCCCGTATCATTGTTGAATGACATTTATAGAAACGTACAGAATATCGATTATACGAGAGACATGTCGTGAGAAGAATATTTTTGGATTTTTGATTTTATATTGTTTTTGTATTTTTTTGAAAGATTTTTTATTTTTGTATTTTGCTTTTGTTGGTTTTATAAAAGAAATGGAAAATCAAAAATAGAAGATAGAGATAATGAAGAAGAAGATTTTACAGAATTGGAACCCTCTGATGAGCTGGGTTCTGAGATATTTGATTCACCTGCAACCAAAGAAGAAGAGTTTTCACAAATAACAGTGTTAGAAGTACAAGAATCCTCACGGTGAGGGTGATCACTATCAACGGTTGTAGTGGATCTGACTTCCTTATCCTGATGAGTGTCACTATTATCTGTGTTGGAGCAAGTATCAAAAATCTTTCCTGTGGGAATCCATCTAAGACCAATTTGGTTGAAAACTTTTCCCGTGGGTATCCACCTAAGGTAAGATCTAGGAGTTGTTTTCTTATCAGATGCAGCGGAAGACTCATTTTTGGAAAAACTACGTCCTGAAGAGATCCACCTATTAGGTTTCTTTTTGTTTGACATTTTATCAACGGGCTTGTTTCTATTTGGTGTCTTAGTGGATTGTGCCTTGGCACGAGAATTATCTTTCTTGAGATATTGTAAGGCACATGCATCATGATTAGCTGAAAAGACACATTTTTTACATGTAGTACAGACAAATTCAATATTCTTGTTTAAAACAGCAGCTTTAACTTTGTCACTACAGTCTTTTGGAAATTGATTCTTGTTCGAAAAAGACTTAGAATTCCTAGTGTTGTTTTCTACGGGCATAGCATTTTCTTTTGCGCAACTACTCTTAGATGCAAGCCAATCCCTAGTCTTTTGTAGAGTGTTCCTAGGTAATGGTTTACTACTACTAGCAGTGCCTTGAAATCTTGTAGAATTCATCACCCTAGATGTTGCACCTAGAATTCCATCTTTTCGAGTCTGTGCCTTTTTCCTAGCTTCTTCTAGATAGTGATTGCTGACCATTTTGTTAGAACCAACAGATTCTTTAACTGGATTTGCGGTCACATTCCGTGAACTATTCCTAGAAGTGCCATGTGTAATCACTTTTTCTTTATCAAAAACTGGTTTTTCAAAACCTTTGATAATTCTCTTTTTAATAGGCAGGGACTGTGGAGTGACTTTTTTTGACAAATCAATTTTCTCATTGACTTTTGGAGGAGGCATATAAATAGACATTTTTGGTTTGAAAACCGGTTTGGGAACATTTGCCTTCTCCTCAGTCAATGGTTTTCCAAACTTAGTATCCACAGCCTTTCCTTTAAGACTTTCCAGCTGAACTCTCAAAAGATCATTTTGCTCTTGCATGTCCTTGTAGGCACGCTCATACGACAGTTTGTCATACTTGCATTCCTCAGATTTTCGATCAAGTTGTTTAAAATAGGACACGTTTTCTTTTTCAAGTTTTTCAAGAGCTTTTTCATATTTTGAAACAATTGCGGAGGTCTCATACTGGAGTCTTTCATGATCTTCAACAGAATATGTTTGTAAGATAATGGACATGATATCGGTAGTCATAACATCTTCGAAGAGAGAATCATTCAAATTTTCCAAAAGTTTGATGTGTTCAACACTTTCATTAGCTTGCTTTACCAGGGATTTATGGTCCTTGACAAAGTCAGCTGTTTCTTTCAAAAACGCTTGTTCAAAATGAATTACCCTTGCACTGATGCCAGTCAGCTGAGGGGCAATTTGAGTTTCAAAAAACTTTCTTTGTTCGATGTCAAAACTAGAGAACCAGTTGTTAGGTGTAATAGTGGTTTTAGTTTTAACAGTGTCTTGAAGATCCACAATTCTAGTTTTCACATTGTCTAAAATACTTCTCGCATCACTTGTGTTAAAAGGATTGTTTGAAGACATTTGTTCAATGTTCGAAAGAGAATTTGAGACAACAACTGGTTTTGAAACAGATTTTGAAACAGGTGTTGACTCTTTGTTTGAAACACTTGTTGTGATGGAGAACTTTGACTTTTCTTTTTGATTAACAAAAGTAATTCCGTTAATTTTGTTCCATTTGTTATAATCAATAGGTTTGATTTCCGGATTCTTTTGTTTCATTTTTGATCTACTCTCCTCAGATAGTTCCAACGTTTCAAGAGAATCATGAACAATTATGGGTTTATGCAAAACATTTCCATTGTTTAACACATTCTGAGATTTCTGAGCTTTCTTGAGGAACGAAGAAGGATCGTTACCAAGTGCCATTCTATTGTTAGTATGAAAACGCGGATTTACTTGATTAGAAAGCATCTTGATTGTTTGAGCAGAATGACCCGTTTTGAGAAGCAAATTTTCCAAAGTTTGGATTTTTTCATTTTTATCAAGAATTTCATCAAGAAGGGAATCTTCTCGTTTTGAAAAATCAGTTATCAACTGCTTCTTCTCTTTTTCAAGATCAGAAAACTTTGCTTTTTGTTTAGAAAGTTGGTCATTTAAATCAGAAATTTCCTTGTTTAAAGATTTAATTTTCAAGTTCAAATTCACATCGAGTGTGTTGTACTTGATTTGCAATAGTTGTTCTTTAGAAACCAAATTTCGATAACCAATTTCTAATTCTGATTCTTTGTTTTTATGAAATTCGAAGGCTTTTGCGTTCTCCTTGTAACTCTCAAGCTCAGCGGTCAATTTCTTATTCGCGGCCTTAACCTCGCGACTGACCTTTTGGACTTTCTCAATCTCAATACCACAATTATTAATTAATGTTTCAAAGTAAGCACGTGTTTCCTCATCATTAGCACCATTCTGTGCAACTTGACCTCCATTAGGATCCATATATGGAGTTTCAGAGTTAACATTGCTATTAACTTGCTCTCCCACATATGTGTCATAATAAGGTTCGGGAGACACAGGATGTGGCTTCTCATGAGTAAACGAATGTGGTACCTCATTGAGTGAATCTGTGTCGTAGACAGGAGTTGTGTCATAAGTACCACTTGATGTTGGGTCCTGCTGGATGACTGTATGACTGGATGTTGCATTATCGTTTGCTTTATCTGCCCATTCTGGATGCCTAAATGCGAATTCCTCAGCAGTCAACTCTATTCCCGACTCTTCTTTTTCTGCTAGCAAAGCCATGTACTTGAGCTTTGCAGACGATATCCTTGGTTTGACACTGCATGCTGAATATCTTGAATCATGGCTTTGAGGTTCGGAAGTAGCATTATGAACAGAAGTCATATAACAGTTATTCCCATTTTGATATCCCGTATTCTGATTCACAATCTGACCCCCTTGATGTCCATCAAACTGCTCTGCATATTGCATCTGATTCCCCATTTGTATACCCGCAGCAAATCCATTCTGATTCCCAATAACATCAACCATTTGTTCTCCTTGACCAATATTCATACTCGGTTGAGCAAACTGCGGATTATACGGTGAAATCCCTTGGTTGTTGTTATTTGGTGTAGTGGGGCTTATGTTTTCTTCATTGAAGAATCCTTTTAAGAAAGCAGTTAGGAGACGATCTGCCTGAGTTGCCATTGATGAAGGTATGTATGATAAAGTTGATGTAGGATCGATTCAACGATAAAGGAGTTGTGTTTGAAGATTAAGCTCGGTTGAGGTGATTCTGAAAGTCGTACTCGTAAACTCGGTTCTTAAAAAATTTTCGCCCAAAATTTGAAATTCACTATAAAAATCAATTCTAAGGTCGTATGAAAAATTTGAGTTATGACAATTTTGACGCCAAATTTGACCCGAAAATTTGAATTTAGGCCCAAAAATTTGAATTTTTGACCAAAATTTTCACAGTTAAACCAAAATTTGAATTTCGCGTAAAAATTGAACGTTTAGTCTCCTCAAAAATTTAATTTTTACTCAAGTTTTCCCGCCAAAATTTTCACAGTTAAACCAATTTTTTTTTATTTTTTTTATTTTTTTTTTATTATTTTTTTTTTAACTTTATGCGTAGAAAGAGCTTAGGCGTAGACCAAAGAAGTTACGAGTAGGATATGGGTACGAGTAGGATATGGTTACGAGTAGGATGTAGTTACGAGTAGGATGTAGTTACGAGTAGGATGTAGTTACGAGTAGGATCTTATGCGTAGGAAGCTTAGGCGTAGGATTCCTTAGGCGTAGGATCTTATGCGTAGAAAGTATCTTACGCGTAACCTTAAGCTTATGCGTAGACAAAAAGTTACTCGTAAACCTTACGCGTAATTGTGAAGTTATGCGTAGAGTTACTCGTAAGCTTTTAGCTTATGCGTAAACTATGGTTAAGAACCAAAAATCCTTTACACTGTCACAGCGTAAGGGATATCCACAAGTCGAAGTGTTCCACACACTTATCCAAGTGAGGGAAGCACTGAGTAACCGTTATAGCACGAAGATTCTTCACCAAAAAGTTACGAGTAGAAAACTTATGAGTAGTTGACTTTCTTACGAGTAGAACTAGGGTTTTGACTTACTCGTAAAAACACTCAAATAACACAAAAATGTTAACCTTAAAAACGAGTTCAAAAGTGAAGAAAAACACGTAAAGCTTCTAACTTTTTGCAAAAAACTGAAACTTTAGCACCAAATAAACCTTAAACCACAAGAATCTTGAATTTTTAAGTGCAAAAAATTAAAGCTTTAAGCTTGACAACTATGAAAAACGTGAGCCTTTACGCGTACAATACCAAGCTTCAAAACAAACACAAACACTCCTAAACCATTGTTAGGCGATTGATACCAATTGTAAAGCCCCTTTTATCACATATACCTTATCACAATAGCAACCTTTACCACACAAACACCCACGTTATACAAACTGTTATGCGTAAATAAGAAAGATTAAGATTAGAGATGGTGACTTGATGTATAATTCGTGTATATGTTTAGAGAGGTAGAGAGAAGAAAGATGAACCAATAAGTTGTATATTGCTTCAAAGGAAAAACATACACACACATACTCAAGCACACCCCTCAAATGACATACTTGAGGGGTATTTATAGGTAAGAGAGATGATGCCCTAAGGCTTGGCCATGGGCCTTGAGATGGACTTGGATTGGGCTTGGGTTTCACGAACTAGACAAGGCTAGCTTAACATAACTTATGCCCAATTAGCTTAGCCCAATCCACGAGCCCGTTGACTATTCTATCACGATATCTAACACACATTACAAAGTTCCTAATCGTGAATGACCATCACTTCTAATAAAAATAATCAAGGCTAACACATGGCAATCTAAACAAGTCAACTAGACAGATAACATAAGTTGAACCATATTCCTTCATCAACCAGTAGCATGAACAGAAGTGTAAACATGGAAGATCAACAAGTCAGGAAAACATCAATTACTAAGCCAACCCAATATCGTACGCAATGGAAAAATACCAACCAAAAGTACAAGAATGGTAGTCACAAATAGCAAATAGGAATACTAAATGATAATCATATGCCCAAAAAGTAACTGAACGAGGTATAACATGGTAAACAGATGAGTCGAATAATTACATACTAGCATGGCAAACGGATGAATCAATTAGTCACATAATAGCATGGTAACAGATAGTCACATATTAATCATATAATAGCAGGGTAAACAGCTAGTCACATAAGTCATGTAATAGCAGGGTAAACGGATAGTCACATAAATATAATAGCAGGGTAAACGGATGAGGTGGTGATCTGAAGTATAAGCTTGGCAGTCAACCAAAATGGAATGAGAGTATGACAAATCAAATGAACTGGAGTATAGTATGGTAGTCGGATGAATCACATAAGGATATTGAATGAATGAGTAATCAACAGAAAACTAAAGATGAGAAATATAGAATATGGTGCATCGTGGAATAACAGAAGGTACAATATAGGTGTATCAAAGTGTAAAGGTTTTCATAAATCTACCACGAGCCCAGAAACATATCATTTCATAAACACCATAATCATGGTCTTCATAAGTAACATAATGGAGTAGCTAGCACCCAGAGTTCTGAAAGGCGTGTATTGCACAAAAGCTGCATTTTTGATGGAGCAGGAAGAGAGGAGTCGTCATATTTGATTTTAGGATTTGGAGGATTTCTTTTATCCGCTCTTGAATAAAGGAGATAACCGGATTTTGTAGAATTTGGAATATGTCAAGTTTTTAGATATGGCAAGGTTCCATCAACTTAATTTTAATTTCCCAAAAATAAGGGGGAGGGGGGGGGGGCGGATTTTTATTAAATTTCCAATTATATATCTATTTTTTTATTCTTTGTAAATACAAATGTATTTTAATTAATTAAAGTGTAGGTACAAATAAATTCAAATGTAAAAGGTACATTAAACTTTAGGTTATTTCAAAAATATTAATTTGTCATAACTTATATAATTTATCATATTGTTTCTAATTTTGCATAATAATTATAATGCTTAGATTATTATCATGTGCGAAACGAATACTACGAATTCGAATTTGCGGGTTTTACAACATACCTACTATTTGCCTAATCTTTAGTTTGCAAGGAATTACAACAAAGTTGCCTTTCTGAAGAAAACAAAGCAAGGGGATGGACCTGTGTTCTATGAGATCGTGGATTTTTTCAACAACTAATACATCAGGTATGTTTTGACTATTAATCCCAGTATCTATATACCTCACAAATCAAACAATTTTGGCAGACTGCTACTGTCATAACACTTGATGAGGATGATGAGGAAACACCTATTACTGCACTTAGTGCAACTGTGGATGGCCAAACTATCTATTTGTTATTGAAAAATCTTTAAGGAGACATCTCTGTTTAGATGATGCAGATAGTATCATAGATTTGCCAAACCAAAAAATTTTCCAAACTATTTCCAGAATGAGGTATGACACATGCAAACAACTTTTAACTTTTGAAAAGGGATGTTTCTCTCCTCAATGGAGGTTTTTAATTCACACACTTCTTCACTGTCTTAGTCCAAAAAGAACCTCATGGGAGCAATTTAGTAGTAATATTTTTGTTACTCTTTTGTGTTTGGCAACAAACAGAGTTTTTAACTTTTAAAAATTCTTTTTTGATCAAATGGTGAAGAATGTGGATTCTCCAACAAAGTTTTTGATGTACCCAAGGTTCATCCAAACCATTTTGAAAGCCAGAAAAAGTCAATTATTATCTCATAAAACAATTTTTCCAACCCCTTGCCTGCAAGAAAAAGTTTTCAGTGATATGGCAATGGCAAACAGGCAATTTAATGAGGGTAATAATACCACTTTTTCTCGAGATGTTGGCTCAAATTGAACAGGTACAGGGTGAAGGGTCAGTAAACCTAACTGAACCCCACAACACACCCATTGTAATTCCATCTGTTACTCATACACCTCCTATTATCCACACCTTTAGGAGAAGAAACAGAAAGGATACTGTGGTACCTCAGCCCAGTTCTCCTCCTCAAACCACTATAGTAGATGAGGTTATCCTTGTTGATAGTATGGAAGGGGCTAACACTACTGCCACTGTCTTAGTAGCTGGGCAGACTAGTGTTAACATAGGTAAGACCCCAACCATGGCAACATCTAATGTGCTAGGTCCTCTTGGATTTGACACAAGTGATGTAACCTGTGGAAAACTAGAAGGGGGTTGCATAGTTTTAATGATTTTAATTTAAGTTTCAAAGATTTAGTTTCGATCTTATGTGAATTTGTATGGATGGACAGATAGTATGAAACAATAAGTAAAGTAAGTAAAGAAAGCAAGTAAAGTAAAAGGTTAGAAAGTAGCGACACAAGTGATTTATAGTGGTTCGGCTACAAGGACACCTTCCTTGCCCTACTTCACTCCCCGAGTACCCCACTCGAGAGTTCAAGCACTATGTCAACAAGATCCTTCAACTTGGTGGAGAAGCCTCACAATGTCGCTTACACTTTTTCCGGTACAAAGGTAAATACCGAGTTCTTCTAGGAGGTAGAACTAAACCTTTACACAACTATTACACAACAACTATGTGAAATATGAATTATAAGATCGTGCTGCAGAAATCTTGTGAATGAACAAATCAATCAAGGACCCTTTGCTTGGATGAATTGTAGTATAGCGTGATCTCGACTTTGTGAAGGACCTATATGAGAAGCATAACAAAAGATAAAAGAACTACTAGAATGATCAAATGATCAGGTTAGGAGAGTGAAATAATATATGAGAGAGTTGTAAGAAGAAAGGTGAGAAACAATGAATAAATGGCTCACTATTTATAGGCACGAAAGCCTTCTGTCCCACGGTTCCGGCGAATCCCTCACCTAAGGGATCCGGCCAGTGCAAAACCAGGGATCCGGCAGTCTGGGTCAGAACAGTCCAGATTTTGGGTTGCAAATGGGGTTATGGGTTATGGATTATGAGACATGGGTCATGGACTTTGGGTCATGGGTTCCCAACAAGATACAATGTATCTAGACAATGGGTCATAGGTCTTGGGTCATAGGTCATGGACATTGGGTCATGGGTCATGGATAATACCCAACATGATTTCATGCATGATGTCATGCAATGGGTCATGGGTTATGGATTAGCTCTGTTAATACAAATAAGCCGTAAAAACGTTTATTTATATTTTACGGTCTTCTAGTGTTTTGTCGATAACAAACATAAAATCATTTTAATGAAACGAATAAAATACGTAATTGGTTTGAGCCAATAGTTTACTAACACACATACGTTTTCACATAAAACACTAAACAAGTAAAAGTGGTTTTATGATTTAGTAATACATATGTACAACAACTAGTGTTTACATATTGGGTAAATATATACATAACTAGTATGTATTATAATGGGTAATATAAATGGGTAGAAACTTAAGTATTTAACCCATTGACCAAATACATTGAATGTAGTTGGGTATAACCCAAAGTCCATGACCCATACCCATGGAGCATGACCCATAACCCATTGCATGACATCATGCTTAAGTCATATATGGATATTATCCATGACCCATGCTTTTAACCCATGACCCATAGACTAGATGCATTGCATCTTGTAGATACATTGTATCTACTTGGATAACCATGATCCATAACCCATGACCCATGACCCAAAACCCAAGGGCAAAAGGGAGCGTCCCACGGATCCCCAGTATTACACTGGACGGATCCCTCAAGTGAGGGATATGTGGGATCCGTGGAACAGTAGCTAAATTTCTTCTATAAATAGTGAGCCATTTCTTCCTTTTGGGTTTCCACTCCCACACATACTTTCCCCAAGTATTATAACCTTCTGACCTCAGATTCTAGGTTCCTCTTAAAGGCGAGATCACCATCTCTTGAAGTCGAGCAAGCTCAAGTCCATGAGTTGCCATGCTTCATCATCATCAAGACTATTGAGGTTCTCTTGTTGATACTTATTTCTTCCTCCATAGAAGTGTTGTGTCCAAGGCATTAGTGAAGGATGCCGAAAGAGTCAAGATGAAAGCATTAATGAAAGGTGCTTAACGTCCGTGTCTAAAGCATTAGTGAAGAATGCTAAAGGAGTCAAGACGAAGGCATTAGTGAAAGGTGTCAAACGTCCTAGTCAAGGGCATTAGTGAAAGATGCTTAGAAGTCAAGTCAAGTGGAATTAGTGAAGGATGCCAAGGTTGTATACTCGATGAGGTGCATCGATATACAAATAGAGATAGGTTGTATCCGAGGATATTGATATCCTTGATCGTGTTGTAATAAGGAGTTGGTATCCTTTGGGGTTAGGTGTTGTGTAGTGTTGGGTAGTAGTTCCTCCATCGTAATGGAACTCGGTACTTAGCCGAGTACCGGATAAAGGGAAGGCGACGTTGTGATAGGTGTGGTTCTACCTTGTGGAAGAACCCGGTGGTAAGCCTAGTACCGGAAAAAGAGTAGGCGACGTTGTGAAGGCTTCTCCGCCATAAGGAGTTGGTGTCGTGTAGTGATTACGAAAACTCGAGTAGGTGACTCGGGGAGTGGAGTAGGCCAAGGAAGGTGTCCTTGTAGCCGAACCACTATAAATAATCGTGTCGTGGTTATGTGCTTCTTACTCTTTATTTTTCATTACACATTTATATATCTATCTATCAATGTCCAACATACACATCTGAATAGATTGACATAAGTCGATCTAAATATTTTAAAACAAAGTTTTTAAATTGTAAAACTATTCAACCCCCCTTCTAGTTTTCCACAATTGGCATCAGAGCTTCGTTACCAAGTTTCTTAGAGTATGTTGTACTTTAAAAACTTTATACGATGCGTGTATGTTTGAAAACTACAAAGAAGAAAATCTTTTAGAACAATTTTTTTTTTCCTTCTATGTTGGATATTGGTAGATTATTCTAACATTCTCTTTTCAAGAAACCTTCATGCTAGGATCTCTCCAAAGTCTTCATTTCTATTCAAAGAATAATGAAGTCAACTTTCAAGGAAGAACCTAAAAGTAATCACAATCTACTTATTCTAAGTACAACTAATTACTTTAAAAAGCTCATGAAGTATTTTCGGTCTTATGGTCTCCTTAAACCATACCAAGACCATAAAGGTATGTTCACTTTTCATTAGCTAGCTTACATCTACATGATTATGTTGATACCATCTTTTATTTTAGACGTTAATAATTGCTAGTCTCTTAAAAGTTTCTTTTCGCCACTTTCCCGACTTACTCATCATTGGGAATAGTATTCCTCTTGATCTCGTCAAACTAACGCCGTCATCACAAATGGATCCTTGATAATTAAACTATCAAATCCCGTTGACCAAACATCTTTTCAATTAGAAACCTCAAAACTATTTTTGTTCCATAAGCTAGTTTATAAGTTATTACAAAAATAATGCCAAACACCCTTTTTCTGTCAACACTAGCCGGATCCCTCTAGTTGTACTAGCCGGATCCCTAATACAAGGGATCCGGGGGAACCGTGTGACAGAAACTAGCTATAAACCTTTCAAAATCAATTATGCTCTTTTTCCCTCTCCTCACAAAACACAAAAACGACCCAAGTGCTGTTTTCATCTCCATAGGACTCCATATCCTCAAGCATCCCTCTCTAGAACATCATGGTAAGTAATTACACTAACATGTTCTAATCTTCATCATCTTCATCCTAGGGTGTATGGTTTTTCAATTTTTCTTAATTAATTGATAAAATTAGGTTTTCTAAAATTGATCACTAGAAAAGGTTTTCACATAACTAAGATTACATTGTGCTTGCAACATTGTTAATAAAAATCAAAACCATAAACCCATCTCAACAAATTTTTCCTAATTGGAATATTTGTTTTTCTAGGACCAACCATGCCTAAAGCCACCCAACAAGACCACCATGATACCGTCCACTATCTCATCCAATACTATCGAAAGGAGGAGTTGTCCAAAACCGATCGCAAAGTCTTCAAAAGACTTGAAAAAAGACTTATCCACGAAGTTCGTGTGGTCAAGGAATATTTCCTTGAAAATACCGACATTCGTCAAGTCTTCTCGGCAATCAACTTTGATTGTCTTCTGGATATTGATGAACAAATTTGTCCAGTTTTCATCTTTGAAATCTACAAAAGCGTTAGGATCATTCAAAATACCGATGATAGCATTTCAATCGCCTTTACCATCAATAATCAAAAATTCACTCTACCCCTCAACACCTTTGCTCAAATCCTTCGCATTCCTTGTGAAGGAATTTGTATGTACTCCCAAGATTGGGCAATATCCGCTCAATCTTTTGCTCTTGATTCCAAACCAATCTACCATACTCCTTTTGATGAACCCGCAACCGCTCGAGACACTATTTTCAAAGTTAGAGCTGACCAATCTTGTTTCAACCAAAACAAAGAGCTCATTCACCATGATCCCTTTCAAATGGAACTCTTCGAAATGTACCCCATTTTTAGAAAATGGGAAGAAATTCTTAGGGAAAATGTCATTAGCTTGGTTGGTAACAAAGACCATCCAAATGCATGTCTCGTGCAAATGATTTATTGCCTTATTCACCAAAGGCCATTTAATCTCGCCTATTACATGGTGAAGAGAATGGCCGGGGTATTCAAAGTTGCGAACATGGTACTTTCGTATGGTATGCTCTTAACACGACTCTTTGAGTATGTTAGTGCAATGCAACCATCTCCAATCAACGATGATCATTTCCTCTCCGATCACGTCATGGTACCTCTTACCAAACAACCCTCTAAATGGTTCATGGTCAATGGAAGAAAACCTAAGGCTCTCCCAGACTCCTCGGACGAAGAAGAAGAAGTAAATGTCAACCCCTAAGCCAACGTCGACTTGGACCCCATTGCCTACTATCAACAACTTCCAACTCTTCCAAACGAGACTGCGGAATTTAAACAAATAAAGGGTATGTTCCAATGCCTAGCTAACTATGTCATGAAGTCGGGAAAGAGGAAAAGAAAGGATTGGCGAAAGAGACATTAGGATTATGTTTGTTTTTAGACATTTGGTTTATGTATGAATGCTTATGTTCTTGAAGCACACTTGTTTGTTTTGTTTTGGATATTACTACTCTTATCTATGATATGATATCATGCTTGTTTTATTGTTCCTTGGAGTAGAGTTTAATAGAAATTAGTATACATAGTATGGTGCAAAAACTGCATCTTTTCCTGTGATGTTTCTGATCTGCAGTTGCCGGATCCCTAAAAATGTACTAGACGGATCCCTCCTTTGACGGAACCGTGGGATCCGTGATGACAAATAAAAAATGCAGAATCCCTTACATCAAAACAGCTCACTAGATCACTTCAAACTAGCTAAAAATAAGGCCTTAGAACCACTTAAGTCCTCTTCAAACTTAGAAAGCTTCACACTCACCCATAGCTAACTTAGGATCATATTCAAAGTGTTTTTGATTTATCAACTCATCAAAACTCATGATATTTTCCGATCCAATACTCACACATTGTCACTCACATCTCAAAACACTTAGTTTGATATTCTTATCAGTTTTATCAAATTGAGTTTAGTCATCCTTACCTCAAAATGGGTCAAAAACTAGTTTTTCAATTTTTTGTAATTTTTAAGGATTTTTCAAATTTTATCTCAAGTTTACATCTGATATCTAGGATCATTTAATATGACTTGACACCATCAAAATTCCTAGTGTCATCCTTGAACACCCATTGGCTACATCACTCATTGCCCTTGATCATTTAAGTACTCTTTCATTTAAGACACTTAGGAAGACTGAAACACTCAAGGAGGTATAGGCTTTAGACCTTACAAACTTCATGTTTATCCTTTCCTAGCTACTAATAGCCGGATCCCTAGGATTAGCCTAGACGGATCCCTCATTGGAGGGAACCGTGGGATCCGGGTGACAAATTCATGTCAAGTCTAGCTTAAACAATCATTTCAAGTTCATCTTGCTAACTTGAACACTCCATCTCATCTTAATTAAGTCCATAGATCAGTACAACTCTGAAGTTGACTCTTGTGCATGCTAATCATCACATTCCAAAGGATCTTAGTGGCTTAAGTCTTGAATACACTTGCCAAATCCTTCCCTTTATAAGTCATCTTGCTAGAATATCTTAGTCATCAACCACAACATACTTCTCAGCATTTAGAAACCTTTTCCTTAGTCTTTTCAACATGAGGAAAACTCCTAGTGTGAGCTCATCCACCCAAGAACCACCCAAGAAACTTGCTCGTGTTGTACACGAAATTTCCTCAACTGAATCATCTCCTGTTAAATCCACAAATGCTAGGATTTCTTCTCCACCAACTCAACCAATCAAACGAATCCCCAAGAGGATTGTTCCCACAAAAATATCATCACCAAACTCCACAATTACTACTAAACCAAACATACCCTTTTCAACCCAACCAACATCATTGGTGCCTAGAGCCATACCATTTACCACTTCACAATCATCTCCACATTCTTACAACATAAAGGACTTACCTCCTAGGCCATCTCATCCTCCACCATTACCGACACACTCTTCAATAGAGAAGATTCTGCAATAAAACCAAGGTGTTGAATCAACAATTGCACTGATGTCCATTTCTCCATTTCCCTCTAATGGTCCATTTTTGATTATGAGGAGACATCAAAGTCAACCACCCGACCACATGGTAGTTGACACTTCTCTACCTCCACCATCAACCCTTGTTGAGCCACCATTTAATGTGCCTCTACCAATCCCTCCGTCATTCGAGGATCCCCAACCTTCTTCACTTGAACCTCCACATCAAGCCGCTCCATTTTTACCACCACCTTTTCCAAACCATGACAAGGATTTCTATCATTGTCAACACGATGAAGGGTTGATACATGTTGGGATATGAAAGTGCTGAAGAATGTTAAAGTACTGAAGATTGAAAAAGTACTGGAAAAGTCAAAGTACTGCTAAAGAGAAAGTCAAAGTACTGCTGTCGAAGTCAAAGTACTGCAAAGCTAAAGAACTATTATATTCATTTATGGAAAGCTTTGTTTATTCTATGTTTAGATTACTTGTCGTACAAGGATACAAATTGTAAACTGATTAGGGTTATCCTTGAGTCTATAAAAGGACCCCTAGATTGGCATTAGAAGTACGAGTTTTAGAGAAGAGTTTTAGAATCATAAAGTACGATTATTATTAGAGTTTTAGAGTTGTTAAAGAATCTGCATAACAAGCAGATTTAGAGATATTAATAAAAGTTAAAGTTATATTCTTCTTAGATTTATTAAGTAAATTTTGCGTACTTAATAAAGATTACTCAGTGTTTCATTGTTAATAACTTAGGATTTATCCGAGGTTATTAAACCTTAACAAGCTATTTAAGTTAGTTTGGTTAGAGTACATCGATCCAACAAGTGGTATCAGAGATTGTGTGGAAACTCTGACTAAGAAGAAACCCTAAAACCTAAAGATGTCGACTGATGTTGTTCCACCACCTTCCATCACCTCAATGAGGATACTTGTCATTAAGAAAAGAGAATACGACCTATGGAGCATGAAGATGAGGCAGTACATTGCAATTACAAACCAACCAATGTGGAATATAATTGTCAATGGTAACGAAGTCGTTCCAGAAACTATTGACATTCCTGGACAACCCAAAGCACCTAAGTCAGTCTTACCAGCAGCAACATTAAGGAATCAAGAGAAGGCACTCAACATTCTCTTGTCTGCCATTCCAGATGGTCATCTTCTCAAGTTCCATGATGCTAAAGATGCAAAGCAACTCTGGGCTGCTCTCAAAACAAGGTTTGGAGGTAATGATGCTTCCAAAAAGATGCACAGAAATCTGTTGAAGCAGTAGTTTGAAACATTCACTATTGGAGAAAGAGAAAATCTTGATGCTGCTTATGACAGATTTCAAAACCTTCTCAGCATGTTGGAGCTATACAAAGCAGAGGTTTTAGTTGAAGATGCTAATCTCAAGTTCTTAAGGAGTCTGCCATCGACATGGCATGTGATAGCTACAATGATCAGAGGACAACCTGGTTTGGATGTTATGGACTTTGATGATCTCTACAATCACCTGAAGGTGTATGAGCATGAGATGAATGGCCAAAGCAGTTCCAAATCTCACAGTATTGCCTTTTTATCATCCGAAAAGAGGGGCAGTACTTCCACCAAAAGTACTGCTTCTCCTACTCAAAGTACTGTTGCTCAAAGTACTGTTTCCTATTCTACCCCTATTGCTCAGCAAGCCCCACCAACCATCCACTTAGATGAAGTTGTATGCTCCTTCTTTGCACAACAAGCTTCTCTACCTGTCACTTATGAAGAAGATCTCTCACAGATTGAAGAGGATGCTCTTGAAGAAATTGATATCAGGTGGCAAGTTGCTATGATCATTGCAAGGATAAAGAAGTTTATGAAGAAGACAGGAAGAGGCATTGACTTCAAGCCAAAACAGGGAATCACTTTTGACAAATCCAAGATTGAATGCTTCAATTGTCAAAAGACTGGACATTTTGCAAGGGAATGTAGGTTTGCTAAATATCAAGCAAACAGGATGACTGAGAAACCAAAGCTAGAGTTGAAAGAAATTCCTATTACAGGA
Source organism: Chrysanthemum seticuspe (assembly GCA_019973895.1). Classification (NCBI taxonomy): domain Eukaryota; kingdom Viridiplantae; phylum Streptophyta; class Magnoliopsida; order Asterales; family Asteraceae; genus Chrysanthemum; species Chrysanthemum seticuspe. Next base: position 241,522,173 of record BPTQ01000006.1, read on the forward strand.
ACAAAAGCTTTGGTTGCTCAAGAGAATTTATCAGAGGTTGACTGGAGTGCTGAGTTTGATGATGAACCTGTAACCTACTGTATGGTAGCTATGGAGGATTATGTGTAAGAGTTTGACTGGAGCACAGCTTTCGATGAGGAACCCGGACATACTGCTATGGAGTCTAAAGATGGTTATGGAAGCTTTGACTGGAGCATGGGGAGTGAAGATGATCCTGTTCTACTTGCTATGATGGGTACTTCAACAAGCTCATCCCCTATCTCTGAGGTATGCTCAAACTGTCATGACTTTTATCAAAAAGTCCTTATTAGTTATATGATTGAAAGAGATAATTATATAAAAGCTAGGTCTGAGGTAGCAGGTTATCAAATAACCTTAGAGTCTATGGAAGCCAAAATTATAACACATGAGAATAATGAAATGGCTTGGGCAAAAAAATATGAACAACAGGATTATCAGTTAAAATTAAGTGAATGGAAGTTAAATTGTAAGATTTCTGAAATTGAGAAACTGACTAAGGAGAGATATGATTTGTTAGCTAAGCTTGATGCCTGGAAAGAATCTGGTCTTTCTCATGTGTCTTATGTTCAAAAACAAAGAAGAGATTACAATAGGACTGGTCTAGGTTTTGGTATGGATTTCAGTAGTGTAGATGAAAACCCACCTAGTGATAAGGATGACTTTGATTTTGAGGATATAACCACTAGTGATTATGAGCTTATTAACTATGTTGATACATCTAGTAATGAGGAATCATTTAGTGAACCACCTCATGAATATAAGCAAGACAAAGGTTATCATGCTGTCCCACATCCCACTGGTAGTCATCAACCCATAAGACCCGATGTTTCTCGTTTTGGTGTAGATAACCTAGAATTTAGAAAGAAGCTTATTGGTCAATCTAGGTCTGAAACCCAACAGGAAACAATTGAGACACCTAAAGTAGATGATACTAAAAGTTAAGCAGTACTTTCACTTCAAAGTACTGCTACACCTCAAAGTACTGCTACACCTTCAGCAGTACCTTTAAGAAAACCTTTTTACAATCATACTAAACCTTTTTGGGATAATTTTGGTCAAAACAGCTTTAATCATTCACCTAGAAATCAGTATAGGTTTAGTAATACATTTAGAAGAAGAAATTTTTGGATTACAGAACAAAAACTCTGTTTTGTTTGTTTTAGTCCTGATCATTTAATTAAGGACTGTCACTTACATTCAGAATACGTAAGTAAGTTTCCTAAGAACAGACCTGTCAACCAAAAACCAAGAGAGAATAGACCAGCTTAGAACCATTCAAATAGGGTCAACCATAGAAACTTCTCACCAGACTACAGGCACCCTCACCAGAGAAGACCCTTTTCAAAACCTCCAGTACCTTCAAATACTTTCCAAGGTACTGTTAAGCAAAATATAGTACTTTCTCAAAGTACTGCTCAGTTTTCACCAAACACCTCTTGGAATAGGAGTCCTAGGAGACCTAATTATTATCAATCTAGAAGGAGTTACAATTCTAGAAGAGTAGCTAGATCAAGGGACACCCGAAGTTAAAACTAAATAGGTTAAGAAGGAAAGTACTGATGATGAACAAACAGTACTTTCAAAAAGTACTGGTGAAACAGATATTTTTGATAAAGATGATTTTGTGGTAAAAGAAAAGGAGATTTTTGTTGAAAAAGAAAGTTTTGCTGAAAATTCACCACAAGTTTTAAAAGAAAAGATAATGCTTGATTTTGTCTACAAAAACTGTGAAGATTACATACTCAAAGAATTTGAGTATGTTACTCCACAAAGGGAACACAAGTCAGTAATGGCTTGGGTTCCTAAAAGACACTAACTTTTGTATCTTTGTGCAGGGCAACCAAGAGGAGGAGCTTAAAGATCATCTTATTGTGGATAGTGGTTGCTCTGGAAGCATGACAGGAGACAAGGAGATTCTGTTAGATTTTAGATCCATTTGTGGAGGAAGAGTTGCATTTGGGAATGATCCCAATGGAGGAAGAATAACTGGAAAAGGAACCATCAAGATAGGGAGCATAGATTTTGAGAATGTTAGATATGTGAAGGAGCTCAAGTTTAACTTATTGGCAGTATCTCAAATCTATGATAAAAAGCATCCTGTGTACAGTCTGGATATGAAGAGTCTTCACTCTTCTGGGAGAGCTACATGTTTAGTGGCAAAAGCAACATCTGAAGAAGCACATCAGTGGCATAGAAGATTGGGCCATGTAAATTTCAAGAATATCAACAAATTGGTCAAAGGAAATTTAGTTAGAGGTTTACCTTCAAAGACTTACAAGAATGATCACTCCTGTTTGGCGTGCAAGAAGGGTAAACAACACAAAGCTTCATGCAAGAAGCTTGAGGAAAGGACTGTTAGAGAACCATTGGAGCTGTTACATATGGATTTATTTAGACCTGTTGCAATTGCAAGCCTAAACAAGAAAAAATACTGCTTGGTTGTGACAGATGATTGAAGTAGATTTAGTTGGGTATTTTTCTTAGGATTTAAAGATGATACTTTTGATGCTATCCATAATCTTATTATAGCACTTAAAAACCAACTGAGACTCAAGGTTAGAGCTATTAGATGTGATAATGGAACTGAATTCAAGAACAAGCTTATGGATGAGTTTTGTGTTAACAAAGGGATTAAAAGGGAGTTCAGCATTGCAAGAACACCACAACAGAATGGTGTTGCAGAGAGAAAGAATAGGACTTTGATTGAAGCAGCCAGAACTATGCTTGCAGATTCACTTTTACCTATTCAATTCTCGGCTGAAGCTGTAAGTACTGCTTGCTATGTGCTTAACAGAGTATCAGTCACAAAACCTCAAATGAAGACACCTTATGAGTTGCTGATGAGACTTAAACCCAACATATGATTTATGAAGCCTTTTGGATGTCCTCTCACTATTCTAAATACTATTGATAATTTGGGCAAGTTTGATGGCAAGTCAGAAGAAGGTTATCTATTAGGGTACTGCACCAACAGCAAAGGCTTTAGAGTGTGCAATAGAGTCACTAAGAAGGTTCAAGATTGTCTTCTTGTTGAATTTTTAGAAGATCTAGACAATCAAAAGGGTAAAGGTCCTGATTGGATGTTTGATCTTGAAGTTTTGACTCCTTCTATGAACTATGTACCTGTTAGAGAAGAAAATCAACCTGTACACAATGGAGAAGATTTACAGTATGTTGTTCATGGAGCCCATATTAGACCTGATGTTGTTCCTGATGAAGAACCAATATATGTTGAACCAAATAAAAGTACTGATGCACCAAAATCCACATTGTCTGCTGAGGATCAATCTATTCAAGATGAACTACATCAGATGCTTTTTCAAGATGTTTTAGCACATTCTTATGATGATGAACAGAGAAGAGCTTATGAGGAAGCAAAGAAAAAGACAAAGACTGTAGAGTTCACTCACAGTACTTTGGTTGACAGTACTTTTGATCAAAGTACTGCTGCACCTGTTGACAGCACTTTGAATGATTTGGATGATCTAACCATGCCTCGCTTAGAAGATACTGATGATGAGTTTAAAGATGAAGGTATTTTCTCAGATCCCAATGAAGATGCTGATTACACAAACCTGGATGACAGTTATGAAGTTCCACAGACTTCTACCTTAAAAGTTCATAAAGATCATCCTACTGGTCAAATCATTGGACCTTCTTCTCAAGGAGTGCTTACCAGAAACAAAGCTAATGGTTTTTATACACCTCACAATGCTTTACTTAGCTTTGTTTATAAACAAAACAGGCTGAATCACAAAGATCATCAAACATGCCTTTCACTTTCTTTATCTCTCAAGAAGAACCCAAAAACATAGCTCAGGCATTAACTAAGGAGAGTTGGGTTGAAGCTATGCAAGAAGAACTTCTTCAATTTAAAATTCAATAAGTTTGGGTACTATGTGATCTACCTGATGGAAAGAAGGTAATTGGTACAAGATGGTTGTTCAGAGTCAAGAGAGATGAAATAGGGAATGTCATCAAGAACAAGGAAAGGTTAGTTGCACAAGGCTACAGACAAGAAAAAGGAGTAGATTATGATGAAGTATTTTCTCCTGTAGCAAGGATTGAAGCAATTCGAATCATTCTTGCTTTTGCATCCTATATGGGATTTCAGGTTTATCAAATGGATATCAAGAGTGCCTTTTTATATGGAAAAATTACAGAGGAGGTATATGTCAAACAGCCTCCTGGTTTTGAAGTTCCTACACATCCTAACAAAGTCTACAAGGTAGTTAAGGCTCTTTATGGTCTTCATCAAGCTCCTAGAGCTTGGTATGAGAGGCTCTCTACTTTTTTATTGCAACATGGTTACAGAAGGGGAGCTATTAACAAGACTTTTTTTATAAAGGGAGACAAAAAGGATATCATGTTCGTTCAAGTATATGTTGATGATATCATATTTGGTGCTACCAAACAGTCCATGGTCAAGGAGTTTGAACAGCTGATGCAGAATGAATTTCAAATGAGTTCAATGGGTGAGTTAACTTTCTTTTTGGGACTTCAAGTTAAGCAGTCTAAGGAGGGTATTTTTATCAGTCAAGACAAGTATGTATCTGACATACTTCAAAAGTTCAATTTTGATGCTATGAAGCCAGTAACTACACCTATCAAGTCTATCAACTCACTGGGAAAAGATGAAGATGGACAACCTGTTGAAGTCAAGTTGTATTGATCCATGATTGGATGTCTTATGTATCTCACTGCATCTAGGCCTGATATTATGTTTGCTGTTTGTCTATGTGCAAGATATCAAGTCTTACCAAAGGTCTCTCATCTGAATGCAGTGAAGAGGATTTTTAGTTATTTAAAACAACAATCTAAGTTGGGGTTGTGGTATCCCAAGGATTCACCTTTTCACTTGAAGCTTTTTCAGATAGTGATTATGCAGGTGACAACTATGACAGAAGACAACCACAGGTGGATGCTAATATCTTGGAAGAAGATTAGTCTCATGGCAATGCAAGAAACAGACTATTGCAGCAACATCCTCTACTGAAGTAGAATATGTGGCTGCTGCAAGCTGTTGTGGACAAGTTTTGTGGATGCAAAATCAACTATTGGACTATGGGTTCAATTTCAAGAATACTCATATCAATATTGATAATGAGAGTACCATTTGCATTGTGAAGAATTCAGTTTATCATTCCAAGACCAAGCATATTCAGATTAGGCATCACTTCATCAGAGATTGTTATAAGCATAGGCTTATTAATGTGGTCAAGGTTCACACGGATGATAATGTAGCTGACTTACTCACCAAAGGCTTTGATGTTTCAAGATTCAATCACTTGGTGGTAAGCATTGGCATAATTAACTACTGACCTACATTTAAGGGGAGGACTATTTAGTGTAAGTATAGTCCTATGCATTGTTTGAGGGGAGAATATTCATGTTTATCTGTTGTGTTTGCTATTGAAAAGAGGAGAATGGGAAAGTACTGCCTTTTGATTTTATAAAAGTACTGCTTGGAAAGTACTGCTCTTTGGAAGTACTGCACACGTGTCGTATCAAAGTACTGTTCCAACGGTAATATTTAGGGGTAACTACTACTAACGGTAACTTTGTTATTAAGGGCTGTGATTTTTTAAATCTCACCTATACATAACTATTCTCCGATTTTCCCTCTCATATTGATAACTTATAATCTTTTCCGTATCTCTCTCTTTTTCACCCATATTATTCGCTATATCCCTTCCTGTGAACATATATCATAAATGGCAAATCGTAATACAGTTTCAAAACACAACATGGTGGCAAATTTAGAAAAGACTGAAGCTAATGAGATCTTTCATGATATCATTGATTTTCTCACTGGGTCGCCGATTAGTTATGCACTTTTAGTGGAACCGGATATCATTGAGCCATGGATTCAATAATTTTGGGAAACTGCTAGGGTTCATATGGAGAATGATGATTCGTATATTCAAGCAACAGTTGCTGGGAGAACTGTGAAAGTTACTGAAGCCTCTATTCGTGAAGACTTATTATTTGATGATGAAGAAGGGGCTGTTCGTTTTGATAAGCAACTGATTTGGGATACATTTAGCAACATTGGCTATGAAGGGTCCTTAACTGAACAAACATTCAGGAAACCCTTATTTTGTTCTCAATGGAAGTATTTGGTTCATGTACTACTTCATTGTATTAGTGCTAAAAGTACATCATGTGAGCAATTTGGGTCTAACATAGCATCTGCTATAGTGGGATTAGCTACAGATCGAATTTTCAACTTTTCAAGGCTGATTCTAGATGGAATGCTCTCACACATCTCTCATGGTTCAAGATGGTTGATGTATCCAAGGTTTATTCAAGTGTTTCTGAACAAACAACTTGCTGATATACCTAAGCCTACTGATTTATTACCTGTTCTGGTGCAACCAGCCAAGATCTTTACGTTTATGGCAAGGAAGAGTGATTTATTCACTAGCAGGGACACTCCATTGACTACTTCAATGAAGGAGATTGTTCAAGCTATTCGAGATGAGGCTGAAGCTAGCAATGAACGCGAAGGTACTGCTTCTGAAGGTACTGCTTCTCCACGTGCTGTATCTCAAGAAACTTCAACACAAGGTACTGCTTCCCAAGGTACTGCTGATAATGAAGGTACTGAAGTTTCCCCCACCTCGTCTCACCATACTACTCCTCCCATGCCATCACCAGAACAAGATGTTCCTATATTCTCATCATCTTCTGGAGGAGATACTGTTCCTATACCACCTGAAAGATTAGTGTTAGATAATTATACTATGACAAGGGCGATGGCAAGATTGTAGAAATCTTTTGATAAACAGGCTAGTCAGATTAAGAAGTTGATGCTTAAGATTAGAAGATTAAAGAACTTTGTATGGCCATTGGTTACACATCACAGATTATGGGTCAAAGCTGAAAAGAAGAAGCGAAGGCATTTAAAGAAGACCACCAAAGGCAAAAAGGTTCTACAGCATTCTTCTGTCCAATTGGGGAGGAATATAAAAGAAGAGAATTTGAAAGAAGATGCTGAATTTCATGAAGAAAAGGAGAATGAACCTCAAGGTACTGAAGAACAAGTCAACATTGAAAGTACTGAGGAAGAAAGGACTAAGGTTCAAAGTACTGATGATCAAGGTACTGAAGATCAAAGTTCTGCTTTTCAACAAGGAACCTATAGGCATGAATTAATTACTCCAAGGGTATTAGATTTTGAAGAGGAAGCTGGTCCTTCAACTATTTTATATGAAGAAGAAGTTGGTCCTTCAACAGTTATAGCAGAAAAGGAAGCTGATACACCTAAACCTATACATACAGCAAGTGATGATGAAACCATTGCTGAAATCCTGCATGATTTATCTAAACCAAGGGGTGTTAGCATTCCAGGAGTGCAAGAAGAGGAACAACCAACAGTTTCTCAACCTATTATTGATCCAAAAGATAAAGGAAAGGGCAAGTTGGTAGAGACAAAGAAGAAAAAGAAACCTACTTTAGCACAGATAAGGGCTGCTCAAGTTGCTACGAATGAGGAAGCAGCTAGAAAGATTCAAGCTGAATTGAATGCTAAAGATAGAGAAGCTAAGGAAATTGAAGATGCTCAGAATAGAGAAGCAGCTAAGAAACTGCAAGAGGAATTGAATGATGAAGCTGATGAAATATTAGAGTCACCTATTCCTATTTCTTCTCTACTAAGAAGACCAAATCTTGCTAAGGAAAGGAATGCAATGATGGCGTATTTAAAAGGTCGAGGATATATTGGATTGAACAAGTTGAATTATGTTAATATGAAAGAATTGTATGAAGCTGTTACAGAGGCTTATAAGAAGAGTGTTGAAGATATCAAAGATTATAAAGATGATGATATTTAGAAAGAAGATGTTAAGAAAGGAAGCTTAAAGAGAAAAAGAAAATCTGAAGTTGAAGATATACAGCCATTAAAGAAAGTTGAGTTAAGGTCTGATACTGATGATGAACTGAAGAATTACTTAAGGATTGTAGAATTAGAGTATTCTAAAGATGATGATTAAATGAAGATGAACAAATCTCCAATAACCACTTTTGAAGTTGTAGAGTCAAAGGATGGAAGTTATTTGATGTTTCATAGAGAAGATGAAAGTTTCAGAACATTCAACATGTTATGGAATCTATTGCACATAATAGATAGGGTGGATTTATTTCATTTATATCATTTGGTGCGAGATAATTTTGAACATAATACATCAGAAGGAGTTGGTTTAGTCATACTTGGGGATCTCACAACTGTTTGGGAAACTGAAGAACAAAGCACTGCTGAGATTTGGAAGAACCAAGAAGCTTGGGAGATTGTTAGCTGGAGATTTTTTGAAGAATCTGGAGTACATGTTCTAGAGCTAGAAGATGGGACAATGATTCACATGTTAGTAGACAGAAGATATCCTCTTACAGCAGATCTTATGAGGAGAATGCTACAGCATGGAATGGAAGTTGAAGAAGACAATGAAATTGCTCTTATGGTCATCAAACTGCTTATCAGATGGACTACTATGGCTGATGATGATGAATAACTGGTACTCCCTCCGTCCCATATTAAGTGTCCACAATGGAATCTTTGCATGTCCCAAATTAAGTGTCCATATTCTATTTCAACCAATGAGGTGAGAATTTAGTGGGTAAAAATGGTATTTGATTGGTGGAGAGTATAGTTAGTGGAATTTTCTAAAACTTTGTGCATGATGTAAGCGGTCACTTAATATGGGACGGAGGGAGTATGAATTTTAATTGAATAAATTTTTGATATATTAGTACTTTATTCAAAGTACTGCTGATCAAACAGTACTTTCATCAAAGTACTTGTTGCAGCTTTAAACCAGTTAAATAATTTTTGAAAGAAATCTTTTGTTAAATGACAAATATTTTGAAACAAAGGTTAAGAGAAATAAATGGTTTTTGAGATGGTAACACCAATAGGTTATCAATCCACCATGGTTACGAAAGGATTGGCTAATCCATGAGCAAACGGCTCTGGTAAAGATATCTCAAATCCGTTTTATAGTTGACAACTTGCTAATAAGTTGGATGGTAATCAACTCACCATATCAGTAAATGTGAAGAGTTGTCTAGCCCACAAGAAAATGGCTTGTAGTAAAGGCTGTGGAAAAACCATTATTTGGTAATTAGTTCACCATAGATGAAAGAACTAACTAGTCCAAAAGGGTACAACTTTTGGTAAAGACAAATCAAATCTGTTGATAGCTGATGATTTGCTAAAAATCATATGGTTATCAGTGTACCATGATCTTACACATCAAAACATTTGGCTACTCCAGAGTTAATGGCTTTGGTAAAGAGACATTAAATCCATTAAATTTTCAATGATTCACCTCTCACAGGAGTTTACACCTGGAAGTGATGAGAATAGATTGCAACTTAAACTGAATTAATGTACAAATTGTCATATGTTGCTGTGTTGCTGAAAAGATGGAGCTTGCTGAATGATGCTGTAAAGAATAAATTTTTAAAGAATACTTTGATAATAATGATATAAGCACAGAGTTTACAAAGATACAATCCAAAGACAAAGACACAATCTTTCCTTGAAGATAGAGCTGTTAAAGATAAATTCACAAAGGAACTTGAAGTCAACCAAGTAGAATTCAAGTTAGGGGAGGATTGTTGGGATATGAAATTGCTGAAGAATGTTAAAGTATTGAAGATTGACAAAGTACTAGAAAAGTCAAAGTACTGCTAAAGAGAAAGTCAAAGTACTGCTGTCGAAGTCAAAGTACTGCAAAGCTAAAGAACTGTTATATTCATTTATGGAAAGCTTTGTTTATTCTATGTTTAGATTACTTGTTGTACAAGGATACAAATTGTAAACCGATTAGGGTTATCCTTCAGTCTATAAAAGGACCCCTAGATTGGCATTAGAAGTACGGGTTTTAGAGAAGAGTTTTAGAATCATAAAGTATGATTATTATTAGAGTTTTAGAGTTATTAATAAAAGTTAAAGTTATATCCTTCTTAGATTTATTAAGTAAATTCCGCGTACTTAATAAAGATTACTCAGTGTTTCATTGTTAATAACTTAGGATTTATCCGAGGTTATTAAACCTTAACAAGCTATTTCAGTTAGTTTATTTAGAGTACATCGATCCAACAATACATGAACTACGTGAAGAGCAATGTTTCATGTTTTATCACCTGCTCGAATGTTTCGATGAGGTCAACAAACCCAAACAACCATGAGCCTAAGGATTAAAATGGTGTCCTAGTCTTAAATTTAACTTAGATCATTTGGGAATGCCATTTCATGTTTAATAATCTTCTTGAAAGATTTGACCAAATCAACAAGTCTACTCATCATTAGACTCAAGCACATTGACGCTTTTTAAGTTTTTTGTCGCTTATTAGTATTTGTAGAAAATGTATTACATGTTTAATCATTCTTTTAGTTTTAGAGATTTGTAGATCATCTCTCGTAGTTTTATTGAATGAAGTTACATGTTTATGCCATATTGCTTTTTGAGTATATATTCGTTGATTGAATACATATCTCACTTTGATGTGAACATCATTTGTTATATCACCTTTGCTGAATTCTATTTTCAGACAGACGGATCCCTTCATTATGCCTAGACGGATCCCTCCAAGGAGGAAACCGTGGGATCCGTGAAACAGAAGACCTATTTTCTACTAACTTGAGTCTTATTTGCAGGAAATTATGCATTATATACTTGCTCTCTAACCTTTTTTTTGTAGATTTTCAAAAATACACATGAAGACTTTGACACACTAAGCTAGGGGAGCTTTGTGTCAAACAAAACATTGCAAAACCATTTGCAAGACAATCCTCATTTGGATTACATTTCATGACGTCCCTTTACAAAGTTGCAATCATCTAGGGGGAGCATTATCGTCACAAAGACAAAACCATTTGTAAACATCATTGTAAAGCATTAGCTTAGTAGTTTCTCTTACTTGACGCCCTCACAAAGGGATGGACTCGTCAAGGGGGGGGGGGGTTAAGACGAGAACTCTTCCCATCACTTGCTCTTTATACTTTTTTTTCTTTTACATGTGTTTCTTAAAACATTGTGTTAGTTTCTTTTTGACGCTCTTTTTGTTTCGACAAAAAGGGGGAGAATAGAGTAAAAACTGCAATTCGAACTTTTACAAATTTTAGTTTTTCCTTAAAATAATTTTATGTTTTGTCATCAACAAAAAGGGGGAGATTGTTAATACAAATAAGCCGTAAAAACGTTTATTTATATTTTACGGTCTTCTAGTGTTTTGTCGATAACAAACATAAAATCATTTTAATGAAACGAATAAAATACGTAATTGGTTTGAGCCAATAGTTTACTAACACACATACGTTTTCACATAAAACACTAAACAAGTAAAAGTGGTTTTATGATTTAGTAATACCTATGTACAACAACTAGTGTTTACATATTGGGTAAATATATACATAACTAGTATGTATTATAATGGGTAATATAAATGGGTAGAAACTTAAGTATTTAACCCATTGACCAAATACATTGAATGTAGTTGGGTATAACCCAAAGTCCATGACCCATACCCATGGAGCATGACCCATAACCCATTGCATGACATCATGCTTAAGTCATATATGGATATTATCCATGACCCATGGTTTTAACCCATGACCCATATACTAGATGCATTGCATCTTGTAGATACATTGTATCTACTTAGATACCCATGATCCACAACCCATGACCCAAAACCCATGGGCAAAAGGGAGCGTCCCATGGATCCCCAGTATTACACTGGACAGATTCCTCAAGTGAGGGATTCGTGGGATCCGTGGAACAATAGATAAATTTCTTCTATAAATAGTGAGCCATTTCTTCCTTTTGGGTTGCCACTCCCACACATACTTTCCCCAAGTATTGTAACCTTCTAACCTCAGATCCTAAGGATCTCTCTACGTAGTTTGTCTTTTGTTTTTGTGTGATTCTCTAGGTTCCTCTTGTTAGGTCACTAGTTTTACAACACAAGCTTATAGAGAAGAGATAAAGGCGGATGAACAAGTTATCACGCACACACACACGTAATACTAAACACGGTTAAGGCAAAGAGAGTATGTGAAAAGAAAACTTGAACAACCAACCCTCAAATGAGGGTTTACAATAGTTTATATAGGCAAGGAGCTAGGGCAACACTCCCTCTCCTTCCCTATTCCTTATTGGGCTTGGGCCTCAGCTTATGGGCCTTCTACATAAGCTGGACCTTAAACAAACATAAAGGCCAGAATAAAGCTACCTATTACATATGAAATATAAATACTTGAAATACTGTTTAGGAGTGATTCCAACAATCTCCCCCTCAAGTATATATGAATGTAAACGGTGAAGGCGTTGATGTAATAGTAGCGGTGACGTCTTCTGACATTCTTCTTTCTTGTGAGAGGAATTGTCTTGATTTGAACAATCTCCCCAGTGTAGAGAGATCGTTATCTTTGAGCAGTTATGCTTCGACGTCATCTTTAACTTTGTTCTTTGATCATTGTTCTTTGTGGTGAAAGTGATAGTATGTTGTTGTCTGCATCAGTCTGCCTCAGGTCTGCTTCGCTGCTCCAGTGTCTCCACGTCATTCTTCAACATGCTCCCACGCTCTTTGACGGTGGAAATCAATACTGATGAAGTTCTTTAAGTCTTTAACTTTGTAGATTCTTTGGTTGATGAAGAATCATTCTGACTGTTGTGTTGCATTAGAATAGAACTTCCATTAGTGATGATGTTGGCGTGAGCATGAGAAGAATCAGCACGATCATCCCGCTCCGGAGCTTCCATAAGAAGAAAACATTTCAAACGGTTAGTAATAAGCGGTTACCGGCACTTACAAGTTTGAACTTCGAGAGTGTTAACAGCATAGTGTGAAAACACAACTCTAATTCTTACAAAGGCCGTTCCTGAACTGGAGTCCCACAAGTGAGATAACACGATGTACCGAAGTACATCTACAGTTCAGATGAGCCGCTGAGGTACACCGAAGCATCACCTCACGACTGTAGACCGTTTGAGACACACTCCGCGTAATCCACGGGGAGTTACCGAAGCGACCTGCTGTCAGGGCTGTTTGATGTTGACCCTGGCAGGAGTTTCCATTCAATCACTGAGGATCACAGATGTGAACCTCTCATAAATGTTCTCGACAGATTTCTAAGATCTGTGAAGGACTCGATATGAACCACTGAATCACTGAAGATCTTATTGTTGATCAACAAGTGATTAAAATGTCAAGTGTTCCTAAGAGATCATTTGATGAATCTCGTGGCTCTAGACTCAATAGTGCGTTTTGGTTTTCCTGAGCGGAGACTAGGGAGAGGGTCTCCTTCTTCAATACCAGCGATCTCTAAGAGAAAGCCAATAGTTTACGTAGGGTTCCCTGTGAGAATGAAACAAGCTTCTGTTGAGAGAAACTTGAGTGGCTAAGAAGGTTTAGTGCATGCGTCACTGGGTCCATGACGACTTTTAATCTTCAATACCGGTGTCACTAAGTGACAACCAGTAGCATATGAATTGAACCCGGTGTCTGCCCTAAGTTGAATAATCTGGAGGGCTATTTCTTTTCACCCTTTACTTTACATTTCTTTTTGATTCTTCAACTCCTTCTTTCTCCGATTCTCATTTTCTCCTTTTTATAATCATTCCTAAGGACTTCTAACACTAACTAATGGTAGTGTCCTTGGGTAGATCCCTCCGGCTCTGGCGGATCATAGGACGGTTATTCCTAACCTTAGTCACCTTATAACTCCATGACTGACCTATGTTTGCCATTATAACCACTGTAAGTTAAAATATCTCTCAAAGGGTTTGTAAATGAAAAACATGTTTGAACCACAGTGAGAGATAAGTTTTTGCATAAATACTCCCCCTCCACATGTGCTTAATAGTATTAATGGTTAAATGCACAGTGAGGGAAGAGCGCGCACTTATTGAATTGATCCACTAAAGATAGACAATCTCCCGCGAGACACGGTTACGTTGAATAGTTAAAGAGATACATTGTCAGCTTTTAGGTGACAACTAGCTCTAATAACTATCTTGAAGGTGTAAACAAACCTCGAAAGGTTGTCATACCCGTCAGAGTTCATGTCTATCAAAAGTTTCTCGAATGGTACTTTCTACTCAGACAAGTCCTTTGCGAGACACGTTTACATCACTAGCGAACTAGCTTGAAATTATTACCCGTCCAGGACAAGTCTTTTCGAGTTGCAGACAGTTAAGGATCGTCAATTCATTGGTTAAGTCTTTGCACACGAGAAAGCCAAGGGGCTTGCACATGTTGCTTTACAAAACATATTTCTTATCACACAATTTTCTCCCCCTCAAAAATGGCATATAAGATGTTATTTTTGAAACATTTTGAGAATAAATATGACCATTTTGAGTGTTGCGGGAAGAGTGACCACTGTGAACAAATTTGTGAACAAAGTTTTCATCAAATACTCCCCCTCAACTAGTGATATAAGCGGTTGAGGTTTTGAAATCATATGGGGAAGTACTTGTCTTTTTGAGCAAAACCTTGAAAAATGAAAGGTTTGATAGGTTTTACTCAAAAATAAGAAGCTTTCGCTCCTTTTATAAGGATTGTGGCACTGAGGCGTACCACAGGGTCCTTTCTTGACAATTGCGGGTTGTACACTGTTATGTGTGCACAAGCCATTCACATATATAATCATGCATCCAAAATCATGTGAAGGAAACAATTCAAGGGGTACCAGGAAGTGCAGTGATGTTCCCAGGAGTGCGCACAGGGCGTTGAAAGCCGGTGATGTTTATCCTGGGTCTACCACCAACATAGCTCTCCAGGTGTCTGAACTGATCCCTTCTGAACAACCGTTCATCAATCAAGATACGGGTTTCTTCACTTGTTTGGGAGAGGAGGGTTGTTGTTGGGGCTCAAGGACCTCTTCATCGTTACCACCTGTATACTCAACGTGATCACCAGTTTTCTGAGTCAAGGGTGGTAACTCGGAATCGTCCCGAGGTTTATCAGTGGAAGACCGTGTTGGAGAAGACTTATGTTGAGAAGAAGTCCGTAGTGGAGGAGGTGGCATCGAAGTAGATTTACCAGACTGCTTCTGACGTTTCGGTGCAGAGTTCTTATCCTTATCATCGTCATCTCTTGGTCGTTTGGGTTGATCGGCTGACTCCTTGCATGATGATCTGAGTTGATAGTCAAGTAGGATTTCGAAAAATTTAGCTTCATCTGAAGTAAACGTTCCAGATCTCTTTGACATTTGCATCACAAGTTTAGCTATTAACTCAGGTTCAGAGAGATCAGCTTCTTTGGCCATTGTATTTTTAACCAATGCTACGATGTTAGGGGTGAGTTGTCTGGAAAATACGTCTTTTGTCACACTGGGGACAGTGTCGAGAAGAAACTTGTGAGTATGATCTCTTGCTGTCTTCTCCAGTTCCTTTTGGACTTTAGGAATGGTATCCTGAAGGTACTTTTTAGTGTAACCTTCAATCATTTCATCCAGTTCCTCTTTACGATGACCTTTCATGAATTCCTGGATAAACTTCCTTTCTTCTTGCATCTTGTCATGCTCGTTATATAGATGCTGTATGTGATCAGCAAAGAAATTCAACTTGATGTTAAGTGCGTTTTTCTTTCTGACTTGTATTACAGCTTTGGCAATCCGTTCATGAGCACGATAAACCCAAGTTTTAGGTGGTTTCTTCACGGATTTGGATGATGATCTGGTTGATTTTGTTGATGGTGGTGGTGAGGAGTGAGATGAAGAGTCCGATGATGAGGAGACATGAGGTGACTTCATGTCCTTAGGAGTTTCTGAGGTTTTCTCCTTTGAGTGTGTTGGACTGTCTAGAAGAAACTTTGAGTAATCATCCTCGTCATCCTTAGACTTTTCTTTCTCAGGTTCTTGTTTTTCAAAATCATACTCAATGGTGTCTTCAACAGGCGGTTGTTGTTGCAGAAGAGTGGTGGCACCAGATCCCTTATCGGGTTGATTAACCGCATCAGGATCTGGAGAGGAGTGGGCAGCACCACTTGATCCTCCGGGGCCTCCCATTTGTTCTTTAGCAAATTCAGCGGCCTTTTGAATGTGTCGGACGTTGTGAAACTTTTTTCTGTATGATTTGTCCAATTGCTCTTCTTCATCATCTTCAGAGCTCTCATCATAAGATACAAGTGCAGTAGTCTTCCCTTTTTCTTGGACAGCTGGAGGACTTAGAGGTTTTTCTACTGAGGGATTAACATCCTTTGCAGTCTCAGAGTATGAGATCTCTTCATCTGTGTCAGTAGCATCAGAGTCCTCGTCCCTGAGCTGTCTTTGCTGTTCAGGTGAAATGATAGGAGTGGCTTCCAGAGACGGAACTTTCTTCTTAGGAGTAGGTTTCCTCTTTGGAATAGGTTTCTTCTTTGGAATATTCCTTTGACTACCTGTACTTGTGACACTTCCAGCACTTCCTCTTCTGGTTCTCCTGACCGGTGTTCCAGAAGATTTTTCGTCAAGATGACCAACTTTGCTTTGTCTAACTGCTTCCAGATATCTTTGGTACGTTTCGAGCTTTCTGACATCTTCAGTTAGAAGAAAATCTGGCAATACAGCACCTTGTTTCTTTGTGGACGTTTCCTTGATTCTAACAGTGAGAATGGGTTCCGTCAACATATCGTGATTGTCTGGGTCATTGAGCCTCTTGGGAATGTCAGGGTGAAGTCCAAGTGCTCTCTGGATCAACAATTTGGTATATCTGATGTAAGGAATCTTTGAGCCAAGTTTGTTGAGAAATGACATCATGTCATCCCAAATCAGAGCTTCAATGGCGATGTGTTTCATGTTGACAAATGCCCAAAATATTTGCAATTCTATGAGCTTAGGATGCTCATAGCCGCTATCACGACCAGAAACAGACTTGGTGATGATCATGTAGAGTGTTCTCCATGGTTGAGGAATACTCTTAAGCTCTACGAGAGAGTGCTTGGTGATTACTCCTGTAGCCTCGTCATAACCGATATCGATTAAGAATTGGAGAGTTAGCTCTTCAGCAGGTGTGGCATAAAGTTTGGTTGGATTGACTTCAGGAATAAGGAGAGCAGCCCTTAAGTCTTCAGGTGTAATAGTGACTTGTTTGTGGTTCAGAGTCACTGTTACAGCAGTCCTTCCTTTGACCCTTTCCATAGTGTTCCAGAACTGTTGGATGTAGATCTCAGGAATGGTTGCAGAGTTAGTAAGCATGTTCTGATATGGATGAGTCCTCAGAATATCGATAGCAATGAGACATGAAGATTCAGAGCAAGTGAGGGTGTCAAAGTCAACACGGAGGTTATTCTTTCCAATCTTCATTGGATAGCCATGAGGATAGATATCAGCAATGGAGAGAACTTCAGGTGCATCCATATTCATTTGTTCAGCCATGTCGTGATCTGAAATAACATTAGCCAAAAGAACCAACATATCGAAAGACATAATGTTAGTCAACAGAAGGTCTTATTGTCTAGTTGTTGAATGTATAGTGATAATGATTGTTACGAGTTCTAAGTCACTTGTATGTTCAATCAATGATGTCGTGAAATGTTTCGTGAGTTAGTTAACTTTAAGTTTTAAAGCTTATTTTATCACATATTGTTCACAACATATCAAACGATTTAAGTTTATTAGTGACATTTTGGATTCGTGATGATATGATTAGTTTATTTACAAGTTTGTACAAGTAACAATTCATCATGAAGGTCAATCCATGGTTAAGCGTAGTTTTGGTAAAGATACGCGTAGACAGGAATGCTATATGTTTTAGGTGTAAACTTACGCGTAGAACCCTAACTTACGCGTAAGAAATGTTACGCGTAGGAAAAAGAGTCCTTATGCGTAGAGTCTATGCGTAGGCATATATAGTCCTTACGCGTAAGGCTACTCGTAAGAGTTGACCTTAAGCGTAGGAGTCACTGTTTACGCATATCCTTCACAGGATACGCGTAGTCCATTGTAGAACCTTAAGCGTAGAAGCTACGCGTAAGACAAGTCTTACGCATAACCAGCTACGCGTAAGGTAATCCTTATGCGTAGATAATCAAATGACCTTGATTCTGAATTCTAAGCGTAGCAATCCTGAAATAAATTTATCAAATCATCAATATTAACACATACAAACATTTTATCATCAGATCATGGCAATAACATTTGTTACACAGTTATGCGTAGAATTGCATACGCGTAGACTAAACCCTAGATCTACGCGTATGGATTCTAGCCGTAAATTATGCACCATTTAAATTCTGGTAGTTCAAGAGTGTTGGTATAGTCATTAGGCTAAGTTATAACATCCAAATTGTTGTGAATCAAGAATACCCAAAGTTTATAAGCTTTAAACCCTAGTTTCGAATTGATGATCAATTCGTGTTTCTGGGTGGCCATAGACTTAGGAAATCATCAATTTAACAACTCAAGAGCATAAAACAACAATCTTTTTAACCAAGACACTTCACATTTAGAAACACCCAAATCGACTAATAAACCCTAGTTTTTAAAACTCATCAATTTTGAGTTTCTGGGTGGATTTTGATGGTAAAAATGTTATCCTTGATGCTTAAGAAACGTTTTGAGACAAACCATTTTACCCCAAACATACACACAATGATTGTGTGTTCATACGCTTATGCGTAGAACACATAATCACGCGTAAAAATCGTTTTAGCCATAGGATTTGAATGAGATTAAATACCTATGCTTAGAAACATGTTTTACACAAGAAACTACTTACAACTTGATGATCAAAAGCACGGTTTTGTTGAGAGATTATTAGGCGTAGGATCTTTTTGAGGTTAAGAATGCAAATGAGAAGTGAAAGGTTTAGGTGGAGAGGATTATTTATTAAAATAGACTTTATCATTTTGACATTTTTTGGTCCCTCCACCTTTTCCATTTTCATTCAAAGCTTTTTAACTTCCTAATTTTGTTACCAAATGAAGTTTTTAGAAAAGAACCTTGACGACACTCCCCCTCGACTTGAGAAAATAATGAAAGGTTGTTAATTAAAGTCCGAGGAGTGTCTTTGAACCAGGAAATGTACCACCATTTGTAAAAGAATCAACCGAGATGTGATAACATGCAAGTACACAGATGTTTTGAAACAGTTAATGGATTATTTTCTCCCCCTCAACACTTGATCGGAAAAATACTGAATTTTGAAAGATTAAAGTGTTGACGGAAGAAATGTACTTGCCATGTTGAAAGAAATATAGATTAGAAGAATATTTTTGTTGTTTTATCGGATTTTATATTTTTGTATTTTGTTTTTGAAAATTTATTTACAAAAGAGGTTTTGGTGTTTGACAGGTTTTTAAGACTGTTTTAAGAGGTCATCCAATTCCTCTTGAGTCAAACACCTCATACCAATTCGGTGGACCAACTCATTAAACCTAGCGGGAGGCAAGGCTTTGGTGAGCAGATCTGCCAATTGGTATTCAGTACCCACAAAGTATAGTTCAACGGTACCCTGTTCTACGTGGTCCTTGATGAAATGATAGCGTAGATCGATGTGCTTTGATTTCGAGTGCTGGACTGAGTTGCACGAGATTGCAATGGCACTCCGATTGTGGCAGTACATCGGGATTCTGTCAAATACATAACCATAGTCTTTGAGTTGTGTTCTCATCCAAATGACTTGAGCACAACACGCGGACATGGCTACATATTCTGCTTCAGTTGATGACAGCGATGTACAATCCTGCTTCTTTGATTGCCAAGACACCAGTTTATCACCGAGAAATTGTAGAGCTCCTGAAGTACTTTTCCTTGAGTCTAAGCATCCTGCGTGATCAGCGTCTGAAAAAGCGATTAGTTCAAAACCAGAATCCTTCGGATACCAGATCCCCAAATTAATGGTTCCCTTTATGTATCGGAGGATTCTTTTAGCCTCAGAGAGGTGGGTTTCAGTTGGTCGCGACTGATAACGGGAGCATAGATAAACGGCAAAGACAATATCAGGTCTGCTAGCTGTTAGATACATGAGGGACCCAATAATACTTCGGTATTTGGTGGGGTCAACTAATTTCCCATGTAAATCAGCATCTAGCTTCTTGGTATGAGCCATTGGTGTGGCATAAGTATCACAGGTATTCATTCCAAATTTGTTTAACAGTTCAAGGGCATATTTGGACTGACTCAAGAAAATACCACGGGGTGATTGATGAACTTGCAGTCCTAGAAAGAACGTAAGTTCACCCATCATGGACATTTCAAAATTTTTCTTCATGAGTTTTGCAAAAGCGATTGAAAACTTTTTATGTGTTGACCCAAAAATGATGTCATCCACGTAAATTTGAACAATTAAGATGTGTGCCCCGTGATATTGTATGAAAAGAGTTGGGTCAACCGGGCCTTTGGTGAAATTATTGGCAATGAGGAAAGATGATAGCTTATCGTACCATGCCCGAGGGGCTTGTTTGAGACCATAAAGAGCTTTGTTCAGTTTGTAGACATGGTTCGGGAACTCAGGATCAACGAATCCATCTGGTTGGCTGACATAGACCGTTTCTTTAAGTTGCCCATTGAGAAACGCCGTTTTGACATCCATCTGATAGACCGTCATGTTCATGTGAGCCGCGAACGCGAGAAATATCCGAACAGCCTCAAGACGAGCAACCGGAGCAAAAGATTCTTCAAAGTCTATCCCTTCTTCCTGACGATAACCCTTAGCAACTAGCCGTGACTTGTTTCGGATGACATTCCCTTCAGCATCCAATTTGTTTTTCCAAATCCATTTTAGACCAATGACGTAGACCCCTGTTGGTCTTTCAACCAGTTCCCATACTTCAAGTCGTTTGAATTGGTTGAGTTCTTCTTGCATGGATTCAATCCAGTTGTCTTTTGTCATTGCGTCTTTAATGTTTTTAGGTTCTGATTGGCAGACAGTGAGTGCATAAATGCAGTGTTCACTATCTGAGTGAAGACGTTGTCTCGTAACGACTGGTTGATTCGGGTTGCCAATGATGTTAGCCAGAGGATGGTCTTTTGTCCATCTATGTGTAGAGGGTTGATGTTGGTATACATTGTGCAGATTCTGAGGATTCAAATGGTTTGTTGAAGAT
Source organism: Chrysanthemum seticuspe (assembly GCA_019973895.1). Lineage (NCBI taxonomy): Eukaryota > Viridiplantae > Streptophyta > Magnoliopsida > Asterales > Asteraceae > Chrysanthemum > Chrysanthemum seticuspe. The sequence goes on from BPTQ01000006.1 coordinate 241,543,230, forward strand.
TCCGCAACATCTGGTGCAGCAGTCTCATTTGCAAATGGATTGAAGAACGCATTTGGATCAAAATCTGCGGGTGGGGGTACTTCATTCAGAATATCATCAGCTGGTTCATCATTGTTGGAAGCGGTGTGTTCAACTGTTGTGTTGGAGTCAATTGGTGTAGGTGCATCTTCAACAGTAGTTGTTGTAGCAGGTGTATCAGGTATAGGAATATTATCAGGTTGTGCAGCGGAAACAGCGGATACACCAGGAGCACGTTCATCAATATCGTCACAGAACAGAGGAGCAAATAACCTTTCCATTTGTTGACGAGTTAGCTGAGGGCTTTCTTCAGCTGATGATGGGGGTTGAGGGAAGTTTAAACGGTTGTGACCGGGTTCTAAGCTGTTATACTCAGAAGCCATTTCCGTGAGTTCATCGAAATGAGCATGAATCGTTTCCATTACCTCCTTAGTTCGACGATTCCAGATTCGGAAACCTTTAGAATTGTCACAGTATCCAATAAAGACTCCAATATCAGCTTTTGCTTTGAGCTTTCCAAAATCATCACGATCATTATTCGGATAGCAAAGGGATCCAAATACATGAAAGTGTTTGAGGTTCGGTTTGTAGTTGTGGACAAGCTCAAAAGGTGTTTTGTTGTGGCGTTTTGTGATCATAGAACGGTTTTGAGTATAACATGCAGTAGATACAGCTTCTGCCCATAAGTAATCTGGAAGTTTAGCATTGATTAACATTGTTCTTGTAGCTTCCACTAACGTTCGGTTTCGTCTTTCAACAACTCCGTTTTGTTCAGGTGTCCGTGCAATAGATGTTTGATGCTGAATTCCCACTTTCTCATAAAATTCACGAAGGGTTTTGTTAACAAATTCAGTTCCTTTGTCTGTCCGAATAATCCTGACGGTGTTGCGGAGCTGAACCTGTATCTTTGTGAGAAAGGTGATGATCATTTGTGGAGCTTGGTCTTTGCTACGAAGAAAATAGACCCAAGTCCATCGTGAGTAGTCATCAACAATTACTAAAATGTAGCGTTTGCCATTGATCGTTTGCACGCGCATCGGGCCACACAAATCCATGTGAAGAAGATGAAGCACATGCTGAGAGCTGTGTTCCACCTTTGAAGGAAAATGAGCACGAGTGCTTTTCCCTTGTTCACATGCTGAGCAAAGGTGATCTTTTGAATACCGGAATCGTGGGAGTCCTTCAACTAGTTTGTGTCGAGAAAGGTTGGTGATGGTTTGAAAGTTTAAATGTGATAGACGACGGTGCCATAGCCATGATTTTGTAGATGTTGCCTTTGAAAGTAAGCAAACGGGAGAGGAAGCAACCATGTCTTGCATAGAGATAGTGTAGAGACTAGAATTACGCGAGCCAGACATTAGGTCGTTTCCTTGTAGATCACGAATGAAACAAGTTTTCTCCCTGAAAGCAACCTCCAAATCTCCATCACAAAATTGACCTACTGAAAACAGATTGTGACCGAGGCCTTCCACATAGTAAACCCTGCTGATTTCGATGTTCCCATTAACATAATCTCCGTAGCCCATGATGGCTGCGAAGTGATCGTTCCCGAATCTGACAGTGCCAATGAACTTTGCAATAAAGTTTGATAACAGTTTAAGGTTGCCTGTCATGTGTCGGGAACATCCGCTATCAACAATCCAGAGAATGATCTGTATCACCTGCATTACACACAGACGACACAGATGGAATAGAAGTAGATGTAGAACCCAAAATGTTAGAGGGTTCCAAAGCAGGTATATCAGATATACACACATTCATAAGTTTAGGAATCCATTTAAATCCTAGTGTGTTATATATCCATTTTTGCCATCTATAACTACTCTTTGCTTTAGTCTTAGTGAAAGAACTAGGTGGTACAACATTCTTGGGAGGTGAAGCGGGAGCTACTGTGATAGCAATGGTTGTCTTAGAATCTAAAGATGGTGGTTTACCAAGCACAGACTTAGAATGATTAGTGAGCCTAGAGGTATTCCAATTCTTAGGATTCCGTAATCTAGAGATGATAGCTTTAGCAACACATTTGTCATGACACTCAGAATTCATATTCTTTTGACAAATATCACAAGGTGCATCAGACTGAATATCAAAGGTACTCAATGGTTTAGCATTCGTTACATCACTATTTCTATTACATTTGCCGGACGCAACATCTATAGTGGAAGTAACTTGAGTTTTATTCAGATTCCTAGGGTGTTCTTCTACTTTAGCATTCCTTATTGATCTTTTCTTAGGTCGCAACTTCCTATTCTTCGTTTGAGTGCTCCTAGGCTGTGAAGTGCGGACGTTTGGAAAAGGTGCAACTATTCCTGTTTCAGTAGAGGGAAACACATTAGCAACTTGTGATTTGGCAGTAGGAATTCTATGTTCACGATTACTAAGTGTGACTGGTACTAATCTCTTAATCACAGTAGGCGGGAGTTGTTCATACTTTCCTAACATTTCCCGTAACTTAGAGATGGTGTGAATCAGATCTTGATTTTCAGAACGAATATTACCAGCAAAATTCATGACATCTCTAGTGTGAGCCAGATAGTGATCAAGTTCATTAGATGCTTCATCTCGAGTCTTTTTGAGTAAATCAAATATGACACCATATTCCTGTTTAACTTTTAAAAGTTCTTGTTCATATTTTGAGATTTGACTTTTCAAAGACACGTTTTGATCATCCAGATGCTCAATTTTAGTATCAGAAGATTTTGCACTCAATTGAGCGATTTTCTTTTGAAAACTAAGTTGATGGTTGTGAATATCTTTTTCACACCAATGTAGACGTCGTTTTGTATTGTAAATTTCCGTGTGTAATCGTTTATTTTCAGCTTTTAAAGACTCGATCTGAAGCACATTATCGGTGTTTTCAACAGTAACAACAGTGTCAACAGTATCAGCAGAGATATGATCAGATGCATATGGCAACGAATAGAATAGCACAACATTATGGATATCAGCACAGATAACATCTTCCAAGAGTCGATCAACATCTTTTCTCAACAGTTTCTTTTTGCGTTTTGTGTTAGTAATAGATGTTTCTGTTTTCTCGAAAACGTTTTTCATTACCCCAAGTTCCTTATGAAAATCCTTTTCCCAGGCAATTGCACAACTTTTCAAGTTTTTAACATTAGGTAAAAGATTTTTCTGAAAAATGTCTCTTTGTTCTCGCGCCAGAGGCGATTGAAAATGTTCAACTTTTATTTCAGATCGATATTCTATCTCATGTTGTAAAATTTTGAGGTCAGCCATGAAAATGTCAAAATATCGAAGTATTTTTCGATCTTCAGGTTTTGAGTTTACTTCACTAATGGAAGGTAAAGGACCATAAGTTTGTGCAAAGTCTGTTTTGGGATTGACAATAGAAGACTCAGGTGTTTTGATGATAACCCTTGGTGTGTTAGTAGAATCCGTTGGTGTGACGAAAGTGACCGCATTTTTGTAATTAAAAGGTTTGTTGTAAACAACATTTTTTAATTTTGATCGACTCTCGTCTTCTGCATCTAATTCCTCTTGACGATGGTATTCAACAACATTCCTTACAGTATTATCAATTTTGTATTGTGCACTGGAAACTTCAGGAGTTGGTTTGAATGTTTTTAGTGAAAGCTTTGGTTTGTAATCAGCTAGATTTTTTCCATATCCATTAGGATTAGGTTTTAAGGTAAACTTTTCAATAGCTGTTACGGATTCACCATGTTTGTAAACAACAGTTTTAAACTCTTTAAGTTTGTTTTGCAAACCGAGAATTTCTGCAAGAAGGTCATCTACCCGATTCGTTGAATGCTTTTTGTATGCGGAGAACTGTTTTTGACAATTTAACAACTCAGCCTTAGCATTTTGATTTTCCAAGGTGAGAGCGTTAATTTGCTTTTTATGTTCATGTTTCAGTTGTTCTAATTCGGACAATAAAGCATTCTTCGAGGCGGCTAGATCACGCATCTGTCTCTATAAATATTTTTCGTTTTGATGAGATTTTGCAAAAGCGGCTTCAAAACCTTTTTCACGGTTTTCTTGAGTTTTGAAAAAGTTGAGTTGCATTTGTAAACATTCAAAATCCTTGGTTAACAGTGCATTTTTGCTTTTTAAGGATTGATTTAATGCATAACATTCCTCCATTTTGATTTTATTGTCTTGAATTAACCGAGCAAAATCCGGGTGAGGCAACAGATCATCTTGTTCAACGTGAGTCTCAACATGATCATTCTTTAGATCCTCAAGTACGACCACGGAGTCAATTTGATTATCAAGGGAGACCATAAGGTCATCTTGATCGTCAAATGTAACTACAGGGTTAACTTGAAAATCATCAGAAGAAGATGTAGAAGACTCATTTTGAACAGTCTGATCCGTGCCGGATTCAGATATTGGCGGAGATATTAGTTCAGATATGATGATGGTTTGTTCGGGTACCTGAGACAAGCCATCAGTGTCATACACTGGGCCTGAATCACTCATGTGTAGCTCATGCATATTAGCCATCAACATAACAGCTGCATTAGCCTGCAAGTCCTCCATATCATCATCTGAGTCTGCATCTGCCATAAAGCTCTGTTCTTTGTTTGTGAGAGATCCACCGGCTTCATCCTTAAGAGCCAAAAGTAAGGCCTCTTTGAAATAAGCACTGCCCCTATTCCTTGGCTTTGGGCATGCATTAGCCAGGTGTCCCTTCTCATTGCAGTTGTAGCATCGAAGACCATTTAACCGATTCTGAGCATTTCCCTGTTCCACCACTTGAGCTCTGTTGTTATTCCTACCCACAGCATTAAACCCTTTACCACCGCTCATCTGACGACCATAATCACGATTCTGAACTTCAACACGTCCATTGTTCACAACAGCTTGAGTCCGTGTGTTAGATGAGGAACGAAGACGATTGTTGGATTTGTTGGTGTAACGGCCAAAAGCATTAGCAATCATCACAAATCCTTGTTGCAATGCTTCGAATGGATCGATTTCCTCAGTAGCTTCACTGACATATGCTTGAGCATTGTTGCTGTATGGGACCAATTGATTTTGTTGAGGTTGAGGTTGTTGCTGTGAAGGTGTGTTGGAAGCAGTTGGTTGAGTTGCTGGTTGAGAGGGATAATTCTGTTGAGCATACAAGGCAAGTTGTTGATTGTCCGGTTGTGATTGTTTAGCAATTTGAGCACGAAGAATCCGTTCCCGATCAACTTCCTTCTCATGAGGCTTCAAGTAATCGTACAACAATCCATAAGTAGAATGATGCATATTCTTCGCTTGACGGAGAAAAATGACATACTTCTCCCATTCTGGACCAAGACTACTCAGGAACTTATTATTCACTGCTATTCTTGGCATGATGATGTTGTGTTTATCCAAATCATTGATGATGTCTGAAAATCGGTGATGATATGACTCAAGTGTCTCTCCAGGTTCAATCATGAAGTGTTCATACGCCAAGTAAATTTTGGATTCCAAATCCTCCTGATTGAGTACAGATCCTTCCATAAGAAGACGAATATGATCCCACATTTTTTGTGCAGTCTTTTGAGCATCAACACTACGAAGAATTGGGTTTGGTAATCCTAAGAGGATGTATTCCATTGCAAGTTCATCAGCTTCATAGTGTAGAAGTTCTGTAGCATTTAGATCTGCAACAGTAGCAATGTTGATTTGTTCATCTCTTGGTGGAACAGCAGTTGGATCTCCGGGTATAGTGACAGTAGGCATCTCAAATGGACCTTCTAAGATAACCTTCTTTAAGAACTTTCCGTGTGGCTTCTTCAGATCACAGAACCTAAAGAACCTTATCACCCATTGATCGTAGTTTCCTGGAGTGAGCATTGGAGGTCTATCAAGTGATCCAGCTTCATGAATTGATTGTTGGCTGCTTAAAGCTTCACACATCTTTGCAAACCAAGTGGGTTCCTTCATAGTGCTTCGTGATGGATGTTGATTGAAATCGTTTGTGTAGGGTAGAGTTTGAAGACTTGGTGGTGGTTGAACCATTTGTGGTTGTGGAATTGCACCAAGTTGTGGAGTATGTTGCTGATTAAATTGTTGTTGATAAATGGCTTGTTGTTGATTCCATTGTTGATGTTGTGGAGTTAATTGTTGTTGTTGTTGATGATTATAAGTGTGAGGGAAGTAGTTAGAGTATGGTGGTTGAGACATGATGATAAACTTGTGTAGTAAGAATGGATCTTTGTAGTCGAATGAACCTTTGTTGATGAAGTATCCTTAGGCGTAGAAATGACAAGAACCAAGTAGCACTTATGCGTAAAAACACCAAAAGTTACGCGTAACAAGAATAGTTACGCGTAGGATTTAGCTTACGCGTAAGTAGGAAAAAAAACTAAAGTTACGCGTAAACAGTAAGTTAGGCGTAGAAAGTTAGGCGTAGGATTACCTTATGCGTAGGACTAAGTCTACGCGTAAGATGAATCTTAAGCGTAAGATTTTCTACGCGTAAGCTTTATGCTTAAGCGTAAGATTAGGGTTTTATCCCAAGTGATCTTTTACACTTCACAGTGCAAAAGATATCCAAAGTCGACGTATTTTCAGACTTATCCAAGTAAGAAAACACGGAATAAACCAGAAAATTGAAGATCAAACCAAGGAAAGTCTTACGCGTAATTTTAGGGTTTTGTTACGCGTAAGATTACTCGTAACTGTGATTCTAACCAAATGTGTTTCTAAACCAGTTTTTGTGTGTTGAAATAGCTTCAATAACACCAAAATAACACAAAAGTGTGAAACTTGATGATCCAAAGCACTTAAAACGGTTATGCGTAGGATAACACACGCGTACAAAAACAAGCTTAAAAACAAGGAAAAACACGTAAAGTTCCAAACTTTTTGCCAAAAACCAATAGTTTAACACCTAATAACGTTGAAAGTACAAGAATCTTGGATTCAAAAGTGTAAAAAATCAGTTTTTAAGCGAACCAAAGATTGTGTTATCTTTACGCGTAAGACCCAAATCAAAACTTCAAAAACAAACGAGTACACCCAACTATTTGGCGATTGATACCACTGTTAGGTCACTAGTTTTACAACACAAGCTTATAGAGAACAAGTTATCACGCACACACACACGTAATACTAAACACGGTTAAGGCAAAGAGAGTATGTGAAAAGAAAACTTGAACAACCAACCCTCAAATGAGGGTTTACAATAGTTTATATAGGCAAGGAGCTAGGGCAACACTCCCTCTCCTTCCCTATTCCTTATTGGGCTTGGGCCTCAGCTTATGGGCCTTCTACATAAGCTGGACCTTAAACAAACATAAAGGCCAGAATAAAGCTACCTATTACATATGAAATATAAATACTTGAAATACTGTTTAGGAGTGATTCCAACACCTCTTAAAGGCGAGATCACCACCTCTTGAAGTCGAGCAAGCTCAAGTCCATGAGTTGCCATGCTTCGTCATCATCAAGACTATTGAGGTTCTCTTGTTGATACTTCTTTCTTCCTCCATAGAAGTGTTGTGTCCAAGGCATTAGTGAAGGGTGCCAAAAGAGTCAAGACGAAAGCATTAGTGAAAGGTGCTTAACGTCCGTGTCTAAAGCATTAGTGAAGAATGCTAAAGGAGTCAAGACAAAGGCATTAGTGAAAGGCGCCAAACGTCCGAGTCAAGGGCATTAGTGAAAGATTCCTAGAAGTCAAGTCAAGTGGCATTAGTGAAGGATTCCAAGGTTGTATACTCGATGAGGTGCATCGATATACAAATAGAGATAGGTTGCATCCAAGGATATTGATATCATTGATGGTGTTGTAATAAGAAGTTGGTCTCCTTTGGGGTTAGGTGTTGTGTAGTGTTGGGTAGTAGTTCCTCCATCGTAATGGAACTTAGTACTTAGCCTAGTACCGGATAAAGGGTAGGCGAGGTTGTGATAGGTGTGGTTCTACCTTGTGGAAGAACCCGGTGGTTAGCCTAGTACCGGAAAAAGGGTAGGCGACGTTGTGAAGGCTTCTCCGCCATAAGGAGTTGGTGTCGTGTAGTGATTACGAACTCTCGAGTAGGTAACTCGGGGAGTGGAGTAGGGCAAGGAAGGTGTCCTTGTAGCCGAACCACTATAAATAATCGTGTCGTGGTTATGTGCTTCTTACTCTTTATTTTTCATTACACATTTATATATCTGTCTATCAATGTCCAACATACACATCCAAATAGATTGACATAAGTCGATCTAAATATTTTAAAACAAAGTTTTTTATTGGTAATACTATTCAACCCCCCTTCTAGTTTTTCACAAGCTCCATGGGTATGGGTCATGGGTCTTGGATATTATCCATCCTATTACATATTATATTACAACAATATATGTATTACAACATTTTATGTAAATGACCAAATGTATATACTTTGCAAAACAACATGTATTCTTATAATTTTACTTATAATAACTTTATATTTGTTATCAACAAAACATAACGAGATCGCTAAATATAAACAAACATTTTTACGGTTTATTTGTATTAACAATCTCCCCCTTTTTGTTGATGACAAAACATAAAGTTATGGTGAGTAAAACTTAAGATTAGATGTACGTTTTGAAAGTGTATGTGAGTTTTACTTCTTCTCCCCCTTATTGTTGAAACAAAAAGTGAGTCGAGTAAATAAATGGTGGAAAAACATGATCCACAAAGCACTAACTCCCCTTTGACGGTAGCTCCCCCTAGAATAGGGCGCCAAGTGAGAAAATATAATGCATACAAAAGAAATGTTAGTAATAACATGTAATATAATCTTGTATAAAACGACAAACAAGATAGAAATCCAAGGTACGTAAACAAAGCCTTGTAATAAAATATCAAAATGTAGTGGTATATATGCCACATACAAATGTAAAACTAAGAACAAGGGTTTGTTCTTTAAAATGACTTAAAAGAAGAAAAATAGAGAAAATATTATTATCGTTCCTTCCGTGCTTGCATAGGAGTTAATTATGAAAGTTTTGGTAAGTGATATGGTTGAGAATGAACCGCATTTCATCCCTAATTTCCATTATGATATCCCTAGTGGATTGGCAATGTTCGCACAAGAGATAGTGAGGGAGGTGTAGGTGGATGGTCTCCGAGTGGGTTTGATTTTTGGAGTGCGGAATAGGTGGTGTAAGTGTTGGAAAATATGGATCAAAGTCCATGATGTTGGTGATTGGTGGTGGATAAGAGCCTAGATGTTATTTTAAGTGATGGGTGGTAGAGGTGGTGATGTTTCAAGCTCTTTGAAGAAGGTATTTGGAGATGTTGGAGGTGTTAAAAATACTAGCTCTTTTGGGTTTATGTTGGAGGCTAGTTGGGTAGATTTTGATGGTTGGGATGGAGCGGGTGGTGGATAGACAAGCGTAGTGGAATTATTTTTGGAGTCTTAAGGAGTTCCGCTAAGGTGATTTAAGTGTCAAGTTGAGACTCGGTTGGTGAATGTGGTGGTGAGTTTTTAGGAGATGATGAAAGTGCTATATAGTAGTCATTTGGTGGAGAATGAGTAGTTGGTGATGGGCTATTTGACAAGGGTTTAGCTAAGCAATAAGGCCGGATGCTAATCCGTGCGGTTTTCCTAGTTTTTAGTGGTGGTGGTATTACGGAAGGTGCTAGGATGAAGTTTCGGATTTCTTGAAAAGGGTTGTTTTCACTAGATAGTTCATCATTGTTTAAGGATCTTTTGGGTGACATGATGATGATTTTTTGAGAGGTTGAAAGTGATGGATATGCAAGCATTTTGGAACTTTATTTATAGAACAAATAATGCATTACAATGAATGCTAAAACCAAAATATGGACTATAATCTAATTCTTAGATATGAATTTAAGGCACGTGATCATGAGAGCACAAGCATTAAGTAACATATTCATTAGTGATAAAGATAGAATGTTGAAAATTTAAAAGTTTCAAGCCAAAATAAGAAAACAAATAAGAGATAAAATTGGCTACTGTGACACGGTTCCCACGGATCTGATCCTTCAGGGATCCGTCCAGCGTAAATGCTGGGATCCACAGAACTGGTGTTCTCAGGCAGCTGAAAATTTTGTTTTTGGAAACAATAGTGTCTAGTGTGTACCTATATGAAAACCATATGGAGTTGCGGTTATTGATGCAGGTTTTACTGACCAGGTCTTAATATTTATAGTGTCTCGCTATACCTATGGTCTACCCTAATGCACTAACGGGCAGTGTACCCGGTCGTGTATAGTGTAGTAAATGGTAAAGCCGAGGTCGTCCCAAGAGCTATGTGTGTCGGATAATTACTAAGTCTAATTGTCATAGAATATAAATGGTTTGATATGGTTTTAATTAATTAAACTACGAATGCAGAATATAAAAGCAATTATATGGTAGAAAGGAAATCAATAGAGGAATAGTGGTGCTAACCTAGTCAATCCTCCTAACTAGTTATGTCTACGTCTACCTACTTCCAATTACTTCAGGTGGGGTCAAATTTGAGAGGACAGCATTTGGTCAATTCGCCCTAACCTATCAGCAAAGATGCAACCACAGGAGAAATCAGGTGCACCGTCATAAGTCCTGTTGTTCCTGGTCCCCTAAGCCGAGTCATTAAGTACCGCTACATGCTAGATTCTAAATAGTGAGTGCCCGGCCGTTAGGAACTTAGACACTACACCCCCCAATTCTTAAGTTCATCCAAACGATAGGTGATCAGTTGGTCAAATTGCACAAGTAGAAAGGCTCGTCAGTTGGTCATATCTTACTCTTCCCATCTCAGTCCGCTCACCTAGGGTCAGTTGGTCATATCTCATAGGCAATTGGCCTCTACCGCCATTCAAAACTACCGAACCAGGGGTGACTACCAAAGAACTATGCATGCATACACTTAGAAATAATTGTACGGAAGTAAAGGTAAACGCAAACAAAACATTTACGGAATCATAACTAGGCTAGCACCAAAGGATGCTTAGCCACTCATATTAATCATGCACCTTAATTCAATATTCAAAGGTATGAAATACATGAATTAAAAGTAAAATAAATAATAAACGCTAAAGCTTATCGTAATGGTGTGACTTCTCCCTTGGAAACAGCTCCGTATGCTTCCCTAGACCTTCCTTGAGTATTTTCCCACGTTCTCAGTGTATTGTGTGTGGAATGGGATGGATAGAAATGTTGGAATTCATGGGTATTTATAGGCCAGGTCTGGGTTACGGCGTAACCAAAAGATGAGTTACGCCGTAACCTTCGTAAATGCACTAGATCTGCTAGTTACGGCGTAACCTTATAAGTGGTTACGCCGTAGTCTTCAATAATCCTGGTTACGTCGCAAGTGATGTAGTAGTTACGGCGTAAGTATCCACGGCGTGGAACCTCTTTTGACCTAATGGAGTTACGTCGTAATCTTTGGAAGGAGTTACGCCGTAACCTCTTGATGAGTTGGACTTCGGGGTCACGCAATAGTTACGGCGTAATGTGAGAGATGAGTTACGCCGTAACCTCTTCAAAATAGGCATACTGTGATAAATCCTTAGTAATGTTTCCATTTCCGCGTCTCTTTAGCTCCGATGCTCGCAATTTACCTGAAAGTGTAAAACGATGGAAAACAAGCGTAAATCCATATAAATGATATAAATAACGAGCATTAACGGGGGAAATTGACACTTAATAATCAGGACTATTTGATGTTATCAGTTATCTTAACTCTTTTAAAGAAAAAAAAAATAAACATAGAAGTGAAAAAGTACATATGTATATATTTACGTGAGATAACCCGAAGACTCCTTAATTCACTTTTGCTTGATTGAATGTACCCGAAAACACATATTAGTTATGTATTCCCTTTAGCATTCAAAAGACATGAGATGCAATGAAAAAGGTTTTTACTTTGCATTAATGATGAAAAGAAAAAAAAAATGTTTGTCCTAGACGTGAGAGTGATTTAAGGAAAATGATACAGAGACAAATATCTTTTAGAAAATATTTCGAAGAATCTCTTGTATAGAAAATATCTTGAGTTTTGAAAATAAATCCCCATATTGTTTGTGAGTTGTGTGAAATAGAGATCCTAGACTCAGAAGAGAAGGTAAAGCAAAAGTTTACGTACCTTGTAGAATGAAAGTATTTCAAGAAGATTGTTCCATATGACCAAGACCTAGATGAAGCAAGTTGAATTGCTCCCGCTTCAATGGTTTGGTGAGGACGTCGGCTATGTTGTCTTTGGATCTTTCTCAATCTAAATGTTTCCTTTTTGAACATTGTCTCTTAAGAAGTGATGACGGATCTCTATATGCTTGGTACGAGAATGCAACACCGGATTTTTGCTAAGATCTATAGCACCTTTGTTGTCGCATAAAATGGCAATGTCACTTAGATGGATGTCGTAGTCAACTAACGCTTGTTTCATCCATAGTGCTTGTTGGCATGATTTGCCGGCGGAGACATATTCGGTTTCGGTAGTTGCGATGGCTAATGCCATTTGTTTCTTTGAGAACCAAGATGTTAAGCAACACCCCATGAAAGTGCAAACCACACTTGTACTCTTTTGGTCAACATAATCACCTGCATGGTCAGAATCTGCATATACTATAGTTTCTACCCCCGTCCCCTTGGGATACGATAATCCCAATTGAGTTGTACCCTTAATATATCTAAATTCACTTTTGACGGATTCTAGATGTGAAGTTTTAGGGTCTTCTTGAAACCTAGCACAAAGACATACACTAAACATGATATCCGGCCGACTAGCCGTGAGGTAGAGAATACTACCAATCATGCCACGGTATTTGGTGTTATCTACGGATTTACCGTCTTCATATTTGGTGAGTTTGGTATCGGATGACATTGGTGTTCTTATTGGTTTTGACTTCTTCTAATCCGAATTTCTTTAGCATTTCTTTTATGTATTGGGATTGATTAAAGAAGATACCATCTTCTAGTTGTTTGATTTGTAGACCAAGAAAGAAACTTAATTCTCGCATCATACTCATTTCAAACTCATCATGCATGATTCTTGATAAATCATAACACATATCTTGACAAGTAGATCCGAATATAATATCGTTCTTGTATATTTGAACAATAATTATTTGTGATTCCTTTTTTTTTGTAAAAAGTGTATTGTCAACTAACCCCATGGTATAGTTATTTTTGATTAAATATTATTTGAGTCTATCATACCAAGCTTTTGGGGCTTGTTTAAGACCATAGAGAGCTTTTTTTAGTTTGTATATGTGATTAGATTTTTTGAAAGCGATAAAGCGGATAATAAAAAGATTGAAAAAGAACAATTTTAAAAAAAAATCCGAGAGCTCCAACCGATCGGCTAGATAACCAGCCGATTCGGCTGAACCTTCAAACCAAAATTTATGTGTTTTTTTTTAGGTCGAACACACACTAATACTAACTACCTCAAACAAATCAAAATACATAAAAATCAATTCAAATCCCCGAAAGTGGCGCCAAAAACTTGATGTGCTCTATTGTGTTCAAGTTTTAAATTTATAAACATGATTTACCGGATAATTATATTTAACACATACGAGTAAGTATACTCGTCCGTGGTATTAAAGGTGGGTAAGTCGAGATCATCCCAAAGGATTTGTGGTGATTTGATTTGTTTAAGACAAAAAGGTTTGTCAAGCCTCCTGCGTAAATGAGTTATTCTAGCAATCAATTAAAGAAAACATATACTTGTGTGCAAGTCATATCCAATTGTATAGAGTGTTCATGGTTGTTTGGTGTAAACTTGAAGTGATGCAAAAATCGTAAGCACATGATTTACAATCGATGGTTAATGTCATGAAAAATCATTCTTAAGAATACAATCATATAGCTAATCCTTTCGGCCTATTAACCAATTTGATTATTCTTTTAAAATCCATTTGTTTGAAAATGATTCTTATCTAACTTGTTCTTAGGAACCCTTTCGACCATTTTCGTGATGATGTCATTTCAAGTCCATTTCAATAAGTAAATATGACGAGTGTCATACTAGTTCGTGAACTAAGGTTTTGGAATAAAAACATTAAGAGAAATCCTTTCGGCGTTTTATATTTAAAATGTTAATACCAACTAATTAAGCAAGACTAGATGTTATCTCAACAAACTCATTTGTTAATACAAATAACCGTAAAAACGTTTATTTATATTTTACGATCTTCTAATGTTTTGTCGATAACAAACATAAAATCATTTTAACGAAACAAATAAAATACGTAAATGGTTTGAACTAATAGTTTCTAACATACTCACATTTTCACATAAAACACTAAAACAAGTATAAGTGATTTTATGATTTAATATTACATATGTACAACAACTAGTGTTTACATATTTGGGTAAAATATACACATAACTAGTATGTAGTATATTGGGTAATATAAATGGGTAGAAACTTAAGTATCATAACCCATTGGGCAAATACATTTAATGTAGTTGGGTACAACCCAAAGCCCATGACCCATGGAGCTTGACCCATAACCCATTGCATGACATCATGCTTATATCATATATGGATAATGTCCTTAACCCATGGTTTTGACCCATACCCATGTGACTAGGTGCATTGCACTCAAGAGATACATTGTATCTAGCTAAAGACCCATGGATCAACCCATGACCCATGACCCATAACCAAAATACCCATGGGTAAAGAGGAGCGTCCCACGGATCCATAGCTTTACGCTAGACGGATCCCTTGTGGGAGGGATCCGTGGGATCCGGGGAACAGTAGATTTTTTCTTCTATAAATAGTGAGCCATTTCTTCATTGTTGCTCACCCCTTTCTAACATACTTTCCCCTAGAGTTGAAAACTCTCTAACCTCAGATCCAAGAGATCTATGTTTGTAGTTTTGTTTTTGTGTGATCTTCTAGGTTCCTCTTAAAGGCGAGCTCACCACCTTGAAGTCGAGCAAGCTCAAGTCCATGAGTTGCCATGCTTCCTCATCATCAAGACTACTGAAGTCTTCTTGTTGATGATTGTTTTTCTTTTCCTAAGAAGTGTTGAAGACATTTGTGAAAGGTGTCTCAAGTGTCAACACGAAGATATTAGTGAAGGGTATCTATCGTCCATATCATAAGCACTTGTGGTAGGTGCTTAGAAGTCAAGACTAGAAGCATTATTGAAGGGTGCTTAGGAGTCAAGACACAAGATATTAGTGAAGGGTGTCTTGAAGATCTAGTTAAAGGCATTAGTGAAAGGTGCCTTAGATGCACGTTCGATATGGTGTGTTTCGATGTACAAGATAGATTAGTACTAGATCCAAGGATATTGATATCCTTGATGATATTGTAAAAAGGAGTGGATCTCCTTTGGGATTAGTCGTTGGTGTAATGTTGGGTAGTAGTTCCTCCATTGCAATGGAACTAGGTACTTAGCCTAGTACCTAATAAAGGGTAGGCGACGTTGTGTAGGTGTGGTTCACCTTGGTGTGAAAGAACTAGGTACTTAGCCTAGTACCTTATAAAGGGTAGGCGACGTTGTGTAAGTGTGGTTCACCTTGGTGTGAAAGAACTAGGTACTTAGCCTAGTACCTTATAAAGGGTAGGCGACGTTGTGTAGGTGTGGTTCACCTTGGAGTGAAAGAACTCGGTGGTCAGCCTAGCACCGGATAAAGGGTAGGCGACGTTGTGAAGGCTTCTCCGCCATAAGGAGATTGGTGTAGTGATTACGAACTCTCGAGTAGGTGACTCGGGAAGTGGAGTAGGGCAAGGAAGGTGTCCTTGTAGCCGAACCACTATAAATACTCGCGTTGTGGTTTTGTGCTTCTTACTCTTATCCTTTCATTACATACTTATATATGTTTGTTTATCAACATCCAACACACAAATCTAAATAGATTGACATAAGTCGATCTAAATAGTTTAAAAGGAAGTTTTAATTGGCAAAACTATTCAACCCCCCCCCCCCTTCTAGTTTTCCACAATTGGCATCAGAGCTTCGTTACCAAGTTTCTTGAAGTATATTGTATTTTAAAAACTTGATACAATCCATGGTTAATTGAAAACTACAAAGAAGGTTTTTCATAAAAACAAACATCATGTCTTTTGAAACTATATGTTTGGATGTTGATTTGATAACAACATTTTTCTTATTCACTTTTTCATTTAATTGCACTAATCCTCTTTGTCATGTTGATTAGTCAAAGCTCACATCTATCAAGCCATAGGATTTGCTTGATAATAAAGATTACCTTCCCTAAGAAGGTATCTTGAGCACAAAGGAGCTGGAATTATCTTCTCACATTGGATGTGTCATTTGTAAAGACATTCCTAAGTGCATTTGAGGTATGACTTTCCACTTATCTCGAAATGATATTAGCTTAACAAATAAGTATGATTACCTAGGTATTTATTTGATTATCTTATGTGCATATACATGTTTTACATGTAGCTTCATTAGGAAGCTTTTTCTCACATACGTGTCACTCTTTCGTCTATAGTCGTGGTTTATAAAACTTATGTTTTATTTTATTTAATCATAAAATTATATCTTCTAATAATAAAACAAAAACACAAATATCAAAAATTTCTCTTTCCCCATAAAAACTCCCACCGTCCTTCATTCCAACAAATCTCCACCTTTTCAAATCTTCCAATTTCAAAAATTTCCTCTCATTCAAAACTTCATCTTCCTCTCTATTTCATCTCAACCGAAACCAAGAAGGACCGTCTTCAATATGGTTTACATCGCCCTCGTGCTCATCACCTTAACACTCATCGCACTTGTGTTCCCTATGATGAAGTTCACATACGGAGACATTTACTTTGTGTTGTTAATCTACATTGGGGTTATATACCCAATCCTTTGTATCATTCTAAGCATTGAAATGAAATATTATTAATAGTCTACTTTATCTAGGTTATTATTATCATAATGTGTTTGTAATTTCTCTTGATTTATATGTTTTGTACTCTTTCGTGATACATTAGAAGTCTTGTATGCATACTAAAAGAAAATATAGGCTAAAACACATATCATGGTACAAAACTGTAAAACCTATGTTTTTATCAAATCTGTTTCTGTTACTACAGATCCACGGATCCCGGCAAGTGTATTAGCCGAATCCCTTTTGAAAGGGAACCGTCCTACAGGAAAATTTTTTTTCATGCAAAATAAGAACCACTTTCTTTCTAAAAGTAATATTCCACTAGAATGTCAAAACCATAAGTTAGTTAAGTGTCAATGTTGATAAAAAAAACCATTGTTAATAAAATCTAGTAAAAACATTAGATAATCATTGGTCGACCACAAAACATCACTTTCTATTAACTCATCATTTCTACAGGTTCAACTATGACGCATGAATATGAGTTTGATTTATCACTCACTAGTGTCTACACTCCGAACATCTCTCTTGAACCCAACACATCTGGCAATCATGTCCGTGGGTTCAATAATCTCGAAAACCGTCACTTCCACGAGGACATACTGTAGACACCTCTCTACAATTTGAAGAAGGTATCAATACCTCCTTCCGAGCCATAAGACTAGAATGTCTTCTTGAAATCAATGAGAAGATATGTCCAATGTTCATAATGGAATTCTTCCGTCAAGTTGAACTCGTTCATAACGAGGATCGCTCACTATCTCTTTGGTTTTATATCAAAAACCAAAAGTTTACTTTAACCCTTGGGCATTTTGCTCACATCCTCCGGATTCCAAATCACGGACAATGTGCCTTCACCGAAGATTGGTCTCTTGATTCTCTCTTCAACTTTCGTGAAGAAAATAGTCCATATTGTTCACACATACCCTCCCTGGAAGATTTAAATCGCATAATATGCAAACCTCGACCATATTACTCCGATCCAAACATTATCTTCACACAGGACATCCGAGAAGAGTACAAGCCTCTTACACTCATCCTGCGTGAGAATGTTTGGAGTCTTAGGGTAAATTGAGAAATCCTTCCCGCTTGTTGTGCTCACATGTTGTACTGTTTGCTAACACAACAACCATACAATCTCGCCTACTTCTTGGCAAGGCGAATTGTAAATCTTTAAGGCTTCAAGAATAAACTCATCCCTTATGAAATGTTCTTGACGCGCCTCTATCATAACGTTATGCACTTTCATCCTCAATTTCAAAGTCCGTTGTACGTACTTGTGAACAAGATGATGGAACTGCTAAACATATCTCTCATGAAGACTTTCTTCATTCTTGATTCCACCAACACTCATCAACCACGTGATGATCCTTCTAGCGAAAATGCTCAAGGAACTTAGTAGTATTTCAAAAAGGATCAATCCTCTTATACTCTTGCTTTATCAATGTAATCCAATTTCCTTCATGAAATAAAACATCTTACATCTTAATGTTAGAATCTCTTTTAAACTAACCTTGGAATATAATGCATTGTCAAGATCATTGCATACCTTTAGTAAAGGTTCTGCTTAGTAGATGGACGGATCCCGTGGGATCCGGCAAACAGAAAATGCAATTGCAAGCAATGTATTTCAAACATACCCTTAGAACACCTCACACTAAGCTAGACATAGTGTCTTAAGGCAAATTAAGTCCTTATCAAGTTAAGTAGATCCTTCCTACTCACACATAACTCATCTAGATCACACTCAAAGAAGCTTGTAGATCTATCATTTCACTTTAATCCATTACTCTTCCGCTCTCAAGCTCACACATCATTTTTCACATGATCCCTCATATCTAAACGTTGGAAATCTCTTACTTCAAAATTGGTCAAAATTGAACAAATTCTAGTTTTTTCTTCATCTTAAAGCCTTTAGGATATTTTCCAAAGCATTAATCTAAGTCACTATCTGATCTCTAGGATCATTTAGCTTCAATTGACACTTTCATCTTTAGTGTCATCCTTGTTCATTCATTGGTACTCATGATACTTCCAATTTCTTCCATAAAAGGCAATCATTAGCTACATTACTCATTACCTTCAAGTAATTAAGCACCCCTCCATTTGAGACACTTAGGAGGACTGAAACACTCAAGGTGATATAGATCTTAGATCTTAGAAACATCATTTCTACTCTTTCATAACTGCTGAGAGTCGGATCCCTAGGATTAGCCTAGACGGATCCCTCTAAGGAGGGAACTGTGGGATCCTGATGACAGATTATGTCAAACCTTGCTAAAAAAATCATTTCAACTCATCTTTCTAACTCAAACACTCCAACTCATCTTAAATGAGTTCCTAGATTAGTACAAACTCTGAAGTTGACTATTGTGCATGTTAATCATCACATTCCAATGAATTTTAGTGGCTTAAGGCTTAAATGCACTTGCCAAATATCTTGCTTTATAAACCACATTGTTAGGACTTCCATAGTCATCACCTTCATCCTAATTTTCAGCACTTAAGAAACCCTTACAAACTTCTTGAAATCATCTCATCATGAGGAAAACTCCAAGTAGTAACTTATCCACCAAAGAACCACCCAAGAAAATTGCTCGTGTTGTACACGAAATTTCTTCAACCGAATCATCTCCGGTCAAGCCAACAAATGCAAGGATCTCTTCTCAACCAATCAAAACAATTCCTAGAAGGATAGTACCCACGAAACTACCTATGCCAAACACCACCATACCTCCTAGGCCAAACAATATCATTTCCACTAAACCATCACCATTGGTTCCTAGAGCTATTTCTTTTACATCTCCACTATCATCACCACACCTCTACAATTTAGAGGATTTGCCTCCTAGGCCGTCTCATCCTCCTCCGCCGACAATATTCTCCTCATTAGGAGGAATAATGGTACAAAATCAAGGTGTTGAGTCAACATTAGCTCTGGCTTCCTTTTCGCCGTTTCCATCATATAATCCCATTTCGTATGAGAAATCATCAAAGTCAACCACCCGACCATATGGAAGTTGACACTTCTCTACCACCACCATCATTCTTGGTCGAGCCATTCTCAAATGCGCCTCCACCAATCCCTCCATCGTTTGAGGCTCCACAAGCCGCCTCACTTGATCCTTCGCATCAAGTCATTTCATTTCTTCCACCACCACTACCTAGCCATGACAAAGATTGTTATCATTGTCAACATGTTGAAAGTTTGATACATGAAGTACGAGAAGACCAACATTTCTTGTTCTATCACCTCCTCGAACGTTTCGACGAGATTAAACCTAAACAAACTTGAGCTAGAAGATTTTAGTGGTGTCCTAATATCAAGCGTTAGTTGGTCTAGAAATTCCTAGTCATGTATCATTTATTTTCTTAATTTTTAGAGTCATGTATATCATAACTCTAGTTTTATTAAATGAAATTACATGCTACTTGTTATATTTCTGAGTATATGATTATGTTGTATAATACATATCTCACTTTGGTGATAACATTATTTGTTATACCACCATTTGCTGAATTTATTCATCAGCCAGACGGATCCTTTTAATATGCCTAGATGGATCCCTACTAGGAGGGAACCATGGGATCCGTGATACAGAAAAATATTTTTCTACTAACTTTGATCACATTTTTAGGAAATTTTTCATTATACTTGGTCTTCTAATCTTTATTTTGTAGTTATTCAAATTACACATGAAGACTTTGACATCCTAAAGCTAGGGGGAGCTTTGTGTCAAAGCAATACATTGCAAATCACTTGCAATATTAAGATTACATTTCATGACATCCCTTTGCAAAATTGCAATCAACAAAGGGGAGCACATTCGTCACATAGAAGAAATCTTTTGCAAACTTAGTTGCAAATAAACAAGCTTAGAATTAGTCTCTTGACGTCCTTACATAGGGATGGACTCGTCAAGGGGGAGTAAAGACGAGATCTTTTCCCATTACTTGCTCTCTATTTCTTTTTATTTTTTCGCATGTTTTTCCTAAAACAATGTGTTAGCTTCCTTTCGAAGCTCTTTTTGTTTCAACAAAAAGGGAGAGAAGAAAGTAAAAACTACAAATTCAAACTTTTACGAATTTTAGCTTTTCCTTGAAATAATTTTATGTTTTGTCATCAACAAAAAGGGGGAGATTGTTAATACAAATAAGCCGTAAAAACGTTTATTTATATTTTACGATCTTCTAATGTTTTGTTGATAACAAACGTAAAATCATTTTAACAAAACAAATAAAATACGTAAATGGTTTGAAATAATAGTTTCTAACATATTCAGATTTTCACATAAAACACTAAAACAAGTATAAGTGATTTTATGATTGAATATTACATATGTACAACAACTAGTGTTTACGTATTTGGGTAAAATATACACATAACTAGTATGTAGTATATTGGGTAATATAAATGGGTAGAAACTTAACTATCATAACCCATTAGGCAAATACATTGAATGTAGTTGGGTACAACCCAAAGCCCTTGACCCATGGAGCTTAACCCATAACCCATTGCATGACATCATTCTTATATCATATATGGATAATGTCCATAACACATGGTTTTGACCCATACCCATGTGACTAGGTGCATTGCACTCAAGAGGTACATTGTATCTAGCTAAAGACCCATGGATCAACCCATGACCCATGAGCCATAACCAAAATACCCATGGGTAAAGAGGAGCGT
The DNA here is from genome assembly GCA_019973895.1 of Chrysanthemum seticuspe. Lineage (NCBI taxonomy): Eukaryota > Viridiplantae > Streptophyta > Magnoliopsida > Asterales > Asteraceae > Chrysanthemum > Chrysanthemum seticuspe. The sequence continues at coordinate 241,564,677 of BPTQ01000006.1, forward strand.
CCCACGGATCCCTAGCTTTACGCTAGACACCCCTTGTGGGAGGGATCCGTGGGATCCGGGGAACAGTAGATTTTTTCTTCTATAAATAGTGAGCCATTTCTTCATTGTTGCTCACCCCTTTCTAACATACTTTCCCCTAGAGTTGAAAACTCTCTAACATCAGATCCAAGAGATCTATGTTTGTAGTTTTGTTTTTGTGTGATCTTCTAGGTTTCTCTTAAAGGAGAGATCACCACCTTTGAAGTCGAGCAAGCTCAAGTCCATGAGTTGCCATGCTTCCTCATCATCAAGACTACTGAAGTCTTCTTGTTGATGATTGTTTTTCTTTTCCTAAGGAGTGTTGAAGACATTTGTGAAAGGTGTCTCAAGTATCAAGACGAAGATATTAGTGTAGGGTATCTATCGTCCATATCATAAGCACTTGTGGTAGGTGCTTAGAAGTCAAGACTAGAAACATTATTGAAGGGTGCTTAGAAGTCAAGACACAAGACATTAGTGAAGGGTGTCTTGAAGATCTAGTTAAAGGAATTAGTGAAAGGTGCCTTAGATGTACAATGGATATGGTGTGTTTTGATGTACAAGATAGATTAGTACCAGATCCAAGGATATTGATATCCTTGATGATATTGTAAAAAGGAGTGGATCTCCTTTGGGATTAGTCGTTGGTGTAATGTTGGGTAGTAGTTCCTCCATTGCAATGGAACTAGGTGCTTAGCCTAGTACCTAATAAAGGGTAGGCGACGTTGTGTAGGTGTGGTTCACCTTGGTGTGAAAGAACTAGGTACTTAGCCTAGTACCTTATAAAGGGTAGGTGACGTTGTGTAGGTATGGTTCACCTTGGTGTGAAAGAACTAGGTACTTAGCCTAGTACCTTATAAAGGGTAGGCGACGTTGTGTAGGTGTGGTTCACCTTGGAGTGAAAGAACTCGGTGGTTAGCCTAGCACCGGAAAAAGGGTAGGCGACGTTGTGAAGGCTTCTCCACCATAAGGAGATTGGTGTAGTGATTACGAACTCTCGAGTAGGTGACTCGGGGAGTGGAGTAGGGCAATGAAGGTGTCCTTGTAGCCGAACCACTATAAATACTCGCGTTGTGGTTTTGTGCTTCTTACTCTTATCTTTTCATTACATACTTATATATGTTTGTTTATCAACATCCAACACACACATCTAAATAGATTGACATAAGTTGATCTAAATAGTTTAATAGGAAGTTTTAATTGGCAAAACTATTCAACCCCCCCCCTTCTAGTTTTCCACATCATTAAATAAGAAGAATTCTCATGCATCACATAGATAAGAATACTCAAACAATTGTTTACATCTTACACACAAGTATATCCAAAAACTACTCCATCATAACAATTATAACAAAACACAAGTAACAAACATAATTTTCATATAACACATAAAAACACAAGTTCATTGTAAAGTAAAAAAGTATACATAGCTTTGGATTACAAGAACTTAATTTGTGGAACTATAGCAATCCACACTCCTCCAATTGCCTTAGAAGAACCATAACAACTCAAAAACACTACCCTATTATTGAGACTTGAACTCTATACACTCCTGGACGTTTTACAGCTTGTTAGGATTTAGAAAAATCCATAGTGAAGTGTCGGTCACCCCAACTATTGTCTAGCATATGTTAGCTCGTAGACACTACGTTATTTATTAGTTAGTTAATTAGTTAGAGTAACACCGTGGAGGACGGACGAGTCTTTACCCACTGTATGCCTGATCCACAGCCCGACAGAGGGCGTATTATGGAAAACTATAAATACCCTCTACCTTCCAAGGTAGAGGGTTGGAGCTTCTTATCTAACCTTGCATTTTTTGTTTTATCTCTCTCTAGAACTCCTTCTCTACTCTCTTCATCTCTCTAAACATGGCACTCTTGTTTCATCATAATCCTAGACCACACGAATCATCAAACAACATAAAAAATGTGATCCTAACAATTGGCATCAGAGCTCAGGTTATGTTGTTTGTGTTGATTCTCGTGCTCGATTCATGGTTTCATGCGGTTTTTCATGCAACTTATTGATGTTGTTTGTGTTGTTATGTATGTGGTTTGATATGGTTGTGCAATGTTTGATGTGTTTGCTGCTGATTAGATGTTTTTGGTGTTTACGTGATGTTTATTCCTGATGAATCCATTATTATAAGCAGTTTTTAAGAATTTTGGTGATGTTTACAAAGCTGTTGTTGTTATGTTCTATGTTGCGGTTTGTGTTTTGTTCTACTATGCGGTTTGACATACAACTGTCCAGGTTCAATGTTCCATAAGCAGTTTGTCACAGATAACTATGCGTTTTGAACATAATCTAAACTGCGGTTTGACAAAATTAACAGTATGTGGTTTGTGATCTATCTGATGCGTTTTGACGCAAAAGAGTCTATTTCATACGCGGTTTGTCACCAAAGTGTTTTGACGTTGTTGGTCAATGCGGTTTGAGCTAAATCGTTGCTGCCGTTTGACAAAATTACTATGTGGTTTATCTGATTAAATGTATTTTAAGCGGCTTGACTTTTAAGTCAACTGCGGTTTGTCGACAAAAGGTTAAAAGTCAACTGCGGTTTGTGACTTTTGCGGTTTGTTAGAAGTCAAAGGTCAAACAGCGACTTGAACTCGTCAACTGCGATTTGGTCTGGTTAACTGCGATTTGGTTTGGGTCAAAAGCGATTTGGACTTGGTCAAAAGCATTTTGAAAGTTAAGATCAATAGCATTGTGAAAAGAGTTCTGAGCAGGTTGGTACAAGACTAGAAAGCTACCAAATCGCATCCAATATCAACAATATTCATCAAACATGACTAAAACATCATTCTACATATTTTTGATCTAATCTGGTAGCATCCATGTACATCTACACAACTAAGAAGCATTTACTAATATCAACCACATTGAAACATCAAACATCATAAACCCAACATCACTGACTACATATCAAACATCATTCAAATCTACTTCATCATACCTAAGTATCCTACTAAGTATCCACATCAAATCATCTACCAATCTCATCAAACATACATCGAAAATGAAAAGGGAAAGATCTCAGATTTCTTCTCGAGGTTATCAAAGACTCATCAAGTCTCGTAAGTCATGTCACATAAGAAAGAAATATTCATCATTGATCTAATATGTGAAGACTTGCTTCAATTTTATCCGAATACAATCAAGAATGGTTTTTAACAAGCATGTTAAAATCATTCTTTGATTCGTTGCTATGAAGGATATTATTTGTAAACTATTTTAAGAACCTCATATTCTTTTACTTTCGTGCTTATCAAGCTCATAACGAAACCTCTAAGGTCATCATTCGAAAGATAAAAGGAATTCTTCATTGATCCACTTTGAAGCATAGCATCATTTATATTTTCGAACATTGAAATGATTTTAACAAGTTTTGTTAAATCCCTTTTCAATCACTCGTTTCATTAAATACAAGAATATCAAAAATGAATAATCATCAATTCACTTTCTGTGATATTTGAATGGTTAAGAAAAGAATGATCACAATTTCATTACCCTCTTTTTCTTTTGATTTGTATATGTCATTAAAAAACTCAAAAAAAATGGATATTCAATGAATCATTAAACCTACCTGAAATGGTTGTGAGTTATTCAAGGCGTGTCGAAACCACATCAAACCATCCCTGTGGCGATGCGTGTCTCATATATACTCCTTAAAACCATCCCTGTGACTCTCGTACTAGAGGATTTTTTTTTTTTTTTTTTTTTTTTTTTTTTTTTTTTTTTTGAGGAGATGGACTTTTGAGGCGTTGAGACTGATGATGGATTTCTTGATGCGTTTTGATATGATGGAGAGATGTAGGCGGAATGTTTCTGATTAGGGTTTGATTAAGTGAGGGATTTTAGGGTTGGTGTTAGAAGTGAGAGTCTTATATACTCCTTAAAATTAGGGAAAGCATCATGGGTTGTCTTTTAACTCTCTCACATGGGCCTCGTTGTACTGAAAGTGTGAATAGAATGACTTGGGCCGTGAATTTTGATATGCAATTTAATGGGCCGAACGGGTCTTGTACTTGGACTTGATTTGAGTGGGTATTTCACTTGATGGACCGGATAGTGAGTATATTAGATTTTGAGTAAGATTGAGTAATAACTTTTGGGCCAAGTTACTTCATTCGTATAAATACTTGAACGAGACATTATTGCTAAAAGGTGTGATTTGGACAATTTGGTATAAAAGACTTGAACAAGATTATTGATTGAGTGAGATTTGTTCAATGGACCACGAATTTTTATGGATTTGGATCTGGATTTAGGTGGTTAATTTGTTTTGAACCGGGTAATATGTCACTTTGATTGAGCATAATTTTTGAACCATGTCAAGATATAATTAAATTTTAGTCTAATTGGTGATTCTGATGAAATTCAAGATGTGCGAATGTTAAATTGATCATTAGATTCTATAAGATTTGATGAAGAGATTTGTCGATGAGACTGGTGATAATGAGTTTTGATGATGAGACTTGGTGTGATGATGAAATTTGTGATGTTATGAGGTTTGATACTTTGGTGTACACATTTTTCATGAAGAATATTATGTCACAGGTTGAATTTATGGTTGAACAAAGTTGACTACGGGGGGTTTATATTTGGTATTTCTTATTTGGATTTAAAGTGAAGTTTTCCGGGCGCATTTACTTATTTCGTCTTCTTTCTTTCTACCCTTCTGCGAAGATGACTTGTTTGGGCATTTATAGAGTGTGATGAAGACATGGCTATTTAGTTACTTTTGTGATTCTTTCTCACTAAACCCACAACGTAATTATCACTTCGGTGTCTTACACAGTTGAGGATACGTCAAGAGGTTTTGTACATTGGGTACACCGTTTCTTCTTCACAAGGATTAGTACAAGCTTAAGTAACAAATCTGGGGAATTCTTCTTCATGTTCAAGTTTGATATATCGGGTTTAATTCACCAAGTGGTCACCATAATAGCCGACAGAATTCGTGGATGATGTGTTTTCCAAAGGGTTGAATGGTTGAGATGTGATCAGCAATTCCCATTGAATATAAGATGCCTCTGAATGTCATTGATACTTCATAGTCTAAGCAAAATCTTTGAAGAATCCTCAGCGTCAGTCATGATTTTTCAAGATGCTTGCTTATGACAAGAACTTTTCGTGCAGATGGTCGTACAGGTAAATTATGCTTCTGAAAGTTCGAAACCATCATGGGGGAGAAACGTATACTTTGATGCTTTACAGTCAACCTCAGGGGGAAGTAGTGTATACTACTCGACTTAGTATGGTTTGTGAAATTATCACATATGGGTAAAGAATTGTTGATGATATTGTTGATGAAGGAGAATGAATCGTTGATGAACCTCTGCATGTTCCCCTAAAACAGAGATTCACCGAAACCAAAGTTGTCATTAAACATTCAAGCTGACATTGTTTACGGTTTAGTCTTGATTTTGTAAAATCCCGCGAAAGAATATATTTCTCGGTTTAAATCATAGACTTGTAAAAACCATTGACAATGAAAACATCCCGCTAAAAGTAATGTGCATTTCTGGATCTATCTCTCGGTTTATTCTTGGTCTTGTAAAATCCCGCGAAAGAAACTATTTCTCGGTTTAAACTATAGAATTGTAAAATCCCGCGATGATGGAACCATCCTGGAGAAAGGGAAAGTATTTCTGGAACTTATCTGATGCTGGAGAAATAGTTTACTTCATGAATTGGATGTGTGTTTGGATTTTCTTCATGACAAGTTTGGTTATTACATGGTTTTACGGGGTTATGTGCTTTTAACCATTGTTGGGATGAAACCATTATCATAGTTCACTTAAAACGTAAAAGGAGGCTAGATTTGAGCTTTAAACCACAAGATGTGACAATGGCGTTAATTAAGTATTATCTATTTGAGGTTGAAGTGAAATGTCACGGGCAAGTGTACTTAGTATCTGAAGGTATCAGGGATGGTTGGATGAAGATTCTTCGAGATCCTTGTTCGAGCTTTTAATATTTTCAAAAACGAAGACATGGAAATCTAGTTAATTTTGGGTGATTTTTCTTTTTCTTTTTACCACTTGGGGGAATTGGTCTCTTACCACCACAAAATAACTATCACTTTAAGGAGTTACATTGTAGTGCTCAGTGTCACATTAAATTGTGGATTTTCAAGAGGTGATGTACGTCTTATACTTGATGGTTGGTTGGTTGAAGAGTATAGAGTACTCAGAGATTCAAAAGGGCATGAATTCTCGACACCACTCTTTGTTACATATGTGTAAGTTTAAGCCACGAGTTCGGGTTAGTTTACTTCAGGGTCAAGTTCATCATATTGGATTTTCTCCATCAGCTGCCACGACAAAGAGCCTACTGAATGATAATGGGGCTGATAATAAGTTTGCCAAGAGAGGTAGAAAAGAGAGAGATTGTGACGTTTGAACACAACAGTTCAAGCCTCGTTCTCTATAGAAAAGAAAAGTGTACGCTTCAGTGCGCTTTATCTTCTGAAGAAGAGAAATCTTCTCAATTATGACCATTCTCATCAACATGCTTCATGCTTTTTCCATGCACTTTCAGTCATCAAGTGAACTGAACTACTGTTTATTGTTTTCTTATTCCACTTGCTCAATTATAATGACAATGGCGACATCATATGCTACCTTTGAGGGTCAGAAGTGTGAATAGAATACATTTGGATGATATTCCCATATTCAATCAAGAATGGCAACTCTGTATGCAATTCTTGAGGGGTAGAAGAAGTGCAAATTTACTGCATGGTTGATTGATATCTGAGAATAAATGGTCAAACGGCTCCAAACTCATGTAAGAACCAAGCTTCTTCTTATCGGGTCATCTTCACATGGAGTTTTCTTCTAAGATCCATTGGTTGACATCTTCCCACGGACTGATGAGTTTAATGACAAAGTGCTTCCAGTTGCGGGGCTGATTTTCTTGATGAACATCCTACTGTTCTTGTTTGATTGGGAGGGATTTGAGTTTAGGGGATTTGCTATATATAAGTTAACGGGAATGCATTTAGTGAGTTGAATATGTTAACACTCTATTCTCCAATCGGACAATCTTGAAGAAGGTCGAGTCTACAGTCTGTTCTACACTTTCTGTTGTGTGTTAGAAGACGAAAGACGAGTTGCGTTTAATGATCTAAAGACTTCTTCTTATCTCGGGCATTTATCAGAAAGATTGTCAGATTAGAGGAGAGCACTAATTGGGGGAGAGTGTAATGTCAGATTTAATCCCCAATTAGACTTGCTCACATTCTACTTCAGCAAGTTGATTCCCACAATATTACAAGTGTTCTTCTCAAAAGATTTCAAGTATCTGGGCTTATAATGTGTTGCTGATTCTGAAGTGTCAAAACCAACAAGGGGGAAGGAGACACACATCTAAACGCGAGTAAAATTGATGAACTTTATACTTCTAAGTGATTGAAGAAATCCTGGGAAGACAAATGTCATTACCTCAGAGAAACTCAAGGTTTGACTCAAGGCGTTTATTGTTCTTATTCCAACTATGTGGGGGAAGAGATGGAAGAGTTAGTTTCTAAAGATAAAAGAGGTACACAAGTGTGTGATGAATTCGATGTTATCGCAATCATCAGGGGAGTGAGGTTGTGTACATTGGGGATGCTCAGTTGTTTCACTTGAGAGCTTAATCGGTGATTCAGTGATAATCAATTATTCCGGAGATGTCATCCGCAGAGATAATCAGTGATTTAGCATGCTACTTCAGTGTTATCGGTTATTCTTTCTTTGGGCATTTGGGTACTTCGGGTTCTTGAGCTTCATACACTATCATCAGGGGAGAGAAAAGTATAGGTCTCTTGACAACTTTTGGTATTCTTCACTTCATACTTCAGTGGAAAAGAAATTTGAGAAGAGTCATTCAAGCATGGGATGATACGTTGTTGTTCTATCTAATGATATAACCCCGAATGAAGAATCACATAGATCATTCTTAAAAGGAGCAGCAAGATCAATGATAATGGTGTGCTTCTTTGTGCACCTGGCTAAGGCAAGCTTCAAATAGAGCTTCGAATCTGCTCAACCTGTTAGGAATTAGAAAATTCCATAGTGAAGTACCGGTCACCCCAAATATAATCTAGCATAAGTTAGCTCGTAGACATTACGTTATTTACTAGTTATTTAGTTAGTTATTTAGTTTAGTGCAACACCGTGGAGGAAGGACGGGTCTTTACCCACTGTATGCCTGATCCACAGTCCGATAGGAGGACGGTATGTTTTTAACTATAAATACCCCTTCCATCCATGGAAGGGGTGGAGCTTTTCTAATAATCTAACCTTACAATTTGTGAAGCAAGTCTCTAGCAAGAAACTCCCTCTCATCTCTTTCTCTCTAACTATGGCAAACATGTATTTCCATCATCCAAGACCACCCGAATCATCAAACACAATAATATATCGATCCTACAAATGGTACCAGAGCCTAGGTTACATTGTTTTGATGATTCGTTTGGTTTTTAATACGGTTTGCTTGACTTTTGGTGCGGTTTGTGGTGTGTGAAAACATGTTTTTAATGTTTGGTTATGCGATTTTGATGTTTAAAATGGTCCATTGATGATGTCTTTAATATGCTTGAAGATTGTTGGTTTTAAACTCCTTTTACTGAACAAGTCTTTGAACAGTGCCTTTAAATGTTTTACTAAACTAACATGGTCAAAGATATTTTTTTACATGTCTTATTACTGTTGAAAACTGTTGAATAGCTTTGATACTCGTTCTATTGTTGGTTATGGTTAAACATGTTGTCATTCTGCATATCTGGTTCTGTCATAAACAGGTTCTTCTTAGCTACTTGTCCAAGTTTTTTTTTGCTAGCGAGTTGTGATAAAATTTCTTTGAGCTTTTGTCCTTTCCTGTAGCGACTTGTCCTTTTTTGTGTCCAGATTCAGTGTACTAAAACGAGTTGTCCTTTTTGGCTAGCAAGTTTTTTGATAAAAAAGACTATTGAGTTTTTACTCATAGTAAACCTGCAAGTTGTAAAGTCAATAGCGACTTGTCAAAGTGCTTCATAGCGACTTATGCCTGACTGTAACGACTTGTGTCTAAAATGAAGCGACTTTTGACTTAAAATGCAAGCGAGTTGTTAAACAAATGGTTAGCGAGTTGTGTGAAAAATCTGCCTAGCGACTTGTCTTTACAAGTCATAGCGAGTTGTCAAAAGTTAAATGAAGCTAGCGACTTGTTATTTAACAAGTTAGCGATTTGTGAAATAGCGACTTGGGTATGATAAGTTAAAATGATAGCGACTTGACTCAAAAAAAAAAAAAAAATTGGTAGCGACTTATGAAAACCATGTAGCGACATGACCACATCAACAACAATACCATTACCTTTTACCATCCATTAAACATCACAACTTCTGGTATAAACCCATCATCAGTCAAACAAATCCTATACAAATCCTACATCACAACTTCTACAACAAATCTAAATATCCATACTACCTACTGAAACACAAATGATCTCAACTCACCTCTGTTGTATGAGACCTTGAAAGGTCAAGCTAACAAAGGCTTTAACATCACAGATCCTAAGTGACTTGATGATATCCGAAACCTCAGATTAGGACTATAACAAATATGTTAAACTCCTTTTTTAGTTCGTTTGTTTATGCAAATCAATTCAAAATCTAATGAAATAAACAAAAACGTATGAGATCTCAGTTTGGATTAGTCTCATTGCTTGAAATTAATCCAACTCATCATAGATCAAAAGGGTTGTGATTGTATATCCGAATGTAAAGGAGTGATATTAACTAATCTGTCAACTCACTTCCTTTATTCGATTAATGGTAAACATATCAAATCATAACAAAACAAACTCAAGATCCATAACCTACCTTTGATCTCGTGTCTGGTACATATACCAACCTTGGTGACTCGCATCACACCATCCCTGTGGTTGTGACTATATCAAACCATCCCTGTGGTGATCTACTTGTGTGTCTTGATTAGAAGCTGTAAATAGGACTAGTGGTTTTTTATTGGGAAAACGTTTTGACTGATTGATGTACTAAGAAGGAGGTGCCTAATTTTTGTTAGGGTTTGAGTGATATTAGGGATATAATGAGAGAGATCTTGAAAGAGGCGGATAAGATTGTGAATGCGTTTTAGGTCTGAAAGAGAGTTTAGGGTTATGAGATATTAGGGCAATTTTATACCCAAATAATTAGGGCATCGTGTATATTGATCCGTGTGATAATATGGGCCGGGTGATGTTATGATTGGGCCACATGATGTCTTGGACCAACTATTGTAGTTTAATGGGTTTTAATTGTGCTAAATAGTTTAATCTGATTTCGTATTAGATCGGGTTGACTTATTAGGGTTGTTATATTCTACAGTGGTGTTGGATTTATGCTTTTTCTTGGGTTGGCATTGAATATTTGAATACTTGGATCGGGTATTGGTTTTATTACGAATGTCTTTATAATATTGGTTGAGTACTTTTGATCCGGATATTTTTGGGTATTCCTTGTTATATATCTTATTTGATGGATATGAGGAAATTATGTGTCATGTGATACGGATATTATTGGCCTAATGTAACGTTATATTATGGGTTGAATTGTTGTTTGGACTTGGGTCGGAATTGATTGTGGAAAGTTTGGATTTCGATTGTCATGACCGTGCCTCGATTATTTCAAGTAACCAAGTATTGGGCCGTTCGCATGATTCAGTCAAATGGACTTCTCCTTCTTGAGATTCTATGAGAATTGGATTTTATGAGTTTTGATGATGAGCTTTGTTGAAGTGATTTAACAACGAGATTTGGTATGATGATAGATTTGTTAGGTTATGTTGTACGGTACTTTGGTGTATACATGATCACGAATAATATTTTGTCACGGCTTGAATTGATATTTGAACAAGGTTGACTATGGGGTTGTTTGTACGATATCTCTTATTTGAATTGGAATTGAGGTTTTTCAGACGCGTCTACTTATTTCCTCTTCTTTCTTTCTACCCTTCCGCGAAGATGACTTGTTTGGGCTTTTATAGAGGGTGATAAAGACTTGGCTATTTAGTTACGTTTGTGATTCTTTCTCGGTTAACCCACAACGTATCTATCACTTTAGTGTCTCACTCAGTTGAGAATGTCAAGAGGTTTTGTACATTGGGTACACCGTTTCTTCTTCACAATGATTAGTACAAGTTTAAGTAACAAATCTGGGGAATTTTACTTCATGATCAAGTTTGGTATATCAGGTTTACTTCTCCAGGTGGTCACAATATTAGCCAACAGAATGCGTGAATGATGTGTTTACCAAAGTGTGTATTGGATGGTTGGTGATATTGTTGTTGATGGATAATGAACCGTTGATGAACCGCTGCATGTTCCCCTAAAACAGATATTCACTAAAACCAAATTTGTCATAACACATTCAAGCTGACATTGGTTACGGTTTCGTCTTGATTTTGTAAAATCCCGCGAAAGAATCTATTTCTTGGTTTAAATCATAGACTTGTAAAATCCCGTGACAATGGAAACATGCTAGTAATAGTAAAGTGCATTTCCGGATCTATCTTACGGTTTATTTTTGGTTTTGTAAAATCCCGCGAAAGAAACTATTTCTCGGTTTAAACTATAGAATTGTAAAATCCCGTGTTGATGGCATCATCCTGGAGAAAGGGAAAGTGTAATTCTGGATCTTATCTAATGTTGGTGCTATGGTTTCTGCTTCGAAGAAGGGATAAAAGGGTGTACTTCAAGTTTTGGGTGTTTGTTTGGATTGTCCTCATGGCAGTTTGGGTATTACAAGGTTTTATGGGGTTACGTGCTTTTAACTCTGGTCGGGATGAAACCATTATCAAAGTTCATTTAAATGTCAAAGAAGGCTAGATTTGAGCAGTTAAGAAGATGTGACAACGGCGTTAATTCAGTATGATTTATTTGAGGTTGAAGTGAAATATCACGGGCAAGTGTACTTAGTATCTGAAGGTATCAGGAATGGTTGGAGGAAGATTCTTCAAGATCCTTGTGCGAGCTTATTATCAAAAACGAAGACTTGGAAATCTAGTTATTGTTGGGTGTCTTTTACCTTTTCTTTTACCACTTGGGGGAATTGGGCTCTTGCCATCACAAAATAACTATCACTTTAAGGAGTTAAGTTGTAGTGCTCAGTGTCACATTCAATTGTAGATTTTCAAGAGGTGGTGTACGTTTATTACTTAATGGTTGGTTGGATGAAGAGTATAAAGTACTTAGAGATTCAATGGAGGATGAAGTCTCGGCACCGCTCTTTGTTAAATATGTGCAAGTTTAAGTCACAATTTCGGGTTAGTTTACTTCAGGGTCAAATTCATCATATTGGGTTTTCTCAATCAGCTGTCACGACAAAGAGCCTACTAAATGATAATGGGGTGATTACATGTTTTGCCTAGAGATGATGAAAAGAGAGAGATTATGACGTTTGAACACAACAGTTCAAGCCTCGTTCTCTAAAGAAAAGAAAAGTGTACGTCTCAGTGCGCTTTATCTTCTGAAGAAGAGAAATCTTCTTATGACGTTTGAACACAACAGTTCAAGCCTCGTACTCTAAAGAAAAGAAAAGTGTACGCTTCAGTGCGCTTTATCTTCTGAAGAAGAGAAATCTTCTTATTATGACCATTCTCATCAACATGCTTCATACTTTTTCCATGCGCTTCAGTCATCAAGTGAACCGGGCTACTGTTGATTGTTTTCTTATTCCACTTGCTCAACTATAATGACGATGGCGACATCATGTGCTAATTTTTCGGGGGAGAAGTGTGAATAGACTACATTTGGAAGATATTCACTTATTCAATCAAGAATGGCAACTCCGTATGCAATTCTTGAGGGGGAGAAGAAGTGTGAATTTACTGCATGATTGATTGATTTCTGAGAATAAATGGTCAAACGTCTCCAAACTCATGTAAGAACCGAGCTTCTTCCTATCGGGTCATCTTCGCATGGAGTTTTCTACTATGAGTCGTTGGTTAACATCTTCACACAGGCTGATTTGATTAATGACAAAGTGCTTCCAGTTGCGGGGTTGATTTCCTTAATGAACATCTTTCTATTCTTGTTTGATTGGGAGGGATTTGAGTTAAGGGGATTTGCTATTTGTATGTTAACGGGAATGCATTTGGTGAGCTGTAGATGTTGACTTTCTATTTCCCAACTGGACAATCTTGAAGAAGGTCGAGTCTACAGTCTGTTTTACATTTTCTGCTACATGTTAGAAGACTAAAGACGAGTTACATTTAAAGATCTAAAGACTTCTTCTTATACCATCATAAAGATTGTCGGTTTAGGGGAGAGCACTAATTGGGGGAGGGTGAAATGTCTGATTTAATCCCTAATTAGACTTACTCACATTCCGCAGCAAGTTGATTCTCAAAAAGACTCCAAGCGATCTTCTCAACAGATTTCAAGTATTTGGGCTTATAATGTTTTGTTGATTCTGAAGTGTCAAAACCAGCAAGGGGGAAGGAGAAAAGCACCTAAACGCGAGTAAACTTGATGAACTTAATTCTTCTAATTGATTGAAGATATCCCGGGAAGACGAATGTCATGACCGCAGAGAAACTCAAGGTTTTACTCATCAAGGCATTTAGTGTTATTATTCCAACTATGTGGGGGAAGTGATGTTAGAGAAAGTTTCTGAAGATATAAGAGGTACACAAGTGTGTGATGATCTCGATGTTATCGCAATCATCAGGGGAGAGAGAATTGTGTACATTGGGGGCGCTCAACTGTCTTACTTGAGGGCTTAATCAGTGATTCAGAGATTGTTGGAATCACTCCTAAACCTTAATTCAAGTGTTAGTTACTCATATGTAATAGGTAGCTTATTATGGCCTTTATGTTTGTTTAAGGTCTAGCTTATGTAGAAGGCCCATAAGCTTAGGCCCATATCCAATAAGGAAAAGGGAAGGAGTAGGAGTGTTGCCCTAGCTCCTTGCCTATAAATACTGTGGAAAACTAGAAGGGGGGTTGAATAGTTTTACCAATTAAAACTTCCTTTTAAACTATTTAGATCGACTTATGTCAATCTATTTGGTTGTGTGTGTTGGATGTTGATAAACAAGCATATAAAGATATGTAATGAAAAGATAAGAGTAAGAAGCACAAAACCACAACGCGAGTATTTATAGTGGTTCGGCTACAAGGACACCTTCCTTGCCCTACTCCACTCCCCGAGTCACCTACTCGAGAGTTTGTAATCACTACACCAATCTCCTTATGGCGGAGAAGCCTTCACAACGTCGCTTAACCTTTTTCCGGTACAAAGCTAAATACCGAGTTCTTTCACACCAAGGCGAACCACACCTAACACAACGTCGCCTACCGTTTATACGGTGCTAGGCTAACCACCGAGTTCTTTCACACCTTAGGTGAACTACACCTTCACAACGTCGCCTACCCTTTATTAGGTACTAGGCTAAGCACCTAGTTCCATTGCAATGGAGGAACTACTACCACACTACACCAACGACTAATCCCAAAGGAGATCTACTCCTTTACAACATCATCAAGGACATCAATATCCTTGGATCTAAGGCTAGTCTATCTAGTACATCGAAACACACTATATCGAATGTACATCTAAGGCACCTTTCACTAATGCCTTTGACTAGATCTTCAAGAAACCTTTCACTAATGTCTTGTGCCTTCACTTCTAAGCACTTTTCACTAATGCTTCTTGTCTTGACTTCTAAGCACCTACCACAAGTGCTTATCCTATAAACGATGGATACCCTTCACTAATATCTTCATCTTGACACTTGAGACATCTTTCACTAATGTCTTTAACACTACGCTTCTTTGAAGAAAGAAAGGGATCATCAACAAGAGGACTTCAATAGCCTTGATGATGAGGAAGCTTGGAAACTCATGGACTTGAGCTTGCTCGACTTCAAAGGTGGTGATCTTGCCTTTAAGAGGAACCTAAAAGATCACACAAAAACAAGACTACAAACATAGATCTCTTGGATCTAAGGTTAGTGAGATTTAACTCAGGGGAGAAAGTATGTTAGAAAGGGATATCAAATAATGAAGAAATGGCTCACTATTTATAGATGAAAAACCTACTGTTTCCTCGGATCCCACGGATCCCTACCATAAGGGATCCGGCTAGCACAAAGCTAGGGATCCGTGGTCCGCTCCTCTTTGCCCATGGGTATTTTTGGTTATGGGTCATGGGTCATGGGTTATGGGTTGATCCATGGTTTTCTTTCTTGATACAATGTACCTTTAGGATACATTGAACTTGGTTTAAGTGGTATATACAAAACCATGGGTTATGGGTCAAAACCATTTGCTAGTTTTTATCTATTTAGTATATACTTGTTTTTACCCATTTTAGTATATACTTGTTTTTACCCATTTTAGTATACTTAGCTTAAGTATGTGTTTAACTCAATATGTAAACACTAGTTGTTGTACATATATATCTAAATCATAGAAACACTTATACTTATTAAGCCAATATGTAAACACTAGTTGTTGTACATATATATATATCTAGATCATAAAATCACTTATACTTGTTTTAGTGTTTTATGTGAATATGTTAGAGAACTATTAGTTCAAACCATTTACGTATTTTATTTGTTTCATTAATATGATTTTACTTTTATTATCGACAAAACATTAGAAGATCGTAAAATATAAATAAACGTTTTTACGGCTTATTTGTATTAACAATCTCCCCCTTTTTGTTGATGACAAAACATAAAATTATTTTAAGGAAAAGCTAAAATTCGTAAACGTTTGAATTTGTAGTTTTTACTTTCTTCTCCCCCTTTTTGTCGAAACAAAAAGTGTTTGAAGAAAAGAAACACATCGTTTTTAAGAAAAAAAAAACATGTGAAAGAAAAATAAAAGAAGAAATAAAGAGCAAGTAACGGGAATAGATCTCGTCTTTGCTCCCCCTTGACGAGTCCATCCCTAAGTAAGGGTGTCAAGAAACTAATTTTAATCTAGTTCATTTGCAACTAACTTATGCAAAAGATTACGTCAATGGGACGGGTGTGCTCCCCCTAGATGATTGCAATATTTGCAATGGAAGTCATGAAATTTAAATCAAATATTGCAAGTAATTATGCAACGTATTGTTTTGACACCAAGCTCCCCCTAGCTTTAGGATGTCAGATACTTTATGTGTTAATTGAATAACTGCAAAACAAGGGTTAGAAAACAAGTATAATTCACAATTTCCTGCAAATGTGATAAAGAAAAACAATCTGACTTCACGGATCCCACGGTTCCCTCCTAGTAGGGATCCGTTTATGCAATACTGAGGGATCCGTCTGCCTGATGACTAAAATCAGAAAAGGTGATATAACAGGTAATGTTATCACATAAATGAGATATGAATACATATTCTCAGAAAAATAACAAGTAGCATGTAATTCCATTTAATAAAACAAGATTTATGATATACATGACTCTAAAAATAAAAAATATACAATACATGACTAGGAATTTTTAGGTTATCTAACGCTTGATGCTAGGACACCACTAAAATCTTCTAGCTCAAGTTTTGTTTAGGTTTGATCTCGTCGAAACGTTCGAGAAGATGATAGAACATGAAACGTTGGTCTTCTCGTACTTCATGTATCAAACTTTCAACATGTTGACAATGATAGCAATCTTTGTCATGGCTAGGTAGTGGTGGTGGAGGAAATAAAATGGCCTGATGCGAAGGATCAAGTGAGGCTGCTTGTGGAGCTTCAAACGATGGAGGGATTGGTGGAGGTGCATTTGAGAATTCCTCGACCAAGAATGATGGTGGTGGTAAGGAAGTGTCAACTTCCATATGGTCGGGTGGTTGACTTTGATAATTTCTCATAATCCAAATAGGATTATATGATGGAGACGGCGAAAAGGAAGCCGGAGCAAGTGTTGACTCAACACCTTGATTTTGAATCATTATTCCTCCTAATGAGGAGAATGTTGTCGGCGGAAGCGGATGAGACGGCCTAGGTGGCAAATCCTCTAAATTGTGAAGGTGTGGTGATGATTGTGGGGATGTAAATGAGATAGCTCTAGGAACCAATGGTGATGGTTTAGTGGAGATGATATTGTTTGGCCTAGGAGGTATGGTGGTGTTTGGCATTGGTAGTTTTGTGGGTACTATCCTTTTAGGAATTGGTTTGATTGGAAGAGGAAGGATCCTATTATTTGTTGGCTTGACCGGAGATGATTCGGTTGAAGAGATTTCGTGTATAACACGGGCCCTTTTCGTGGGTGGTTCTTTGGTGGATAAGTTACTACTTGGGGTTTTTCTCATGATGAAATGATTTCAAGAGCTGAAAGTTAGAGTGAGAGTGATGACTATGGAGGTCCTAACAAGGTGGTTTATAAACTAAGAGTTTTGGCAAGTGCATTTAAGTTTTAAGCCACTAGGATTCATTAGAATGTGATGATTGACATGCACAAGAGTCAACTTTAGAGGATGGACTGATCTAGGAACTCATTTAAGATGAGATGGAGTGTTTGAGTTAGGAAGATGAGTTGAAATGATTGTTTTAGCTATGTTTGACCTATACTGTCATCCGGATCCCACGGTTCCTTTCTCAGAGGGATCCGTCTAGGCTAATCCTAGGGATCCGGCTATCAGTAGCTATGAAGGAGTGGAAATGATGTTTCCAAATTCTAAAACCTATAACATCTTGAGTGTTTCAGTCTTCCTAAGTGTCTTAAATGAAGGGGTCCTTAAGTACTTGAAGGTGGTGAGTGATGTAGCTAATGATTTTGTTTTGTGGAAGGATTTGAAATTTTCATGAGTACCAATGAATGAGTAAGGATGACAGTAAATAGGATAGTGTCAATTGAAGCTAATAAGATCCTAGAGATGAGGTTGTGACTTAGGATTGTATTTTGGAAGATATCCTAATGGTTTTGAGATGGGAAAACTAGGATTTGATTAACTTTGATCAATTTTGAGGTGAGATTGATTTATGATCAATTTTGTTATAAAAGATTTTTAACCTAGATGTGAGGGGTAAAAGAAATGAAGTGTGAGTTTTGAGAGCGGAAGAGTGATGGATTAAAACAAAGTGATTGTTCTATGAATGTCTTAGAGTGTGTTCTATGTGAGTTGGAATGAATAGGAAAAATCAACCTATCTTGATAAAGTCTTAATCTACCTTAAGACACTATGCTTAGCTTAGTGTGAGGTGTTCTAAGGATGTGTTTGACATACAATGCTTGCAATTGCATTTTCTGTTTTGCCGGATCCCATGGTTCCCTAGATGTAGGGATCCGTTTAGTACAACATTTGGGATCCGTCTATCTGCTAGACAGAACCTTTTCCAAAGGTATGCAATGATCTTGACAGTGCATTATATTCCAAGTTTTGTTTAAAGAAGTTCTAATACTAGGATATCAAATGTAAGATGTTTTATTTCATGAAAGAGATAGGATTACATTAATAACTAATGAGTAGAGTAGAATTGATCCTATCTGACTATTCTAGGTTCCTTGAGTGTCTTCGCTAGGAGGATCATTATGTGTTTGATGGGTATTGGTGGAATCAAGAATGAAGAAAGTCTTCATGAGAGATATGTTTAGCGGTTCCATCATCTTGTTCACAAGTACGTACAACGGACTTTGAAATTGAGGATGGAAGTGCATAACATTGTGATAAAGGCGTGTCAAGAACATTCCATAAGGGATGATTTTATTCTTGGAGCCTTGAAGATTTGCAATTCGCCTTGCGAAGAAGTAGGCGAGATTGTATGGTTGTTGTGTTAGCAAACAGTACAACATGTGAGCACAACAAGCGGGAAGAATATCTCGATTTCCCCTAAAACTCCAAACATTTTCACGTAGAATGAGAGCAAGAGGCTTGTACTCTTCTCGGATATCCCGTGTATGGATAATGTTTGGATTGGAGTATTATGGTCGAGGTTTGCATATCATGCGCGTTAAATCTTCCGGAGAGGGAATGTGTGAACAATATGGACTATTTTCTTCATGAAAGTTGAAGAGAGAATCAAGAGACCAATCTTCGGTGAAGGCACATTGTCCATGGTTTGGAATTCGGAGGATGTGAGCAAGATGCCCAAGGCTTAAAGTGAATTTTTGGTTTTTTATATAAAACCAAAGAGATAGAGAGCGATCCTCGTTACGAACGAGTTCCACTTGACGAAAGAATTCCATTATGAACCTTGGACATATCTTCTCATTGATTTCAAGAAGACATTCTAGTCTTATGGCTCGGAAGGAGGTATTGATACCTTCTTCGAATTGTAGAGAGGTGTCTACAATACGTCCTTCATGGAAGTGACGGTTTTCGAGATTATTGAACCCACGGACATGATTGCCAGGTGTGTTGGGCTCAAGGGAGATGTTCGGGGTGTAGACGCTAGTGAGTGAAAAAACAAACTCGTATTCATGCATCATAGTTGAACCTATAGAGGTGAAGGGTTAATAGGAGGTGATGTTTATGATCAACCTATAAAAATCTAACGTTTTTACTAGATTTTATTAACAATGGTATTTAACACTTAACTAACTCATGGTTTTGAAATTCTAGTGGATTATTACTTTTAGAAAGATAGTGGTTTTTAATCTTGCAAGAAAACTGTTTTCCAGTAAGACGGATCCCACGGTTCCTTTACCAAAGGGATCCGGCTAGTATATCTTCCGGGATCCATGGATCTGTAGTAACAGAAACAGATTTGATAAAAACATAGATTTTACAGTTTTTATACCATGAAATATGTTTTATCCTACATTTTCTTTTAGCATGCATACGTGACTTCTAATGTATCACGAAGGAATATAACACATATAAAACAAAAGAAATGATAAACACATTATGATAAGAATAATATAGATAAACTAGATTATTAATAATATTGCATTTCAATACTTAGGATGATACAAAGGATTGGGTATATAACCCCAATATAGATCAACAACACAAAGTAAATGTGTCCGTATGTGAACTTCATCATAGGGAACACAAGTGCGATGAGTGTTAGGGCGATGAGCACGAGTGCGATGTAAACCATGTTGACGACGGATCTTCTTGGTTTCGGATGAAATGAGGGGGAAGATGAAGTTTTTAAATGAGAGGGAATTTTTTGAAATTGGAAAATTTGAAAAGGTGAAGGTTTGATTAGAAGGATCGACGGTGGGAGTATAAATAGGGGAATTTTTGAAATTCGTGTTTTGTTTTATTATTGGATTTAAGAAGAAATAAAACATAAGTTATATATACGAGAAATATAACACGTATGTGAGAAAAAGGCTTCCTAATGAAGCTACATGTAAATCATGTGTAAACACAAAAAATCTACTCAAATAAATTCCTAACAAATAACACTTATTTACTAAACTAATATCATTTAGATATAAGTGGAAAGTCATACCTCGAGTGCACTTAGGAATGTCTTTACAAATGACAAATGTCACTTAGACAATTCCCGCTCCTTTGCGTTTAAGATACCTTCTTAAGGAAGATATTCTTGTTAGCAAGCGTCTCCTAAAGCTTGCTGGGTAAGAGCTTTGACTAATCAATATCACAAAGAAGATTTGTGCAATTAAATGAAAAGATATATAAAAAAAAATGTTGTTATCAACTCAACATCCAAACATATAGTTTTTGAAAAACATGGTGTTTGTTTTTATGAAAAACCTTCTTTGTAGTTTTCAATTAACTATGGATCGTATCAAGTTTTTAAAGTACAATATACTTCAAGAAACTTGGTAACGAAGCTCTGATGCCAATTGTGGAAAACTATAAGGGGGGGTTGAATAGTTTTACCAATTAAAACTTCCTTTTAAACTATTTAGATCGACTTATGTCAATCTATTTGGTTGTGTGTGTTGGATGTTGATAAACAAGCATATAAAGATATGTAATGAAAAGATAAGAGTAAGAAGCACAAAACCACAACGCGAGTATTTATAGTGGTTCGGCTACAAGGACAACTTCCTTGCCCTACTCCACTCCCCGAGTCACATACTCGAGAGTTTGTAATCACTACACCAATCTCCTTATGGCGGAGAAGCCTTCACAACGTCGCTTAACCTTTTTCCGGTACAAAGCTAAATACCGAGTTCTTTCACACCAAGGCGAACCACACCTAACACAACGTCGCCTACCGTTTATACGGTGCTAGGCTAACCACCGAGTTCTTTCACACCTTAGGTGAACTACACCTTCACAACGTCGCCTACCCTTTATTAGGTACTAGGCTAAGCACCTAGTTCCATTGCAATGGAGGAACTACTACCACACTACACCAACGACTAATCCCAAAGGAGATCTTGTAAGATATAACTTTTCACATACACATCAAACCATAACACAAGGTGGCGAATAAGATGGAATTCTAGAGAGAGAAAGTTAGAGGTTTAGGGAACTTAGTGAGAGAAAGTGAAAGATATTATTATGAGCTCCAACTCTCTACCTTGGAAGGTAGAGAGTATTTATAGTCTTACATAACTCGCCACACTTTGGGCTGTGGATCAGGCATACAATGGGTAAAGACCCGTCCGTCCTCCACGGTGTTACTTAACTAAAATACTACTTAACTTAAAAGAACTACGACTACGAGCTTTCTAACGATTACATATACTTGAGGTGACCGACTCTTTAATACCGGGAATTTCTAATTCCTAACAATCTCCCCCTAAGGGAGGTCACCTCAATTATGTACCAAAATTACATTGAATACAAATAGATATAACATTTAACAATTGATCTTGCATTCTTGATGTAGTCCTTTGCTCTTAAGCTCGTAGTCATTGATACTTCACAATGCATGTTTGGTTACTTCAAGTGGAGGTCTTTTACTGATCCACGTGATGATGAGTTTGAGCCATCTTTGGAGATCATCGGCTATCAAAAATCTCTGAGACATCCATTGTGGTGTTGTGACTTTGGGACCGACATGCTCACATTCTGGATCATGATATCTTCTCATCAGATTAGCGGAAGCTTTAGTTGATTCATGATATTGGCAGCAGCGTAGCAGAAGCTTGGTGTGAAAATATCAGAGTCATTGATGCACTAATCATGATTTCTTTTGAGATGAATGTGTTAAGTGAGCATGCGGCTGTGGATTGACCGCTTCATTCTGATCAGCTGCAAACGTCGGGCATACCTGCATACAACAGTTAGCAACAAATCGCACGAAAGTGTCTTTGATCACTTTCGATGAATTGAGGTACACGGCCCACGGTTCCCCGTTGATCAGTACAAGTACTGCCTGTGATCAGGTAGGATTCCTAAGAATCTCCTTGACAGGGTTTCGCAGCTGTTCTAGCTGTTCTCAAACCGGAACGTCTCAA
This sequence comes from Chrysanthemum seticuspe, assembly GCA_019973895.1. Taxonomy (NCBI): domain Eukaryota; kingdom Viridiplantae; phylum Streptophyta; class Magnoliopsida; order Asterales; family Asteraceae; genus Chrysanthemum; species Chrysanthemum seticuspe. The sequence continues at coordinate 241,586,991 of BPTQ01000006.1, forward strand.
AGAAGACAACACGGAGTGAGTGAACCAGCGAATTTTAAGTCCACTGATTGATGAAAAGAGATTTTGAAAAACAATCGTGTATTGCTCAATAGAAGTTGTTTTTGCAATACAACGAAGGTTTTATTGAAAATCAATTATCAATCATAAAAATACCTTTTGGTTTGAAAAATGAGTACACGGTCGATGTGCAAAAGAAAAGAGTTTATAAGCACAAAGACCGGTTTTTCAAAGGTATCCGTCAATCCCTAACCTGAACCAGGATTGATTCAAGAAATTGAATCGCCCCATTGTTTCTGTTCAGTTGTCACATGGTTGATCTATATGATAGATCTCACATGCCACCTACCAGGAGCTTGTTTGATGTTGGCTCCAGAAGGCTTTCCATCTTCATCGTGAATATTAAACACATCACTCAGATGCTCTGGCAATACCACAAGGATAATGCGTAGGACTCAAGATATAATCTCTCTTTCCACAATGTGTGAAACAGAGAGTCTTCATTGAAAGTGTCCTAAAGAGATTTATTGATGATCTCGTGGCTCTAGACTCAATTTGTGCATATTTGGATCCTATAACGGAGACTAGGGAGAGGGTCTCCTTCTTCAATATCAACCATCTCTAAGAGAAAGTCGATAGATAATGTCGGTTCCCCGTGAGAATGAAACAAGCCCTTTTAAGAGGAACTTGAGTGGTTTGGAAAGTTGAAGTGCAGTGCGTCACTGGGTCCATGACGTCTTGTCTTCAATACCGATGTTACCATCAGTAGCATATGAAGTGAACCCGGTTTCTGCCCTAAGGTTGAATAAATGGAGGGCTATTTGTTTTCACCCTATTTTCATTCAATTCTTTTTAATTCTTCAACCCCTTCAGTGCTTACCGAGACTTCATAGCTAGAACCTTGTTGGGTTTATTCCAGTACTAGCTCAGTCATAGTCCGCACTCTTCCCTTATCTCATTTTTCTCCTTTTATCATCATACCTAAGGACTTCTACACTAACTAGTGGATTGTCCCTGGGTAGATCCCTCCGGTTCTGGCGGATCATGGGAACCAATACCTAACCTTATCATCCTTATATCACCGTACATAAAGTAAAGTTGGTCGGTCAATTTGGTATTGTTCATCTGCCATTGGATCCAATTGAAAACCATTTGAAAGTCAATTCAGATACTTGTGATATATTATCAAAGCTTTTTGTACTTGAATTGTTTTTGATATTTTTAGAACGAGAACTCCCCCTCAACATGTGCATCAAGTATTGAAAATGTTTTGCACACGGAGGCAGGAGAAAGAATTAACTTCTTTTGATTACCATTTTCTAAAAGATATCAACATCACTTCCCTCAACAAATCAAGTAGATATAGCATTTCCGGGAAGGATGAGGTTTCCATAAATTTGCTCCCCCTCAATATGTGCCTCGAGGTTTGAAAAGAGTTTTGCACATACTAGAGGGAACCTGCACATTGGGATAAATGATCACGTTTTAAATCAAAGGTTTTAAGATAGATGCTCCCCCTCAACATGTGCATTGAAAAATTGAAATCGTTTGTCACATGTGGGCGGGATAGCATGTACATCCTATTATAACCATTTACCTAATTATCAGTTTAAATCCAATTTAAATCACACATTCTCCCCCGATCACAATTATCAAATCATTTGAAATTTGTGATCTCGTATAGATTTAAATTGATTTGAAAGCTTTTAAGGAGAATTGTGACTTGATTGTGAAAGCGTTTGAACTGATAAGGGTCGGATTTTAAGACTTTAAACTCCATTTATAAATCATGCATGTATATCTTTTGAAAACAATTTTAATGCCAAATAACTTTTTAATTTAATTGAAATCATTCTCCCCCTCAATCAATGACGTAGGTTGTTGATTGAGAGATAGAGATTTTGACAAATAAGTCCTGATGATTATCAAAAATAGAGATTGAGTTATTTTTCAAAGCATTTAGTTTTCAGCAGATAGGAGTTTATAGAATCAGAGCATAAGATTTGAAAACTTGGTAAGATATGGCTCTGTTCTTTCTTTAAAGCCGGGTTATTGCCTGAAGATGACAATAAACCATTTTTTTTCTCTTTCTCCCAAAAAAATATTTTTTGATTTTTTGATTTCTTTTTTTTTTTTTTTTTTTTTTTTTTTTTTTTTTTTTAAATTCGAACAATATCTAAAGACCCGTGTCATTCTTTGAATGACAGCACAAAGACCGTAGATATTATCGAATCGAGAGAAAAATGACAAAAAGACAATATTTTTGAAGATTTTTTCGAATTTTTCAAATTTTTATGGATTTTGAAAGTTTTATATTTTTCTATTTTGTTTTTCAAATATATATGTACAAGGGATAGATGAAGATAGACCTTTACTCCTCGTCTTCCTCCTGAAGACGTTTGAGAGTTTCTGGTTGAAGGCTTTTCAGACCAAGACGTGGAAGAATAAACTCAAAACGTTCTCTTGGAAGAGCTTTGGTGAAGATGTCAGCTAATTGATATTCAGACCTCACAAAATATAGTTCCACCACACCTTTTTCAACTTGTTCCCTGATGAAATGATGTCGAATGTCGATATGCTTTGCTCTTGAGTGTTGAACGTTGTTGCATGAGAGAGCAATAGCACTTTTATTATCACAGTACAGAGGGATTTTGTTGAATTCAAAGCCATAGTCAGATAATTGAGATCTCATCCATAAGATTTGAGCACAACAAGATGACATGGCTATGTATTCAGCCTCTGTAGAGGAAATAGAAGTACTCATTTGCTTCTTTGAAGACCAGCTCACAAGCTTATCACCCAAAAACTGAGCACCTCCTGACGTACTTCGACGTGTATCTTGACAACCTGCATGATCAGCATCTGCATAGGCCGTTAGTGACATACCGGTGTCCTTCGGGTACCATAGTCCCATATTGATGGTTCCTTGGAGATACCGAAAGACCCGTTTAACTGCTTCAAGGTGCTTTTTAGTAGGCTTAGCCTGGTATCTAGCACACATGCACACAGAGAACAAAATGTCTGGTCTACTAGCAGTGAGATACATCAGGGATCCAATCATACTCCGATATTTCGTTTGGTCAATCATGATCCCTGAGAGGTCCTCATCTAGTTTGGTTCGGTCAATCATGGGGGTGTCAACAGGGTCACATGAATCAAATCCAAATTTCTTTAAAATCTCTGTTGTATATTTAGATTGATTTATGAAGATGCCTCCGGGACTTTGTGAAATTTGTAATCCCAAGAAAAATGACATTTGTCCCATCATTGACATTTGAAACTTTGAACTCATTTCATTAGAAAAACGATCGCATTCCATTGGGTCAGTCGAGGCAAAAATAATATCATCAACATAAATTTGAACATGAGTTAAATGTTTGCCTGACTTCCTGGTGAACAATGTAGGATCAACTGCTCCTTTGCTGAATCCGGTTGATAAAAGAAACTTTGACAGTGTATCATACCATGCCCTTGGAGCTTGCTTTAACCCGTAAAGAGCCTTCTTCAAACGATAAACGTAAGTAGGATGCTCTTGATTCACAAATCCTTCAGGTTGGCTGACGTAGACGACTTCTTTAAGATCTCCGTTCAGAAATGCCGTCTTTACATCCATCTGATATACCACCATGTTCTTACTTGCAGCATTAGCCAAAAAGATTCTGATTGCCTCGATTCGAGCAACTGGAGCAAATGATTCTTCAAAGTCTATACCCTCCTCTTGACGATATCCTTTAGCAACCAATCGAGCCTTGTTTTTCAACACATCACCATGCTCGTCAAGTTTTACTTTGAAGATCCATTTGAGAGCTATAATCATAGCACAGTCTGGAGCAGGTACTAACTCCCATACATCAAGACGATCAAACTCATGAATTTCATCTTGCATAGCATTGAACCAGCTATCTTCATTCATGGCAGTTTTAACGTCTTTTGGTTCGATCTTAGATAGTACGGAGTTGAAGAAGCACCATAAGGCATCGGTTGCAAGTTGCTTCCGGGTTGATACAGGACGAGAGGGATTACCAATGATGTTGTCTAATGGATGATTGTGAGTCCATTTTCTGAGGTGTTCATGTGGCATTTGTTGAGGAACTGAGGTAGCTGAGTCGATGTCTCCTGAAGAAGATGGTTCTGCTGATGATTCAGGAGTAGCAAATATGTTTTCAAATGGAGCATCTTCAGGAGTCGCAAAGGGATTAACTTCATCATTGATGCCAGAAACATTTCCATGATGTACATTTGAAGAATGATGATTTGTTGATGAGACTGAAGGATCAGCAGTAGGTGCTTCTTGACTTACAGATATTGAAACTGATGGATTGACTTCATTCACTGGAATCTGAGCATCCTCTGTTGTAGGGATCAGCACTTCATTAGTAGTGGACTCATACAGTTCATCAAACATTGGATCAAACAATTTCTTTACATCATCTTCAGATGGAGGTACATATGGTGTTTCTTGAGAGGAGTTTGGAACAAGGGATGAACCAATAGGGCTGTTATGAAGTGCGGGTCCTGAGCTGGAGTGTCCAGGAGCCATTTGACCGGTCAGCTCATCAAACGTAACGTGAATTGTTTCCATGATATTTCGGGTTCTTTTGTTGTAGATCCGGTATCCCTTTTTGTTTGGTGCATATCCTACAAATACTCCAATGTCAGCTTTAGCTCTAAGTTTGCCCAAGTCTTGACCCTCATTAGTTGGATAGCACAAGGCACCAAACACACGAAGGAAAGATAGATTAGGTTTTCTGTTGTGGACAAGTTCATATGGAGTTTTTCCATGAATGGTGTGAATCAGGGAACGATTTTGTGTGTAGCATGCAGTGGCAATTGCTTCAGCCCAGAGAGACATTGGAACCTTTGAGTAGATCAGCATTGTTCTAGCAGCTTCAACAAGAGTACGATTTCGTCTTTCAACTACACCGTTCTGTTGAGGGGTTCGTGGAACACTTCTTTGATGGCTGATTCCAACGCTTTCATAGAATTCACTAAGTTGTTTGTTGACAAACTCAGTTCCATTGTCTGTTCTGATAATTCTGACAGTTTTGTTTAGTCTAACCTGCAGTTGTTTGATGAGTTTGATGATGATATCAGGAGTTTCATCCTTTGTCCTTAAGAACTTGACCCAGGTGAATCTAGAATAATCATCAACCACAACTAACACATATTTCTTCCCAAAGATATTCTGCACCCTCATTGGTCCACATAAATCCATATGAATCATATGAAGAACTTCTGTGACAGAGTTAGTAGGTTTGGGTTTATGGGCATACTTCTTGCTTTTTCCCAATTGACATGCTGAACAAAGATGATCCTTTTCATACTTTAGTCTAGGTAAACCTACAACTAAGTCCTTTCTGGAAAGATCGTTGATGGTGCCGAAGTTCAAGTGATTGAGACGACGATGCCATAACCAAGACTTTGTTTTTGAAGCCTTTGATAACAAGCAGATTGGTGAAGCTCTCATCATGTCATCGATAGAGATAGTGTAAAGGTTTGAGCAACGAGTTCCTTTCAACAGTTCCTTACCATTAAGATCTCTAACAAAGCATGTATGTTTTCTGAAGGCTACTTCTAGATCAGAGTCACAGAATTGACCAACAGAGAACAGATTATGTCCTAAACCTTCCACATAATACACTCTGGAGATGACACTATCACCAACAACATAATCTCCATAACCCATAATAGCACCGAAATGATCATTACCAAATCTAACAGTCCCGATGAATTTGCTCACGAAGTTCATGAGCCGTGACCGGTCTCCAGTCATATGCTTGGAACAGCCTGAGTCTAGGTACCACAGAACGATTTGAACGATCTGCAGTTGAACACAGACAAGAATGGATAACTGGATAATTGGGATCCCCATGCAAGAATGGGTTCCATTTGGTTAGTAGCAACAGTTGGAACACCCACATCAGAAATAGAAGCATTCATATCAGACAATGAGGTAATGGAATCATTATGAGTAGATGCAATACTAGTGTCTGTATTAGTCCTGTTTACAGTGTGACCACTTCTTAAGGGAATAGTTCTACCAGTAGGCATCCATTTTCTAGTGGGCATTATCTGATTGGTCTTATGACCAACAGGTATCCAATAAGAACCTATTCTGCTGAATGTTCTTCCTGTGGGTTTCCATTGTTTTCTAACTTTCTTTCGCTTTTGCCTTTTAGCCTTTTTAGCATGAATTTTAGCATTAACAATATTAACTGGACAATTAACATCATTAGGCAAAGCATTGACATCACATCCATGATTAGAAACAGAATTCAAGCAATCATCAGTACAAGGTTTGCAAATAGTATCAGAATTCGAATTAATTACAGTACGCTTATGGCTAATACTAGAATCAACACGATTCGTTTTATTCGATTCAAACTTAAGGTTCCTAGATTGTTCTTCTACTTTCTTCCAGTGCACATTCTTAGGTTGAGAGGTCCTATCATTCCTTGTATTGTCTTGAGACTTTGACCTGCTTCCTTTAATGTCACTGATTAATCCTGTAGAGGGAATGGGAACATTAGTTTGTTTTACTACTCTTTGCACCACCTGTTTAGATGTGCTGGGATCTGAACTACATGCAGGTGCACTACGGTTCACTTTCATAAAGCTAGATGTACTGAGATTGGTACTCCTAGAAGGCACATTAGAGTTCACTTTCCTAGCATTGACAGATCTAGAATCTGAATTACTCAAGGGTACACTACGACTCTCATTCAAAACATTGGGAATCGAGTGCATCTCATATTTGGCCTTAGGCATTGAGCATGGAATCAAAGGGTTAACTCTTTCACCTAATGTCTTTGGGCATATGGTAATCAAGCATTCTAAGATTTCTTGAGATTGTTTGGCATATAAGCATGCATGTCCAATTGCATTATCATGAGGTTTCTCTAGCTTATCCTCTTCAACAATCTCGCGCAGGCATTCTAAGCAATCCTTGAGGGATGAGAAATATGTTTGAATGGCAAGTTTGTTGTTCCTTAGGTGAGGGGGGACATATGTCACAGATAAAGCAGATTTATTGCCAGAGTGAACCTTAGATACAACATTCTCCTCATTGATCATTGGCATTTTCCCTTTTACCTGACTCTTCAGATTCTCAATTTCTTTCTGCAATGAAGTTATTTGTTCGTTGTTTTTGTTACGAGTGACTTTAATTGATTCAAACAACTCATTGAAATGACGTTTAACCTTTTCATTCTCTTCTAGAAAACTTTCGTTTTCCTTTTGTAAAGCATTTACTAGGTTTTGAAGATGAAACGTTTGAGAATTCTGAGAATCTAAAGAAGGAGGCATTTGGGATCCTGTCATATTGTTCGTTTGACCCTTTAATTGAGAGATTTGGGCTTTCAACTTTCTGATCGTGTTACACTGAGCTTGAATCTGTTCATCTCGTTTGTTAATTTGAAAAACTGCATCAAACTCTGGAGCATCTGAAGATGTCTTGATATTTGAAGTTTTGACATTTTCTTTGAGATGTTGATATTTTAGTTGTAGATTAAAATACTCAACTTCTAGTTTAGAAAAATGTTTAACCAAATTGTCATGATCATCCAGTTCAATTTTCTCATTTAGTTTAGAATTAGTTTTTTCAAGCTCAATGACACGATCATGGGAGACTTTCAGGGCTACAGATAATTCATGAAATTTGGAAGCATTAATAGAGCAATTTGAAGCAGTGAAAAACACATCTTGAGCAACACATTCAGTAATAAGATTCTCATTTAATGTATGCAAGTTCTTTCTCTCAATCTCATTATATTTTAGTGCACGCTCATAATCACTAACTTCAGCAACCATTGCATCAAATTCCTTTTCCATACCCTTAATATCAGCTTCTACCCCCTTTTTAAGACTCTCAAAGTGATCTTTTAGAAGTTTAAAGAAAGGCATGACCTCAGTTAAATAACATTCTTTCATTTGTTCAAAGCCTCTTTCACCTTCAGTTATACCAGTGGGAGTGATCCTTTTCTTGCAAGTTTTTTCAAAATCAACAAATAGTTGGAATATAACGTATTGGCTAATTAATGTCTTGCTTTTAGTGGCAATTGTTCTAGGTACAAGATGCATAGGTGTATTAGGAGGATACACAGTTGCTCTAGGCATTTTCCGAAGGGGAGGGTTTGTTTCTACAATATTTTCGGCTTTCTGCTTATCTAAATCCATTTTCCAGAAGACTTGTTCGGGAGTCAACAAAGTCTGAGGCTTAAACTTGTTTAATGCAATCCAGTTTTCCTTTTTGTAATCGTGAGGAGAGATAATTATTTTTTTCTCTTTGCATTTAGGGTCATCTAGTTTTTTGTTCATCCTTTCCCTAGTGACTTCATCTGATTTCTTATCTTCCTCAGTGCACTCAACGCAACTAGGTTTCTGCCTAGGTTTAAGAATTTCATTACCATCATAAATCACCTTATGAGCATTTCTAGCCTTTTTGATTACCTCTGGATTTGGTTCCTCAACAAGGGGAATGCTATGCTTATCGCTTAAGACTCGATGTTTGGTGACCATGTGAGCAGTCTGAATGGTGTTTCCTTGTATGTACAACTTGTTTTCAAGTTTGTTTTTCAAAGTTTTTAGATTAGAAAAATCTCTTAAGAGCTTTGATTCTTTTACATTAAATTCTTGCTTAAGCATTTTCACATTTTCTTGAAGTTCTTGTTTTTGCTTAGCTGTTTTAGAAAGTTTTTCTTGCAAAGAATTTAATTCTTGTTTCAATACTTCTTCTCTAAAATTACTTTTTCTAATTACTGTACGCACTTGGTCATCCATTTCCTGCTCACGAGTGGTCAACTCAAATTTTGCACGTTGTTCATAAATGGCAACACGTTCCTTATAGGCATTTAGTTCAGAGATAATGGAATCATCAGGAGCACATGCAGTGTATTCATCAAAGACATAGTCATTGTTGACTGCAGAAGATGCATCACTAGGTACAACTTCACTTTCACTTTGTTTCACGTATTGATCATATGGGACAATATTGATATTACCCGTATTTTCAATATTTGATTCAAAAGTTTCGGTTGGTTGTACTTTGTCATGCATCTGTTGCACATCAGCATCATCATATAGCTTTAATACCTCAGAGATGAGTTTGTCCTTTGATGGGCCAGCTTGTGGTGAAGAAGTGACCTTGGGAGACACCATGGGAGAGATGCTAGCCATAAATATTGTGTGTGCAGTGGGTCCATCATCCACATCAGAGTCGTAAGCATCGCAGTCACCGACTTGAAAGGCATTTTGATGATTGTGACCTATCTCCTGAATGGGCTGCTCATCTACATCTGCATCATAGGTCTTGGCATTGCCTTCAGCAAGAAACAGCAGTTCCTCTTCATTCAAAGTAGCACCATTGTCCTGAGCTTGAGCCAGCAACATCTTATCTCTGAAGTATTCGGCATTTTGTGGACGCTTTGGAGATGTGCAGTTCCTTGCAAAGTGTCCCTCACCACCACAGTTAAAGCATTTGATTGGCTTGGCTTGACCTGGGTTACCATTCCTTCCTCGATTCTGGTTTCCAACATAACCTCTCCCAGCTCCACCTCGTCCCTGTTCATACTGTCTTTCCTGAACTGGTTGCACCACGATCCTTCCATCTTTAATAGTGGCTTGATTATGTGGGTTAGATGCAGTTCTGAGGTTGTTGTTGGTTTGTGGAAGAGAATTCATGTTTTGACTAATGAGAAGAGCAAGTTGATTAATGATGTTACCCACGTGTGCATCAGCATCAGCTTGTTTGAACTGAGGATCAGGGATGAGTTTGTGATTACCATTACCCAAGGGTATGACTTGTGATGCTTTGGTTGTGATTCCAATGTTTGAGTAGAAGGCAGTTGAATCATTAGACGAGCTTGTCTCTCCTGGGTTAGTTTTGAACTGATTGAGAATCAATTTTTCAAACATGGCATGTCTTTCATTCTGAAGGAGGAAGGCATAGAGTTGCTCATAGTTTGTGTTCTTCAATCCTTTAGTGAGCTTCACAGCGGTAACAAACTTGTGCCATTCGGGATTCATGTTGTTCACAAATTTTGAGTTCAACTGAATGTTAGGCATAGTCATCTTGATGTTCCTCATGTCATTCACTAACTTATGAAATCTCACATAGTACTCATAGACACTCTCATCTGGTTTCATCTTGAAGTGCTCAAATTCATCATAGAGTTGGGATTCCCTGTCTTCCATAGTTAATTCTGAACCTGAGAGAAGCATCTTAACGTTATCCCAAACAGCCTTTGCATCAGTGTTATGATTGATCAGCTTGTAGATGTCTTTAGGAAGACCTTGAAGAACAATGTTTGAAGCCCTGATATCTGCATCGAATCTCTTTTTCTCCTCATTATCAAGCTCATTGTACATCTTAGGTCTGTCCATTCCGTAGACAGGAGTACCATCTTCATTAGTATCAAGTATGTCTCTAGTCGTTTCCACCCGATATGGTCCTTCATCAATGGATTTGAGAATGTTTACACCATTTTCCTTTCCAAGGCAATACAATCTGATTCGTTGAGCCCAAGAATCGTAGTCAGTTCTGTCAAGCATTGGTGGACGAGTATCTGAGCCAGCTGCTTGAACATCCTCGGCAACAGTGGAGATGACAGTGGGAACAGTGGGAATGTTGGTAGACATGTTAACAGATTATACGGGATTTTATAACTCTATGATTAAACCGGGAAATAGATTCTTTCACGGGATTTTACTAAATCAAGAGAAAACCGTAAACAATCACTCAAGTTGCTAGATGATAAAGTGCTAACTCGCTACCAAATAATGCACTAAGTCGCTAGAAATTAGTGCCCTAAGTCGCTAACCCTTAACTCGCTACACGTCTAAGTCGCTAGAGTCCCAAGTCGCCAACAGAAAAGCAAGTCGCTAAGTAGTAACTCGCTACAGACTAAGTCGCTAGCCAAATTTGTGCAGTAATTCGCTACACAAGTCGCTAGATATGCAAGTCGCTAAAGAGCAACTCGCTACAGACTAAGTCGCTACCACAAGTCGCTAACCGTAGTGGAGATTCCACTACTTGTACTTTAACTCGCTAGCTCTAACTCGCTAGCTTTTATAACTGTAAGTCGCTACAAAACTATGAAGTAAGTCGCTACCAAGAAAACAAGTCCGAGAGCTAAGTCGCTAGCTTGAAAAACCAAATAACCTTCACTTTTCAATCCAAAAACAACCCAACCAAGATGATTCAAGCTTACCAAATGAAAACCTAAACACTTTTGATGATTCTAAACATAAAAGTACCAACAAAATTCAAACTTTAACACAAGAAATCAACCAAATGATGCAAAAACCACTAAACTTTTTCAAACTCAAAAACCACCTAAAAACCACTATAAATCCAAAGATGTGCAAGATATGATCTAACCATGGCTCTTGATACCAATTGTAAGATATAACTTTTCACATACACATCAAACCATAACACAAGGTGGCGAATAAGATGGAATTCTAGAGAGAGAAAGTTAGAGGTTTAGGGAACTTAGTGAGAGAAAGTGAAAGATATTATTATGAGCTCCAACTCTCTACCTTGGAAGGTAGAGAGTATTTATAGTCTTACATAACTTGCCACACTTTGGGCTGTGGATCAGGCATACAATGGGTAAAGACCCGTCCGTCCTCCACGGTGTTACTTAACTAAAATACTACTTAACTTAAAAGAACTACGACTACGAGCTTTCTAACGATTACATATACTTGAGGTGACCGACTCTTTAATACCGGGAATTTCTAATTCCTAACAGATCTACTCCTTTACAACATCATCAAGGACATCAATATACTTGGATCTAATGCTAGTCTATCTAGTACATCGAAACACACTATATCGAATGTACATCTAAGGCACCTTTCACTAATGCCTTTGACTAGATCTACAAGACACCTTTCACTAATGTCTTGTGTCTTCACTTCTAAGCACTTTTCACTAATGCTTCTTGTCTTGACTTCTAAGCACCTACCACAAGTGCTTATCCTATAAACGATAGATACCCTTCACTAATATCTTCGTCTTGACACTTGAGACATCTTTCACTAATGTCTTTAACACTACGCTTATTTGAAGAAAGAAAGGGATCATCAACAAGAGGACTTCAATAGCCTTGATGATGAGGAAGCTTGGCAACTCATGGACTTGAGCTTGCTCGACTTCAAAGGTGGTGATCTTGCCTTTAAGAGGAACCTAAAAGATCACACAAAAACAAGACTACAAACATAGATCTCTTGGATCTAAGGTTAGTTAGATTTAACTCAGGGGAGAAAGTATGTTAGAAAGGGATATCAAATAATGAAGAAATGGCTCACTATTTATAGAGGAAAAACCCACTGTTTCCCCGGATCCCACGGATCCCTACCATAAGGGATCCAACTAGCACAAAGCTAGGTATCCGTGGTCCGCTCCTCTTTGCCCATGGGTATTTTTGGTTATGGGTCATGGGTCATGGGTTATGGGTTGATCCATGGTTTTCTTTCTAGATACAATGTACCTTTAGGATACATTGAACTTGGTTTAAGTGGTATATACAAAACCATGGGTTATGGGTCAAAACCATTTGCTAGTTTTTATCTATTTAGTATATACTTGTTTTTACCCATTTTAGTATATACTTGTTTTTACCCATTTTAGTATACTTAGCTTAAGTATGTGTTTAACTCAATATGTAAACACTAGTTGTTGTACATATATATCTAAATCATAGAAACACTTATACTTGTTAAGCCAATATGTAAACACTAGTTGTTGTACATATATATATATATCTAGATCATAAAATCACTTATACTTGTTTTAGTGTTTTATGTGAATATGTTAGAGAACTATTAGTTCAAACCATTTACGTATTTTATTTGTTTCGTTAATATGATTTTACTTTTATTATTGACAAAACATTAGAAGATCGTAAAATATAAATAAATGTTTTTACGGCTTATTTGTATTAACAAATACTATGTAATAACCCTCACTTGAGGGTTGGTTGTTCAATTTATTTCCTTTCACATACATCTACGCATAACCGTCTTAGTATAACGTGTGTGTGTGTTTGGTTTACTTGTTCAATCGCCTTTATCTCCTTCTAGTAAGCTTGTGTTGTAAAACTAGTGACATAACAGTGGTATCAATCGCCAAATAGTTAGGTGAACACGTTTGTTCTGAAGTGTTTTTGGTTTTGGTCTTACGCGTAAAGATAACGTGCTCTTTGGTTCGCTTAAAAACTCGTTTTTTACACTTTTTAATCCAAGATTCTTGTACTTTCAACGTTTTAAGGTGTTAAAATACTAGCTTTTGAAAAAAAGTTTCAAACTTTACGCGTGGATCTAAGTTTTTAAGCTTGTTTTTGTTCGTGGGTATCGTTCTACGCGTAACCCGTTTAGCTGTTTTGATTCATCAAGTGTCATACTTTGGTGTTATTTTGGTGATATTGAGGCTATTCCATAACAAAAATCTGGTTTAGAAACATCTTTGGGCATAATCATTTTTACGAGTAAGATTACGCGTATCAAAACCCTAATCTTACGCGTAACTTTATCTGTGGCTTGATCTTCGTTTTCATGGTTTACTCCGTGTTTTCTTGCTTGGATAAGCCTGAGAATACGTCGACTTTGGATATCTTTTGCACTGTGATAGTGTAAAAGATCATTTGGGCAAAACCCAAATCTTACGCATAAGCATAAAGCTTACGTGTAGAAATCCTACGCATAAGATTAATCTTACGCCTAAGCCTAGTCTTACGCATAAGGTAATCCTACGCCTAACTTTGTGTCTACGCCTAACTTTAGAGTCTTTTCCATACTTACGCGTAAGCTAAAACTACGCGTAACTCTATTTGTTACGCGTAACTTTGGTGTTTTTACGCATAAGTTCTACTTGGTTTCGTGTGATTTCTACGCCTAAGGAAACTTCATCAACAAAGATTCATTCGACTACAAAGATCCATTTTTACCAACACAAGTTTTCAACATGTCACAACCACCATACTCTAACTATTTCCCTTACACTTATTCTCAACGACAACAACAACTAAGTCCACAACATCAACAATGGAATCAACAACAAGCAATTTATCAACAACAATTTAATCAACAACATACTCCACAACTTGGAGCAATTCCTCCACCACAAATGGTTCAAACACCGCCAAGTCTTCAAGTTCAACTCTACACAAATGACTTTAATCAACATCCATCAAGGAACACTATGAAGGAACCCACTTAGTTTGCAAAGATGTGTGAAGCTTTAAGCAGCAAACAATCAATTCATGAGGCTGGATCACTTGATAGACCTCCAATGCTCACTCCAGGAAACTACGATCAATGGGTGATAAGGTTCTTTAGGTTTTGTGATCTGAAGAAGCCACATGGAAAGTTCTTAAAGAAGGTTATCTTGGAAGGTCCATTTGAGATGCCTATTGTCATTGTACCCGGAGATCCTAATGCTAATCCACCAAGAGATGCACAAATGAACATTGCTACTGTTGCAGATTTAAATCAAACAGAACTTCTACACTATGAAGCTGATGAGCTTGCAATGCAATATATCCTTTTAGGATTACCTAACCCAATTCTTCAAAGTGTTGATGCTCAAAAAACTGCAAAGGAAATGTGGGAACATATTCATCTTCTTATGGAAGGATCTGTACTCAATCAGGAGGATTTGGAATCCAAAATTTACTTGGCTTATGAACACTTCATGATTGAACCTGGAGAGACACTAGAGTCTTATCATCATCGATTTTCAGACATCATCAATGATTTGGATAAACACAACATCATCATGCCAAGAATTGCAGTGAATACTAAGTTCCTGAGTAGTCTTGGTCCTGAATGGGAGAAGTATGTCATTTTTCTCCGTCAAGCGAAGAATATGCATCATTCTACATATGGATTGTTGTACGATTACTTGAAGCCTCATGAAAAGGAAGTTGATCGGGAAAGGATTCTCCGTGCTCAAATTGCTCCACCTACACATCCGGAAAATCAACAACTTGCCTTATATGCTCAACAAAGTTATCCTCCTCAACAAGCAACTCAACCAACTGTCACACAAAACGATCATTCACAGCAACAATCTCAACAAAATCAATTGGTTCCATACAACAACAACAATGCTTAACCAATTTTCAGTGAAGCTAATGAGGACATCGATCCGTTCGAAGCATTGCAACAAGGATTTGTTATGATTGCTAATGCTTTTGGCCGTTATACCAACAAATCCAACAATCGTATTCGTTCCTCATCTAACACACGAAATCAGGCTGTTGTAAACAATGGACGAGTTGAAGTTCAGAATCGTGGTTATGGTCGTCAGATGGGCGGTGGTCAAGGGTTTAATGTTGTGGGTCGGAATAACAACAGAGCTCCAGTGGTGGAACAGGGAAATGCTCAGAATGGTTTGAATGGTCTTCGATGCTACAACTGCAATGAGAAGGGACACCTGGCTAATGCATGCCCAAAGCCGAGGACTAGGGGCAGTGCTTATTTCAAAGAGGCTCTTCTTTTGGCTCTTAAGGATGAAGCTGGTGGATCTCTCACAGACAAAGAACAGAGCTTTATGGCAAATGCAGACTCAGATGATGATATGGAGGACTTGCAGGCCAATGCAACAGCTATGTTGATGGCTAATATGCATGGGTTACACATGAGTGACACAGGCCCAGTGTATGACACTGATGGCGTGTCTCAGGTACCCCGAACAAACCATATTTATCTCGGATCTAATATCTCCGCCAACATCTGAATCCGGCAAGGCTCAGAATGTTCAAAATGAGTCATTTACATCTCATTTCGATGATTTTCAAATAGACCCTGTAGTTACATTTGACGATCAAGATGACCTTATGGTTTCCTTTGATAATCAAATTGACTCCGTGGTTATACTTGAGGATCTAAATAATGATCATGTTGTGACTTCTGTTGAACAAGCCGAACTTTTGCCTCATCCAGATCTTGCTCTCTTACTTAAAGACCAGCAATCCCAAATTGAAGAATGTTGTGCATTAAATCAAACCATAAAAAGTAAAAATGCACTGTTAACCAAGGATTTTGAATGTTTACAAAAGCAACTCAACTTTTTCAAAACTCAAGAAAAACGTGAAAAAGGTTTTGAAGCAGCCTTTACTAAATCTCATCAAAACGAAAAATATTTAGAGAGACAGATGCGTGATCTAGGCACTTCGAAGAATGCTTTATTGTCTGAGATAGAACAACTGAAACATGACCATAAAAAGCAAATTAACGCTCTCACCTTGGAAAATCAAAAAGCTAAGGCTGAGTTGTTAACTTGTCAAAAACAGTTCTCTGCATATAAAAAGCATTCCACGAACCGAATAGATAATCATCTTGAAGAAATTATCGGCTTGCAACGCAAACTTAAAGAGTTTAAAACTGTTGTTTACAAACAAGGTGAGTCAGTAACTGCTATTGAAAAGTTTACCTTAAAACCCGATCCAAAAGGATTTGGACCAAATCTTGCTGATTACAAACCAAAGCTTTCAACAAAAACATTCAAACCAAATCCGGAAGTTTCCAGTGCAGAATATAAAATTGATAATTCTGTTATGAGTGTTGTTGAATATCATCGTCAAGAGGAATTAGATGCAGAAGACGAGAGTCGATCAAAATTAAAAACTGTTGTTTACAACAAACCTTTTAATTATTCAAAACCGGTAACTTTTGTCACACCAACGGATTCTTCTAACACACCAAGGGTTATCATCAAAACACCTGAGTCTTCTAATGTTAATCCC
Source organism: Chrysanthemum seticuspe (assembly GCA_019973895.1). Lineage (NCBI taxonomy): Eukaryota > Viridiplantae > Streptophyta > Magnoliopsida > Asterales > Asteraceae > Chrysanthemum > Chrysanthemum seticuspe. Next base: position 241,603,739 of record BPTQ01000006.1, read on the forward strand.
CAACCAGATTATGCACAAATTTATGGTCCTTTACCTTCCATCAATGAAGTAAACTCAAAACCTGAAAATCGCAAAATTCTTAGATATTTTGATATTTTCATGGCTGACCTCAAAACTTTAGAACATGAGATAGAATATAATTCTGAAATCAAAGTTCAACACTTTCAATCGCCTCTGGCGCGAGAACAAAGAGACATTTTTCAGAAAAATCTTTTACCAAATGTTAAAAATTTGAAAAGTTGTGCATTGTCTTGGGAACGGGACTTTCATAAGGAACTTGGAGTCATGAAGGTCGTTTTCGAGAAAACTAAAACATCTATTTCTAATACTAAACGTAAAAAGAAAATGTTGAGAAAAGATGTTGATCGACTCTTGGAAGATGTTATCTGTGCTGATATCCATAATGTTGTGTTATTCAATTATTTGCCACATGCATCTGATTATATCTCTGCTGATAATGTTGACTCTGTGGTAACTGTTGAGAATACCGATAATGTGCTTCAGATCGAGTCTTTAAAAGCTGAAAATGAACGATTACTTAACGAACTTTACAATGCAAAACGTCGTCTTAATTGGTGTGAAAAAGATATTCACAATCAACAACTTGGTTTTCAAAAGAAAATCGCTCAGTTGCGTGCAAAATCTTCTGATCCTAAACTTGAGCAACTGGATGATCAAAACGTGTCTTTGAAAAGTCAAATCTCTAAATATGAACAAGAACTTGTAAAAGTTAAACAGGAATATGGTGTCATATTTGATTTACTCAATAAGACTCGTCATGAAGCATCAAACGAACTTGATCACTATCTTGCTCACACTAGAGAAGTCATGAATTTTGCTGGTAATATTCGTTCTGAAAATCAAGATTTGATTCACACTATCTCTAAGTTAAAAGAAATGTTAGGAAAGTATGAACTACTTCCGCCTACCATCATTAAGAGATTAGCACCAGTAACACTTAGTATTCGTGAACCTAGAATACCTACTGCCAAATCACAAGTTGCTAACGTGCTTCCTTCTACTGAAACAGGAATAGTTGCGTCTTTTCCAAACGTCCGCACTTCACAGCCTAGGAGCACTCAATCGAAGAATAGGAAGTTGCGACCTAAGAAAAGATCAATAAGGAATGCTAAAGTAGAAGAACACCCTAGGACTATGAATAAGACTCACGTTTCTTCCACTATAGATATTGCGTCTGGAAAATGTAATCGAAATAGTGATGTAATGAATGCTAAACCTTTAAGTACTTTTGATATTCAGTCTGATGCACCTTGTGTTATTTGTCATAAAAGTATGAATTCTGATTGTCATGACAAATGTGTTGCTAAAGCTATAATCTCTCGTTTACGGAATCCTAAGAATCGGAATAACACTAGGCCCAATAATCATTCTAAGTCTGTGCTTGGTAGACCGCCTTCTTTAGATTCTAAGGCAAGCATTGCTGTCCCTGTAGCTCCAGTGTCACCTCCTAAGAATGTAGTGCCACCTAGTGCATTCACAAAGACTAAAGAAAATAGTAGTTATAGATGGCAGAAATGGATATATAACACATTAGGATTTAAATGGATGCTTAAAGTTATTAATGTGTGTATGTCTACTATCACTGCTCCGGAACCCTCTAACATTTCGGGTTCCACATCTACTTCTATTCCATCTGTGTCGTCTGTGTTTAATGCAGGTGATACAGATCATTCTCTGGATTGTTGATAGCGGATGTTCCCGACACATGACAGGCAACCTTAAACTGTTATCAAACTTTATTGCAAAGTTCATTGGCACTGTCAGATTCGGGAATGATCACTTCGGAGCTATCATGGGATACGGAGACTATATCAATGGGAACATCGAAATTAGCAGGGTTTACTATGTGGAAGGCCTCGGTCACAATCTGTTTTCAGTAGGTCAGTTTTGTGATGGAGATTTGGAGGTTGCTTTCCAGGAGAAAACTTGTTTCATTCGTGATCTTCAAGGAAACGACCTTATGTCTGGTTCGCGTAATTCTAGTCTCTATACTATCTCTATGCAAGACATGGTTGCTTCATCTCCCATCTGCTTACTTTCAAAAGCAACATCAACAAAATCCTGGCTATGGCACCGTCGTCTCTCACATCTAAACTTTCAAACCATCACCAACCTTGCTCGACACAAACTAGTTGAAGGTCTCCCACGATTCCAGTATTCAAAAGATCACCTTTGCTCAGCCTGTGAACAAGGGAAAAGCACTCGTGCTCATTTTCCTTCAAAGGTGGAACACAACTCTCAACATGTGCTTCATCTTCTTCACATGGATTTGTGTGGCCCGATGCGCGTGCAAACGATCAATGGCAAACGGTACATCTTAGGAATTGTTGATGACTACTCACGATGGACTTGGGTATACTTTCTTCGAAGCAAAGACCAAGCTCCACAGATGATCATCACCTTTCTCACGAAAATACAGGTTCAGCTCTGAAACACCATCAGACAAATCAGAACAGACAAAGGAACTGAATTTGTTAACCAAACCCTTCGTGAATTTTATGAGAAAGTGGGAATCCAGCATCAAACATCTATTGCACGTACACTAGAACAAAACGGAGTTGTTGAAAGACGAAACCGAACGTTAGTGGAAGCTGCAAGAACAATGTTAATCAATGCTAAACTTCCAGATTACTTGTGGGCAGAAGCTGTATCTACTGCATGCTATACTCAAAACCGTTCTATGATCACAAAACGCCACAATAGAACACCTTTCGAGCTTGTCCACAACCATAAACCGAATCTCAAACACTTTCATGTATTTGGATCCCTTTGCTATCCGAATAATGATCGTGATGATTTTGGAAAGCTCAAAGCCAAAGCAGACATTGGAGTCTTTATTGGATATTGTGAGAATTCTAAAGGTTACCGGATCTAGAATCGTCGTACAAAACAGGTGATGGAAACCATTCATGCTCATTTTGATGAACTTACGGAAATGGCTTCTGAGTATAACAACTTAGAATCCGGTCACAACCGTTTAAACTTCCCTCAACCCCCATCATCAGCTGAACAAAGCCCCCAGCTCACTAGTCAACAAATGGAAAGATTATTTGCTCCGCTGTTCAGTGACGATATTGATGAGCGTGCTCCAGGTGTATCCGCTGTTTCCGCTGCTCAACCTGATAATACTCTTATACCTGATACACCTGCTACAACAACTACTGTTGAAGAAGCACCACCAATTGACTCCACCACAACAGTTGAACAAACCGCTTCCAACAATGATGAACCGGCTGATGATATTCTTAATGAAGTACCCCCACCTGCAGATTTTGTTCCAAATGCGTTCTTTAACCCGTTTGCTGATGACACTGCTGCACCTGATGTTGCGGAATCATCAACAAACCATTTGAATCCTCAGAATCTGCACAATGTATACCAACATCAACCCTCTACACATCGATGGACAAAAGACCATGCTCTGGCAAATATTATTGGTAACCCGAATCAACTTGTCGTTACGAGACAACGTCTTCACACAGATGGTGAACATTGCATTTACGCACTCACTGTCTGCCAATCTGAGCCTAAAAACATTAAAGATGCAATGACAAAAGACAACTGGATTGAATCCATGCAAAAAGAACTCAACCAATTCAAACGTCTTGAACTACGTCATTGGTCTCAAATGGGTTTGGAAAAACAAATTGGATGCCGAAGGGAACGTAATACGAAACAAGTCACGTCTAGTTGCTAAGGGTTATCGTCAGGAAGAGGGAATAGACTTTGAAGAATCTTTTGCTCCTGTTGCTCGTCTGGAGGCTGTTCGGATATTTCTCGCGTTCGCGGCTCATATGAATATGACGATCTTTCAGATGGATGTCAAAACTGCGTTTCTCAACGGACAACTGAAAGAAACGGTTTATGTCAGCCAACCCGAAGGATTCGTTGATCCCGAGTTCCCGAACAATGTCTACAAACTGAACAAAGCTCTTTATGGTCTCAAACAAGCTCCTCGGGCATGGTACGATAAGCTATCATCTTTCCTCATTGTTAATAATTTCACCAAAGGTTCGGTCGACCCTACTCTTTTTATACAATATCACGGGGCACATATCTTAATTGTTCAAATTTACGCGGATGACATCATTTTTGGGTCTACACATAAAAAGTTTTCAATCGCTTTTGCAAAACTAATGAAGAAAAATTTTAAAATGTCCATGATGGGTGAACTTACGTTCTTTCTAGGATTGCAAGTTCATCAATCACCCCGTGGTATTTTCTTGAGTCAGTCCAAATATGCCCTTGATTTGTTAAACAAATTTGGAATGAAAACCTGTGACACTTATGCCACACCAATGACTCATACCAAGAAACTAGACGCTGATTTACATGGGAAATTAGTTGGGTCTCTCATGTATCTAACAGCTAGCAGACCTGATATTGTATTTGCCGTTTATCTATGCTCCCGTTATCAGTCGCGACCAACTGAAATCCACCTCTCTGAGGCTAAAAGAATCCTCCGATACATCAAGGGAACCATTAACTTGGGGATCTGGTATCCGAAGGATTCTGGTTTTGAACTAATCGCTATTTCAGACGCTGACCACGCAGGATGCTTAGACTCAAGGAAAAGTACTTCAGGAGCACTACAATTTCTTGGTGATAAACTGGTGTCTTGGCAATCAAAGAAGCAGGATTGTACATCGGTGTCATCAACCGAAGTAGAATATGTAGCCATGTCCGCGTGTTGTGCTCAAGTCATCTGGATGAGAACACAACTCAAAGACTATGGTTACGTATTTGACAGAATCCCGATGTACTGCGACAATCGGAGTGCCATTGCGATCTCGTGCAACTCAGTTCAGCACTCGAAATCAAAGTACATCGATCTTTGTTATCATTTCATCAAGGACCACGTGGAACAGGGTACAGTTGAATTATACTTCGTGGGTACAGAATACCAATTGGCAGATCTTCTCACCAAAGCCTTGCCTCCCGCTAGGTTTAATGAGTTGGTCCACCGGATTGGTATGAGGTGTTTGACTCAAGAGGAATTGGATTACCTCTTAAAACAGTCTTAAAAACCTATCAAACACCAAAATATCTTTTGTAAATACATTTTTCAAAAACAAAATACAAAAATATAAAACCTGATAAAACAACAAAAATATTCTTCTAATCTAATTTTCTTTCAACATGGCAAGTACATTTCTTCCATCAACACTATAATCTTTCAAAATTCAGTATTTTTCAGATCAAGTGTTGAGGGGGAGAAAATTAATACCAAACTGTTTCAAAAACATTCGTGTACTTGCATGTTATTCTATACCGGCTGTTTCTTTTATCAATGGTGGCATACTTTTCTGGTTAAATGGCACTCCTCGGACTAAAACTTATAACCTTTCATTATTTTCTTAAGTCGAGGGGGAGTGTCGTCATGCTTATTTCTAAAAATCTTTGTTTGATAACCAAAACGGAAGTTAAATGGCTTTGGATTAAAAAGGAAAAGGTGGAGGGACCAAAACTGTCAAAGCTTTAAAGTTATTTCAAATAAAACACCCCACCTAACTCTTTCACTTCACATTTATTACTCTCATCTAACTAATCCTACGCACAAAATTCGTTCAAGAAATCTGTGTTTTTGACCTTCAAAGTGTAAGTGTTTTTATGATCTTAACGTTAATACAAGCAAAGGTTTTGAATTTGATGCAAATCCAACGGCTAAAACGTTAGATATGTGTGATTATGTGTTCTACGCATAAGCGTATGAACACACAATCATTGGTGTGTGTTTGTGGTTGAAAAGAATGTGTCAAAACGTGTCTTTAACAATAATGATACTATTTCTACCTTCAAAATCCACCCAGAAACACGAATTGATGGTTTTTCAATATTAGGGTTCTTAAGTCGATTTGGGTATTTTAAAATGTGAATGGTTTTGGTCAAATAGATTGTTGTGTGATGATTATTTCATGATGAATTAATGTTATCCAGGCCCTATAACAACCCAGAAACACTAATTAAGTCAGAATTAGATATTAGGGTTTAATGTTCTTGAGTTTGGGTATTTTTGATTCACCACGAATTGAGTGTTAAAACTTGGTTATTAGACTCTCATAACATCTAAGACCTACCAGAAAACGTTTGGTGCAATTCCTATGGCTAGAAATCATATGCGTAATTTTTAAACTCTAGGGTTTTGACTTACGCGTATGACTTTCTACGCGTAACATGTTTAAAAAGCTTTCATGCCATAATCTGTTTTACAATGAATATATGTGTTAAGATTGATGATATGATGATTTTATTTCAGGCTTGCTACTCGTACAACTCATAATCAAGGTCTTTGTTACTCTACGCATAAGGATCACCCTACGCCTAGACAGTTATGTGTAAGAGAAATCCTACGCGTAACTATTACGCGTAAGGTTCTACAATGGGACTACGCGTATCCTATGAAGGATATGTGTAAACAGTGACCTCTACGCATAAGGTCTACTCTTACGAGTAAGCCTTACGCGTAAGGTCTTTATACGCCTACGCGTAAGCTCTACGCATAAGGTCCTCCTTTCCTACGCGTAACATTTCTTACGCGTAAGTTAGGATCCTACGCATAAGCTTTCGTCTACACGTATATCACTCTTGTTTACGCGTAACTTTGCCAAATCTACGCCTAAGCCTTGATTGACCTTCATTATGAATTGTTACGTGTACAAACTTGTTAATAAACAAATCATATCGTCACGAAACCAATAAGGTCACTAATAAAGTTAATCGTTTAATATGTTGTGTTAAATATGTGATAACATAAACTTTAAAACTTAAAGTGAACTAACTCACGAAACTTATCACGACGACATTGGACTATTGAACAAACAAGTGACTGTGGACTCGTAACAATCTTTGACACTGTATATTCAATAATTAGACAATAAAAACCTTCTGTTGACTAACATTATGTCTTTCGATATGTTGGTTTTGTTGGCTAATGTTATTTCAGATCATGACATGGCTGCTCAAATGAATGTGGATGCACCAGATGTTCTCACAATTGCTGACATCTTCCCTAACGGCTATCCTAGAAAGATTGGAAAGAACAACCTTAGGGTTGACTTTGAAACCCTCACATGCTCATAATCTTCTTGTCTCATTGCTTTGGATATTCTAAAGAATCATCCGTACCAGAACATGCTCTGACACTCTGCTACATTACCGGAGATCTACATGCAACAATTCTAGAATTCAATGCAGAGGATCAAAGGTCAAAGTGCAGTGACTGTGACTCTCAATCACAAACAAGTCACCATCACTCCTGCAGACTTACGGGTTGTTCTTCTCATTCCTGAAATCGAGCCAACCGACTTCTTTGCCACACCTACTGAGGAGACAGTTCTTCAATTCCTGATTGATATTGGCTATGATGAAGCTTCAGGAATTATCACTAAGCACTCTCATGTGGAACTTAAGAACATTCCTCAACCGTGGAGAACCCTCTACATCATCATCACCAAATCGGTCTCCGGTCGTGATAGTGGCTATGAGCATCCCAAGCTCATGGAACTACAAATCTTCTGGTCATTAATCAACAAAAAGGACATCGAAATTGAAGGACTGTTATGGGAAGACATGATGTCATTTCACAAGAAACTTGGCTCAAACATTCCCTATGTCAGATACACAAAATTGTTGATCCATAGAGCACTTGGACTTCATCCCGATATTCCACAAAGGCTCAATGACCCAGACAATCACGATATGTTGACTGAGCCTACCCTATCAGTCATAATCAAGGAATCGTCAACAAAGAAACAGGGTGTTGTGTTACCTGATCACCTACTGACTAACGAAATCAAGAAGCTTGAAACGTACAAAAGGTATCAGGTAGCAGTAAGAGAAGGCAAAGTTGGTCATCTCGATGAAAAATCTTCTGGAACACCTATAAGGAGAACCAGAAGAGGCAATGCAGGAAGTGCTGCAAGTACTAAAAGTCAAAGGAAGTTTCCCAAGAGGAATCCTCCTCGTAAAAGGACTATTCCTTCTAAGGAAGTTGTTCCGATTCCCGTACCTAAAACTGAACCGCAGAGAAAGCTAATTGACGAGGACTCGGAAGGTACTGCATCAGAAGAAGAGACTTTCTACTCTGAAACTGCTGAAGATGAAACCACAACGGTATCTAAACCTCCCAGTCCTCCAGCTGAACATGGAAAAGGGAAGACTCCTGTACTTGTGCCTTATGAAGAAAGCTCAGATGAAGATGAAGAGCAACTGGATACTTCATACAGGAAGAAGTTTAAATTCGTTAGACACCTTCAAAAAGCTGAAGAATTTGCAAAAGACCAAATGGGTGGCCCCGGAGGATCAAGTGGTTCTGCCCACTCTTCACCAGATCCTGATGCGGTTAATCGACCCGATAAGGGATCTGGTGCCACCACTCTTGTGCAACAACAAACGCTTGTGGAGGAGTCTACTGATTATAACATTGAGGAACCAGAAAAGGATAAGTCTGAGAAAGAAAAGACTGATGAAGAAGCTAAGGCTCAGACGGAAGAAAAGGCTAAATCTGGACATGATAAAGAAGAGAATTATGATGATTATCTTCTCAACAGTCCAACTCGTTCCAAGGAGGATACTTCTGCACCGCCAAAGGACTCTGAGCCTCCTCATGTCTCCTCCTCATCAGATTCATCATCTCACTCTTCACCACCGCCATCTAAAAGATCAACAAAATCTACATCCAAATCAGTGAAGAAGCCAACTCGATCTTGGATATTTCATGCTCATAAAAGAATTGGGAATGCTGTCAAACAAGTCAAAAAGAAAGACATGCTCCACAGGAAGATGAATTTCTATGCTGATCAGATACAGTATATTCATGATGATCTCGACAAGATGCAAGATGAAAGGGCGAATGTCCAGAAGCTCATGAAAGATGATCTTCAAGGGAAAATGGACGAAATGATCAAAGGATACTCTTACCAGTTCCTTATGGAGGTCGTTCCAAAACTGACAAAGGAGATGTATACCAGACAACTGTATCCAAATCTCTTGCACCTAGCCAAACAAGCCATGAAATCAACTCCGATGAATTTAAGCATCAATCCAGTTGAATCCACAATTTTCTCAGATGATGAATTGGTGAACCGGCTAGTAGCGCAAATGTCGAAAGGCTCTGCAACGTTTGCCTCACACGAAGCTAAACTGTTTGAAGCTCTACTAGAATACCAACTCAGGTCCTCATTCCGAGAAGAAGCTGTTAGGCCCAAACGTTCAAGAGATGATGAAGACAAAGATCAGGATAAGGATAAAGAGCCCAAACGCACAAAGAAGTCTGATGTATCATCCTCTATTCAGTACTCGATGCAACCTCCACCACAACGGACTCCTGCACAACAAAGAACTCCTCCTAGCTCTTCTACTGATAAACCTCAGGATTCTGAGTTACCGCCCGAGACTCAGAAAACCGGTGATCACTTTGAGTATACGGGTGGTGACGATGAGGAAGTTCCTGAGCCCCTACAACAACCCACCTCTCCCAAACAAGTTCAGAAACCAGAATCCTCATCTAGGCCTAAACAAAAGAAGAAGAAGGCGCCCATGGTTGACATCGTATCATGGCTAGATGAAGATACAACACAGGAAATTGAATGGTTTTCTACACTTGTCAATTCCACTCCCTACCCTGAAGAAGGTCAAGATCTGGTAGACGGTAATACATTGGAGCATGATAAGATTCTGCACGAAAAGTTCCATGTAAAGAAGATGACGAAATCCGAGTTGAGGCGAATCAAAAATGAAGCTTTTCAACTGTGGAAAGATAGCTCAGAAAGTGCCATCGAGGTCGAATATCACCTTGAAAACATTGCTCGAGCTATGTCTAACAACATGGATTGGCTCAACCCAGAAGCAAACATCGACTTCACCAAACGGGACAACCCTCCATACTACACCGACTGGTCAAAACCTCTACCAACAATTGGCCAACCAGATGAACCTAGGATTCCATTCAGATATTTCTTCAACAAAGACATGGAATTTCTTCTACACAGTGGCGATGGCTCAAGGAAATACGCTACATCTTTGACACTTCCATTCCCCGCAGCAATATACTCAAACTGCATAGCTATCGAGGAAAGAGCTAATCACTTGTTCTCCAACAAAGTGGAAGCATACGATCGAGATGCAATGTACGGGATTCATCATTGGCCGAAACGCCGAAGAATCTACTACAGAAGCTGCCAGGTTCAGAAGTCTCAACATGCAGTGTTCAGTATTAAGGATATCGTTGCCATCAAACACGTTGATCTTTCGACCAAATGGGACTACACTTTTCTCAAGAAGATTGTGGTCAAAAGGCAAGATGAACGGGATTATGCATTCTCTGAAGCTGACTTTGAGAATTTGTCTATCAACGACATTGAAGACATGTACCTTGCCAAAGTACAGGGTCGCATGAGACAATTTTCAACTGAAGTACAACGTGAATTCATCAAGTCACTGCTCATCTTCATCAGACGCATAGTCATCAAAGAACGTGTAGAAGATCTCCAACTTGCAGTTGAATCATATCAGACTCGTGTTAACTTCACTCCACCTCAGCTTGATCTTCCCGACATCAACCAGCTCTCACAATATACACTCATCAGCAAACCATTCGGCTTCGTTTACCGCAGTGAACTTTAACGAAATTGCTTAATGGCGTGTAGTGATCTTCACAGGTTTGGGGATCACACTTTGAAGATGGTTAGGGACGGATTGGCTTATAGGTTGAAGGATATACGACAAAAGATTGGGTCTCCTAAGCGATGGAATTCTCAGGATCAAAGGGATGTGAGGAGGATCATCAAAATGATTGATGAAAGGTTGTATAGAAGGGATCAGTTCAGAACATTGGAAAGCTTTGTTGGTGGTCGACCCAAGATTAACATCACCGGCTATCAACGCCCTGTTCGCACTCCTGGCAACATCACTGCACTTCCTGGTACCCCTTGAACTGCTTCTTTCATTATAAATTTGGATGTGTGATTATTTATGTCTATGGCTTGTGCACACATTACAGTGTACAACCCGTAAGTGTCAAGAAAGGACCCTGTGGTACGCTTCAGTGCCACAATCCTTATAAAAGGAGCGAAAGCTTCTTAATTTTGAGTAAAACCTATCAAACCTTTCATTTTTCAAGGTTTTGCTCAAAAGGACAAGTACTTCCCCGTATGTTTTTCAAAACCTCAACCGTTTATATCACTTGTTGAGGGGGAGTATTTGAATTAAAACTTTTTTCAAAAATTGTTCATAGTGGTCATCTTCCCGAAACACTCGAAATGGTCATATTTATTCTCAACTTTTCAAAAATAACATTTTATATGCCATTTTTGAGGGGGAGAAAATTATGTGATAAGAAATATGTTGTGTAAATGCAAACTGAATCTTTGTGTAATAGACTTAACCAACGAATTGACGGTACTAAACTGTTAGTAACTCGAAAAGACTTGTCCTGGACGGGTAATAATTTCAAGCTAGTTCGCTAGTAATGTAAACGTGTATCGCAAAGGACTTGTCCAAGTAGAAAGTACCATTCGAAATACTCTTGGTAGACATGAACTCTAACGGGTTTGACAATCTTTCGAGGTTTGTCTACACGTTCAAGGTAGTTATTAGAGCTAGTTGTCACCTAAAAGCTGACAATGTAACTCTTTAACTACGCAACGTAACCGTGTCTCGCGGGGGAGTGTCTTCCCACACAGTGCAGATTTCCGTCAAAACTCTAAAGCACATGTGGAGGGGGAGTATTTTTGCTAAAAGATAAAACTCTCACAGTGGTTTAAACATGTTTTTCATTTACAAACCCTTTGAGAGATTTTCTTAAAAATTGGTTTTATGGCAACATAGGTTAGTCATGGAGTGATGAGGTGACTAAGGTTAGGAATAACCGTCCTATGATCTGCCAGAGCCGGAGGGATCTAACCAAGGACATCACAAATAGTTATTACTTAGAAGTCCTTAGGTATGATTATAAAAAGGAGAAAATGAGAATCGGAGAAAGAAGGAGTTGAATAATTAAAAAGAAATGCAATGAAAAGGGTGAAAAGAAATAGCCCTCCAAATTATTCAACTTAGAGCAGATACCGGGTTCAATTCATATGCTACTGGTTGTCACTTAGTGACATTGGTATTGAAGATTAAAAGTCGTCATGGACCTAGTGACGCATGCACTATACCTTCTTAGCCACTCAAGTTTCTCTCAAAAGAAGCTTGTTTCATTCTCACAGGGAACCCTACGTAAACTATTGGCTTTCTCTTAGAGATCGCTGGTATTGAAAAAGGAGACCCTCTCCCTAGTCTCCGCTCAGGAAAACCAAAACGCACTATTGAGTCTAGAGCCACGAGATTCATCAAAAGATCTCTTAGGTACACTTGACATTTCATCACTCGATGTTCAACAATAAGAACGTCAGTGGTACGTTATCGAGTCCTTCACAGATCTTAGCAATCTGTCGAGAACATTTATGAGAGGTTCACAACTGTGATCCTCAGTGATTGAATAGAAACTCCTGCCAGGGTCAACATCAAACAGCCCTGACAGCAGGTCACTTTGGTAACTCCCCGTGGATTACGCTTAGTGTGTCTCAAACGGTCTACAGTTGTGAGGTGATGCTTCGGTGTACCTCAGCGACTCATATGAACTGTAGATGTACTTCGGTACATCGCGTTATCTCACTTGTGGGACTCCAGATTAGGAACGGCCTTTGTGAGAATTAGAGTTGTGTTTTCACACTATGATGTTAACACTCTCGAAGTTCAAACTTGTAAGTGCCGGAATCCACTTATTCCTAACCATTTTAAATGTTTTCTTCTTATGGAAGCTCCAGAGCGGGATGATCGTGCAGATTCTTCTCATGCTCATGCCAATATCATCACTAATGGAAGTTCTATCTAAAAGCAACACAACTGTCAGAACGATTCTTTGTCAAATCAAAGAATCTACAAAGTTAAAGACTCAAAGAACTTCATCAGTACTGAATTCCAACGTCAAAGAGCGTGTGAGCATGTTGAAGAATGACGTGGAGACACTGTAGCAGCGAAGCAGACCTGAGGCAGACTTGATGCAGACAACAACATACTATCACTTTCATCACAAAGAGCAATGATCAAAGAACTAAGTTAATGATGACATCAAAGCATAACTGTTCAAAGAAAACTATCTCTCTACACTAGGGAGATTGTTCGAATCAAGGCATTTTCTTCTCACAAGAAAGAAGAATGTCAGAAGACGTCAAAGCTACTATTACATCAACGCCTTCACCGTTTTTCATCACCAACACTTGAGGGGGAGATTGTTGGAATCACTCCTAAACCTTAATTCAAGTGTTAGTTACTCATATGTAATAGGTAGCTTATTATGGCCTTTATGTTTGTTTAAGGTCTAGCTTATGTAGAAGGCCCATAAGCTTAGGCCTATGTCCAATAAGGAAAAGGGAAGGAGTAGGAGTGTTGCCCTAGCTCCTTGCCTATAAATACTATGTAATAACCCTCACTTGAGGGTTGGTTGTTCAATTTATTTCCTTTCACATACATCTACGCATAACCATCTTAGTATAACGTGTGTGTGTGTTTGGTTTACTTGTTCAATCGCCTTTATCTCCTTCTAGTAAGCTTGTGTTGTAAAACTAGTGACCTAACAGAAATATAATCACTTATTCCGGAGTTGACATCCGCAGAGATTGTCATCCGCAGAGATAATCAGTGATTCGGCCTCCTTCTTCAATGTTATCGGTTGTTCTCTCTTTGGGGAATGTGTGTACTTCGGGTCCTTGAGTTTCATACACGATCATCAGGGAAGAAAGCCGTTGTTTACCACAAACATTGGGGAGGTGTTTTCTCTCGGGGCATGATGTGTATTTGGGAGAGTTCTTGGATATTGGTGTACTTCGGGTTCTTGAGCTTCATACACAATCATCAGGGACGAAAGATGTGAACATTGGGGAGGCGTTCTTCATTACCCTCATGATGTGTATTCGGGAGAGTTCTTGAGCATTATACAAAGAGACTGACTGCATCAATTCAACTACTTGGGGGAACTGTTCTCTTGACACCTTTTTGGAATGGATCGCTTCAGACTTCAGTGGTTATGAAATTTGAGAAGATTATTCTAATGTGGGATGATACGTTGCTGTTCTTCTTCTTGATGATATAACCCTGAATGGAGAATCTCGATTATCGTTCTTAAAAGGAGCAGCAAGATCGATGATAATGGTGTATTTCTTTGTACACCTGGCTAATGGAAGCTTGAAAGAAAGCTTTGAATCTGCTTAGCTAAAGGATTTTCAGTTTGGGGGGAAGCTGCCAAAGTCTCACTTTCAGATGGTTCAATTTCTTTCTTCTATGCAAGAGCCTCGAAAGCTTTGGTGGTGAAAGTTTTAGGGATGATGACTTCTATCTTCTACAACGGGGCTTGATGTGCCCGGTTGGTGCAAGTTTTAAATTTATAAAAGGTGAATTACCAATATTACCAATAACACATACGAGCAAGTATACTCGTCCGTTATAGCAAGATTATGAAGGTAAGTCGGGATCGTTCGCAGGGATTTGAGTGAATCTAAACACAAGTTTGAATTAACGGAGTCTATCCAAAACATATAACAAAGCAAATAGATATAATGAAATTCAGATGATTAAAAACTACACTTGCTTAAACTAGTATCATATCATAGATTAATGTGATTTTGTTAACCTCTTAACATGTTGGTTGTGATAATTAGTTGGTGTACTAATCTATTGTTCTTACAAGTTAAACTTTGATCGAGAGTTTAGTTTATAAAAACAAGCATTAAGTTTAACCAATCAATTCAAGATCAATTCAAGTTTCATAAGTCTACATACATAAACTTAAACACAAAAACATCCACTTGTTCATCAAATTGCTTAAGAAATGGTCAATACAAAAGGTAACCGATCATAGACAAAAGGCTACAATTGATTCTCAACAACTAATCTTACGACCATTTAGATGTTTCTAACCAATCCAATTTGATAATCAAAAAGCGTTTCTATTACAACCACACCTTAGTTCCTTTGTATAATCAAGAATAATGGGTAAAAACAATCATCCATAGACAAAATGATTATGACTAGTTGAATAATAATAAGTTCTTTCGACCCCAATGATTACTATCAATTAGCCAAACTTGATTAACAAATGTCACTATGAAACTTTAGCACAATTGGATCTTAGAATCAACTTGAAATTGAATTAAAACATGTTAACACAACCACTAACTAATCATATGATAATCAACATCATTTAAGCAAGTGCATAAAGAAACTAGCCACTCATAGCAAACATAAACATAAACTCAGAACTTTGAACATTATAAAACATGATTAAAGGTCTTACAATGATTGAAATGAGATTACAAATGATGCCTCAAGTATTGGTGATGACTTCTTGATGGTTTGACCTCCAAATGATGACTTCTTGGACCTCCAAAGTTTCTTGGAACTTTATGAACAAATTTAGGCTTTGAGAGAGTAGTAGTGGTGGTTAGATAGGTGTGAGAGAAGATCTCTCAAGTTGTGGTGTGTGAAATGAGGATGCAAAGGCCTCTATTTATACTACTCTCAAGCCCTTGGGGTTATAAATGCATTTCTTGGTCACCAAGGAGCTTGGAAGGGACTAGAAGACATGAAGGAAGGACCTAGAATAGTTTGGAACAAGTTTGGAGTCTTAGTAATGGAAAAATGGCTGAAACAGGACCTCCAACCGGATCCGGTTGAGCTCCAACCGTTCGGTTGGTCTACGTGACAATTCTCCAACCGGATCCGGTTACGGGTCTCGACCGATCGGTTGGAGCAAAATCACAAAAAGTCATAAGCAGCAAAGTTGTAGATCTTTCTCTTAGCTTTCCGTGGCCGCGAACCGGGGGTCAAACGGAGTCCGTATGCAAAAGTTATGGCCAAAATGGTGAAGGTGTGTCGGGAACAACGAGTCTTCCAATATCTCTTCGTTTTAGCTTCTTTTCTTCATTTCTTTCTCGTTTTCCTTCTTGAACTTTATTCTTGAGTCTTTGGACCACTAACTTGATGACTTTATCTTCTCGAATATACTCCACAAGTCTTTCTTTGGTCGGGAATTCTTCATATATGGAGAAATCTTCGTATTTTACTTCTTTTTCCGTCTTTTTCTCCACTTTCCTGTACTTGGCTACAAATGAACTAGCAAACGCACTTTGATACGATTAAGCAACAAAAGCATATGATTATAACCAAATAACATACATAAAAACACGGATAATGCTACTAAAAACATGCACAATTTGAGCGTTATCAAATTCCCCCACACTTAAACTTTGCTTGCCCTCAAGCAAATCTAGGAAAAACATCCACTGGTACAAGATCGTGATTATGAAAAATGTGATGCAAATCAACCAAGTATAAATACGAGAGAGGATTCATCAATTATGCTTTATAAAGGTGAAACATCAAGATGTTTGACAATATCTAATGATTTTCTTGCATGATTAACATTTCAGAACACCTCGCGAAAAAGGAACGAAATATAATTCACTCAATCACTCATTTTTAGTGGAGTAACAAGATAAATCACACTCATTGCTCAGTCATGATTAGATTATTACCATAAGCTTGTACAAGAAACAAAACTCCACCGACGTGGCGTGAGCACCAAGTAAAAACATCTAAAGAGGGCTTTTATTCGGGTTATAATGATAGGCTTCGGGTGAAGGGTATGGATAAGGCATGGGAATGTTTATGAAATTGGTGTTAAAATAAAAATGAAATCAAGTCTAATACCCATGTTGCTAGCTACCAAACATTCCACGAACCAAATAAACGATTATAGCTTTGCTTTCTTCTTTTCCACTTTCCACAGCTTTTTGCTTTGCCATGACAATTGTTCTTCGATCATAGCACATTGGCTATTATTTCCATACTTACAACACAATTTTTTTTTTTTTTTTTTTTTTTTTTTTTTTTTTTTTTTTTTTAACATAACATAACGCATGGCTCAATCAATCACATAGGATGTAGTACTCATAATCATTTGAACAATCTTTACTTTCCAGGCGACTAGCAACCAACTGTTAGACATTGATACGGGATAGGCTAAGGTTTAAAGTGTAAAATCTTTTTGTATTTTCTGGGTGAAGCAAAAATGAAAGGGATGGCTCAGAGGGTGTAACTAGGGGTATCTAGTGCTAAAAATGAGCACTACAAATGGGTTCATGTGGGAGGTTAACTAACCAATGAGGCTAGCTAATATATCATTAGATGTAAAATGGAAGGCCATTTGGGTTAAATCCTAAGGTGCCTCTTTATCACACGAATTCACTTATATCGCATGAATGCAATCTCACTGCGGTCTGGTAATGATTTACAAGCACAAGTTCTAGAATAAATAAAATCACCGGCACACTCATAGCAAAAGATCCAAGCATAAAAGATGTATGCTAATAAGAAATAGGCTCAAATCCTTACAATTTAGTGGAAAGGGTATAATATGTGCTAGCAAATGTTTATCGATCCCAGAATGGATTGCAATAGTAATCGGAACACATCTCGGAATTTCAAATATTACCAATTTTACCAGTGGAATGATCCAGTTATTCTAATAGATAATCCTAAAAGTGTGAAAACAACTAGATCACAAGGGCAAACAAAATTTTAAATTTAAGCATGAAAACTCTAATTTTTCCTATTCACCCCCCCCCCCCCCCCCACACTTAAGTTAGACATTGTCCTCAATGAAAAACGAACTTCAAAGTATAGAAATAGGGAAAATAGAGATGAAACCAGATATGTCAACGAGTTTATCAGCTTAAAATTCTTTCTTCATTCCTAGCGTCCACTGGAGAAATCATCACCTGCACACAATCTTATAAACAAACAAAAGGTTTTATTAAAAGGTGGCACCCCCCCCCCCACACTTAAGTTCAACCAAAGGTTCAAACTTTGGGGAGTGACCACAGAAAATCAAATCTGAAACACACGGGTTGCCTCCCGAGAAGCGCTTGTTTTATTACCGAGTCATCAGCCTGACTCGAATCTTCCCCGGATTAGGACACTTTGACCATACGGCTCAAATGCGGAATTTCAGCTCTTAAACGTTGAGGGTATGGAATCTTTGGTTTGTACTCCACAATGGATGGGAATACATTTGATTCTTTTGGTTTGACCAAGTGAAAGTCCCTCTTTGTTATCTCAAACATTTGGTCGATTTCATTAGAAATGAGGACAGGTGGCGGATCTTTATGATTTTTCGGAGGATCATCGGACTTTCCACTCCCAGTGAATATTGCATCCACATTCTCAAGGTGATTTAAAGTAGGTGGCTTAGTCCTACCGTTTTGATTTAAAGAAACTGGATTTTGTGGTTCAGACCATTTGTCTATCTTTCTTTCCAGTTCTCCATTCCAGTTGTCACTGATTTTGTTGAAAACCTTATCACTAACATGGTGTTCAGAACTTTGTAATTGAGTGGTTGGGATATGCATGGTGAAATCCTCAAGAAAAGGTAACACGGTTAGTGAGTTAGACATGATTTGGTTCAGATTTGGCGTGGTTGGAATGTGCTCGATTTCGTCCTCTTCGATAAATTCATCCTCACCCTTATCGTTCTCGTATTGAATTGAGGTTGGTTTGTAGACAAATTCATGTCTAGAGTTGGAATTTGTGGTGTAAGGAAGAGATTCAACGTGATGGACTTCCTGTTCCTTACTTAATCGTTCTATCCTCCTCTCCAAGTCTTGGCTTATCGCTTGTTGGTTCCTTCTTCCTTGATCGACTTTATGTTCCAATTCAACCAACAGGTTCGTCATATTCTCATTGGCTTTTGTTTGACTGGCCATCCATTCTCTCATTATCTCCTCCGGTGAGGTTTTAAGTGTATTGAAATGTTGTGATGGATGAGGTATTGTATTCCATGACTGATATCGAGGATATGTATGGGTTGGGTTGTGATATGGATAGGAGTACGAATTTCTGGAATTTTGGTGGTGATATCCTCCGTGATATCCTTCATGTTGGACGTGGTTTGCTTCCATGGGATCACACATCGGCGTGTCATCCTCAACATCGTGGTTTGAAGCGTGGTGATTATTTCGCAGTTCCATCATCTCCCTCCATATGCTTATGAATTGGGTATCGATGTTTGTTGAGAGAGCTTCCAATTTATCGATTAATGAGGCATGATCGGTTTTGATGTTGCTTCCACCGGCGGAAACAACGATATTTGGATTGGAATCGTTCGAGAAATTACTACTTGTGAAGATAGCGTTGACATACTCGTTTCTTGTTTGTGGTGGATGGTACGTCTTATCATTTGATGGTTTTGGGTTGGATTGGGTATTACTTGGCAATGAACCAGATGGTCTAGAGGAATGTTGGTCAGAAAATCTGCCAAACTTGTTTTCAAGATCTTGGATAGATGCTTGATGATTTTTCTGTCCTTGCTCAACTTTGGCTTTGAGATTGAAAAATTGATTTTTGATAAAATCATTTGCAGATTTTTGAGCAGCCACGAATTCTCTCATGGTTTTCTCGAATTCGGTTTCTTCCATCTTTTTGTCAGGATTTTGTGGTGGTGGATTGTCAGTTCGTGGTTGAGAATCACGGTTGTCATCCCTTGGTCGGCGATCTTGCCAATTTCTAGAGTTTCGACCGTAATAATTACTACGATATCCTCCTCTACGGTATCCTCCTTGATCATAACTCGCTTCTCCTTCCTTCGGTCCACCCATAGGTTTATCGTCGCACTCGGACGATGGATGATTTCCTCCACAATTGTTGCATCCGTCTCGCATTTCCTTCATTTCATCTTTGATATCTTTGTATTGCGAGTCGATTTTTGAGGTTAACGCTTCCATCTTCTCCATGAGTTTTGAGGTAACGGTGTTTTCGACAAAAACAACGGTTTTTTCGGAGAGGTTTGGTTTTGGAATCTTTGGACCAATCAAGTTTGAGAAGTACTCGATCTTCGAGCAATTGATGTGCATCGTTGGGAGTCTTATAGAGAAAAATTCCTCCAGCATCAAGGATGCCTTGAGAGATTTCAGCTAGTCCATGGTAAAACATTTGGATAATGGTTCCTTTTGATAGTCCATGTCCATGACAACTACGAAGCAAATCTTTCATTCGAAGCCAAGCTTCGACAAGTGATTCGTTTGGGTTTTGGTTGAAAGCACGAATTTCTCCCATTAATCGATCAAACATGGCAGGTGGAAAGAATCGGCTCACAAAAGCTTGCCTCATCTCCTCCCAAGTATTGATGATTCCCGGGGTTAATTCATTGTACCATACTTTAGCATCTCCGGCGAGTGATGATGGGAAAAGTTTGAGTTTGATGGCATTGACATCGGTGTCGCCATAACGGAACATGCCACAAATTTCGATGAACTCGGCAATGTGCTTATGCGGATCGGCCCGCGCACGGCCATCGAATTGTCGGTCTTTGATCATAGAAAGGTGATGTCCCTTCACGGTGAAGTTTTACCAAGGTTAATAGCAACAATAGCACTTTCGGGTGTTGGTGCTACGGTTCGGTTGGTTCCCCACATGGGTTGATCGTCCGCCATGGGAAAAGGTAAATTGGTGAAAGGGTTGTAAACAACTTTGGCTTCAATGAGGTTATCAAATGGTGGGTTTGGTACTCTTGGTACACGATTTTCCAATGGTATGAAAAGTGTTCTCTTTCTTCTTCGAATCAAACGTTCGGGGTTGGTAAGAGGTGTAATTGGTTCTATTCCCGCTGCTCGAGTGTTCATACAATGTCCTAGAGAATCCAGGCAATATCTAAACACACGGACAAACAACGAAAACAATTTTCCAGAGACAGATTAGGTAACCGGATCGGTTGCGGGATGCGACCGATCGGTTAGTCTAGATGATTGATGGACAAACTCGTAACCGATTCGGTTGAGGGGCAACCGGATCCGGTTAAGGTTTCTGAGAAGTTATTTATTTATTTTTTTTTTATTTTTTTTTATTTTTTTGGTTGAATCGACTTGGGGAAATTCAAAAACTTGTTGAAACACAATCAAATCCCCGGCAGCGGCGCCAAAAACTTGATGTGCCCGGTTGGTGCAAGTTTTAAATTTATAAAAGGTGAATTACCAATATTACCAATAACACATACGAGCAAGTATACTCGTCCGTTATAGCAAGATTATGAAGGTAAGTCGGGATCGTTCGCAGGGATTTGAGTGAATCTAAACACAAGTTTGAATTAACGGAGTCTATCCAAAACATATAACAAAGCAAATAGATATAATGAAATTCAGATGATTAAAAACTACACTTGCTTAAACTAGTTTCATATCATAGATTAATGTGATTGTGTTAACCTCTTAACATGTTGGTTGTGATAATTAGTTGGTGTACTAATCTATTGTTCTTACAAGTTAAACTTTGATCAAGAGTTTAGTTTATAAAAACAAGCATTAAGTTTAACCAATCAATTCAAGATCAATTCAAGTTTCATAAGTCTACATACATAAACTTAAACACAAAAACATCCACTTGTTCATCAAATTGCTTAAGAAATGGTCAATACAAAAGGTAACCGATCATAGACAAAAGGCTACAATTGATTCTCAACAACTAATCTTACGACCATTTAGATGTTTCTAACCAATCCAATTTGATAATCAAAAAGCGTTTCTATTACAACCACACCTTAGTTCCTTTGTATAATCAAGAATAATGGGTAAAAACAATCATCCATAGACAAAATGATTATGACTAGTTGAATAATAATAAGTTCTTTCGACCCCAATGATTACTATCAATTAGCCAAACTTGATTAACAAATGTCACTATGAAACTTTAGCACAATTGGATCTTAGAATCAACTTGAAATTGAATTAAAACATGTTAACACAACCACTAACTAATCATATGATAATCAACATCATTTAAGCAAGTGCATAAAGAAACTAGCCACTCATAGCAAACATAAACATAAACTCAGAACTTTGAACATTATAAAACATGATTAAAGGTCTTACAATGATTGAAATGAGATTACAAATGATGTAGTAATGATGCCTCAAGTATTGGTGATGACTTCTTGATGGTTTGACCTCCAAATGATGACTTCTTGGACCTCCAAAGTTTCTTGGAACTTTATGAACGAATTTAGGCTTTGAGAGAGTAGTAGTGGTGGTTAGATAGGTGTGAGAGAAGATCTCTTAAGTTGTGGTGTGTGAAATGAGGATGCAAAGGCCTCTATTTATACTACTCTCAAGCCCTTGGGGTTATAAATGCATTTCTTGGTCACCAAGGAGCTTGGAAGGGACTAGAAGACATGAAGGAAGGACCTAGAATAGTTTGGAACAAGTTTGGAGTCTTAGTAATGGAAAAATGGCTGAAACAGGACCTCCAACCGGATCCGGTTGAGCTCCAACCGTTCGGTTGGTCTACGTGACAATTCTCCAACCGGATCCGGTTACGGGTCTCGACCGATCGGTTGGAGCAAAATCACAAAAAGTCATAAGCAGCAAAGTTGTAGATCTTTCTCTTAGCTTTCCGTGGCCACGAACTGGGGGTCAAACGGAGTCCGTATGCAAAAGTTATGGCCAAAATGGTGAAGGTGTGTCGGGAACAACGAGTCTTCCAATATCTCTTCGTTTTAGCTTCTTTTCTTCATTTCTTTCTCGTTTTCCTTCTTGAACTTTATTCTTGAGTCTTTGGACCACTAACTTGATGACTTTATCTTCTCGAATATACTCCACAAGTCTTTCTTTGGTCGGGAATTCTTCATATATGGAGAAATCTTCGTATTTTACTTCTTTTTCCGTCTTTTTCTCCACTTTCCTGTACTTGGCTACAAATGAACTAGCAAACGCACTTTGATACGATTAAGCAACAAAAGCATATGATTATAACCAAATAACATACATAAAAACACGGATAACGCTACTAAAAACATGCACAATTTGAGCGTTATCAGGGCTGCTCGATATCCTTATCTCGGTACTTGTATTATCATCTTCTTAAACTATATCATCTATTCTATCCTTGTATATATTTATCAAAAACAAAATAGAAAAATATAAAACCTTCTAAAACCCATAAAAATCAGAAAATTTGAAAAAGACAAAAAATATGTTTTCTCATGACATGTCTTCTGGTATCGATAACATCTGCGGTCTTAGAAATGTCATTCAATAATGGCACGGGACCATAGATGAAGTTCGAGCAGAAGGTGTAAATATTTCTTTCTAAACATGTCTCTAAATCATGGCTTGCAGTTATTTCAGACTGTGACCCGTGCTTAAACCATGGTTTGCTATTATTTCTGATAGTAACCCGCTCTTCAAGAAAGGATAGTGCTGCGCTAAACCAATTTTCAAATATTTCGTGCACTTATCCTAAAACTAATTAAGGAAAGTATGTTGAAGGACTGCTGTTCCTACACAAATGTTTTTCCGTCTAAAATTCTTCAGAAAAATATTTGTTGTTTTCAAAAAGTGGTGGTAAATGAGTTGCTTGTAAAAACAATCAGATTCAGAGTTTTTATAAAATTTGAAAACTCAATCAATGACTTCCGCGCTTTTAACCTTTTCAGTAAAATAAGTCATTGATTGAGGGGGAGAATTTTTTTTAATTTATATCATCTATCGAGCTTTTCTAATCATCCTATATGCTTAATTAAAAATGTTGTTAACCTATGTTGAAGGACTAGGTGCCCAGGATATGATTGTCATGATTAGATGATTAGAGTTTGATGAACACATTATTCCCATGCCTTTACATGATCTGATTGTTATGTTGGATTGACTTTTATTAGTCGATTGTTGTTTGGGTGATGTCGACCACCATATATCTGTATGTGTGTTCACTAACGTATGCAGGTATATTGGTATATAAGAATGTTCCCGATCCGGATCCCACAAATGAAGATGATTGGATGCCGAAAGGAAAGGGTAACTGTATCTTGGGTTGACGAATGAAGAAACGGAGCTTAATTTGACTTCTATGGAGAGTTGGCATGGAAAAATGCAACGTAAGAGGTCTCACTGCATCAGCAGATGGTTTTCTTCAAATGCAAATGAAGAAACGGAGCTTAACTTGACCTCAGTTGGCATTAAAATACAACATATGAAGTCTCACTGCATCAGCAGACGGTTTTTCTTCCAAGCCATACAGCAACAACATAAGTTTCTCAACCACCTAACGTATCTTTGTGCAGGGATAATAGTGATAATACCATTTTTCTAAAACTTAAAATATATATATATATATATATATATATATATATATATATATATATATATATATATATATATATATATATATATATATATATATATATATATATATATATTGTTTTTGAAAATGGAAAAATGTTGTTTTGAAAATAAATCGGATTCAAAGTGTTGAAATCAACCGGACATTATTTTGTCAAATCTTAAGTGATTTCAAATTAAATATTTTCAAACGATATTTCATCAAAAAGTCCGTTTGTACGTTTGATGAGTCTCTAAATACTCATCATTTTTGTACAAAATAAACTGTAAAATCATCTGAAAACACTCAGAAACACATCAAAATGATCAAAATATCACAAATCAGTGTTTTATGTGTTTTAAATACAAAAATATCAAAATCAGATGAAAAACATATCAAATTTGCAAAAATTGCAGTTTTAGTCCCCCAAGTTTATAAAATTGTCAAAAATAGTCCCTGAGCCAAAATTTCAAAAGAAAAGTCACCAAAGGTCTTTTTTTTTAAATCATAAATTGTCATATTTAGTCCTTTGGTGAGAAATCTAAAAGTTTTGAGAAAATTACATTTTAGTCCCTAAAAATCCAAAATGTTCAAAACTAGTCCTTGGGAATTTCAAAAATGTCAAAAATCAACCCTTGGATTAGTAAAGTTGGCAATACCAACCCTTGACTACTCGTCATAAGTTACATGTTTGACCCCTGGAAATTTCAGTTTTACATCTTTGGTCCTTTGGTTTTGAGATATTACAATTATGGTCCTTATTTGTTATTAAGCTAAACCAATCCGGACCTTAAATAAACCCAAGCCCAAAACACCCTTGGCCCAAAATCCTTACCCGGTCCGTTAACCCAACCCGACCAACCCAACAGGATTTAAAATAAACAAAACCGCCCCCTCTTCCCTGTCCCCCGACCAGTTTGTCTGCTACCACCCCCCTCCTCAAACCTCCCATAGCCACCCTACACCAACCTTTGTCTTTCCCCACCTCACCTACTTCTCAAACCACATTAAATGCTTCCCCTTTCCCTGTCCAAGATGTGGAAACCATTTTCCCGCCAAAAACAGGATTTATGGCCAAGATTGATTCTAGTACATCAATGGTTGAGATTGGTGCTGGGATTTGCTCAGAACAGGAGAGAGATGC